>JARFXV010001510.1:0-165232 GCA_031761425.1 Cosmopolites sordidus | reverse complement strand
TATATATATATAGATATAGATATATATATATATATATATATATATATATATATATATATATATATATATATATATATATATAGATATAGATATATAGATCATAGATATATATATATATATATATATATATATATATATATATATATATATATATATATATATATATATATATATATATATATATATATATATATAGATATTATATATATATATATATATATATATATATATATATATATATATATATATATATATATATATATAGATATATATATATATATATATATATATATATATATATATATATATATATATATATATTATATATGAAATTATAAGACTCCCACTCTATTATTGTGATTTTAATGCCATAGAATTAATTTGAGCTAATGCTAAGACATACTATAATAAACATATTGGTAGGAATGGATTTAATGATGAAAAATTACAAAATATATGGAAAGAAGCATTAGAACAGTATAATGAAGAAGTCCGGGAAAGGTCTGTATCACATACAGAGAAATTAATTGAAGACTCGTTTATCCGAGAACAACACATAGTCAATGTTGAAGTTTTAATAATCAATGCAAATATATTCGATAGTTCGTCGTCTGAATCTGATGAAGATATATAGCCATGTAGGTAATGTAGTTGATAAATGAACTTATTACTATACCTAATTATTTAGATACAGGAAAAATTATTTTTATTTATGTATTATTGTATTTATGTATTAAGGACTCAGTATTTAACACTATGTTTAGACAACAGTTTTTGTATGCTTATATAATTATATGAAATATTTGAAATTATATTTGTAATAAACTTCTAATGTGACTGTTTAATGACCTGTATATTCCAATACCTTAATAATGTTTTCATCATATAAAAATTGGTCTCAACAATAACGTTTGTAGAGTAAATAAAATGATGATTTGGACCAATAACAAATTCATTAACTGACTACTTCCCTAAAATTTCCTGATAAGTTGAAGTTCGTACAATTTTAACCTACAAAATTTTTCGATCGATCTATGACATAAAACTTTACAATTTCATGACAAACACACGAAATTTTACATTAAAATATCGATTTATAACACAACGTTTTATAATTTCATGTTATAAATATATGGCAATAAATGTATTGTGAATTTAAATCATAAACATAAATATCCGTCTTTCGAGATACTAACCAAGTCCATTATAAAAGTTAGCACTAATTTGACTAATCATTTTTGATTTGATTCGTATGGGTAAAAATTGATGACGCATGGGTAATCCTTGGACGGTTCAACTGTAGATCAATGTAATCCTTCCGTTAGAGATATGTACATTAGCTGGCAAAACCCTACTCAGGCTTATTCTTTGTATTTTTGTAAGGGGTTTTAGGGCTCGGTCATTATAGAACCCGGTCATTTTGGAGCCCACTCATTGCAGAACCCGGTCAATGTATACTCCAGACCTTTTAGATATAGTTTGTCCAAAAGTCAATGAATAAACGAATCCTGTAATGAGCTGATGAGCAAACTCTGAAATCGGACGAAGTGCATTCAAGTTAACTAACCTCCTTTTACTGACAAACATTTTGGGAATTCAATTTAATGCGGTTGAATTAACTCAATTTGCTTCTAAGCTTTTGTTTATATACATGTTTAATATCGATAATTCAAAATACTTCTTATGATTAAATAGATTATCACAAAATAATGTATCAGTTGTATTAAGAAGAAAAACAGATATAATCTTGCTTTTGAAGAAACATGCATAAATTACCTTATTAATCCTTGTGATTCATAGAATTAGTTGGAAAGCAGGAGAGACCAGGTATGAAAGTAACACGGGATGAACGTTACAAATAAGTTCTGAACGAATTATGTTGACTGCACTGATGCCTGTATCACCGATATGCGCCATTTTGAACCCCCTTCCCTCAGTTGCGCTCACGGCGCTGTGCCGTTAGGTTGTGGACGTCGCAAGTCTGTGCCGCAAAAATACCTCCAAAGTAAGTTTTGACTTTTCAACGGTTTTTTAGGTATAAGCATGTGTTTGTCAAATTCGGGAAAATTTAAAGGTACTGATAGAAGTAACAGCTTGTTACTTTTATCCTATTATGATTGTGATATCCCAAAGCATATTTATTGTGTTTATTTTATATTTCAAAGTAATAAAGATTTATTTTCCGACGACGAAGAAAAAATACTGGCCGAGTATTTACTCCATTGTTCTCAAATTAATTACGGATTAACAACCAAAGAAGTACGAACGCTGGCATTTCACTTAGCAATTAAATGTAATAAAGAAATGCCCTGCTCGTGGAGGTCCAATGAATGTGCTGGTGAAGATTGACTGAGATTTTTTATGCGTCGTAATAAGAACGTGGCGTACTGGTTACAATAGCTACTGTAGTTAACGCCATTTCGAATAGTATTGCTCCGATGTTCATATTCCCAAAAAAAAGGTTTAAGGATCATCAATCAGGAAGTTGATTTCAACATATGTTTGAATCATTTTAAGACTCATGCAAGACCATCTAAAGAAAATAAGTGCATTATTCTTTTAGACCACAGTTCCCATATAGTACTGAAGAATATTGGCCTATGTAGAGATTCAGGCATTGTCCTTTTGACTTTTCCACCACACTGCACACATAAGATGCAGCCGCTTGATAGTAGTGTATTTGAACCTCTGAAAAAGACCGTCAATACATGCTGTGACAACTGGATGAGATAAACCTTGGGAGAGTTATGACGATATACGATATACCCAGTATAGTCCTAGACTTTTTTCCGATCGCCGTAACATCGCGAAATCCACAGGCGGGTTTTGCTTGCACAGGGATATGGCCCGTGAATATACGAGTATTTACAGACGTCGTCTTCTTACCCAGCTCCGTCACTGATCGACCGTTAAAAGATGTTGCAGTTCCACTACCAGTCCGAATTCCGCCAACAAGTCGTCAGGCGGACGCAATGCCTTCTTCTTCATCATTAAGCATGCAAGCAATTTTGACTGAGTGTGAATTACGCTGACCAACACCATTAGTAACACCACCATTGGTAGATTCATCGGCTTCACTAGCTTCACCATTACTGCCAAGAACCCCTCCTGAATTAACTTTGCCACTAATAATGGCCTTGCCATCAACAACTATTTCGGAAGTAGATGTAGCTATTTCTTCGACATCATCTGATAAATAATATATCCCATCTACCTCTTCAGCTAGTGTTCAGAACGGCACGATGACATCGTTTAGCCCCTATGTAGTTAAGCCCCTATAAAAGGCAGGACCCAGGAAGAATAATGGAAAGGGAAGGAAAGGCAGAAAACCAGCTATAATAACTGATACTCCAAACAAGCTTGAAATTCAAGAACAAAATAAAAGTAAGCTTACAGCCAAAGAAGTTAAGAAACCCATTTTGCAGACTGCTAAAGAGATGTTGTTAAAGAAAAAGTTGTTAAGAAAATTATAAAAGGAAATAAAACACAAAATAAGGAAAAATATGCCAAAATAACTAGGGATAGTGATAATTCAGACAGCGAAGATTGCTTCTGTTTGGTTTGTATGGAATCCTGTTCAAACAGCAGGTTAAATAAAAACTGAGTACGATGCCTAGAGTGTCAGCAGTGGGCTCATGTAGACTGCACTAATAACGAAATAAGTTATGTGTACCATAATTATTTGTCTGATTGAGATATCATTTTTAAATAATGTTGATTATTTTAGAAGATTGCTGTTTTCAAAAAATGTTTAACTTCTTTGATAATTGTGATTCTAATGTGAAACCTAAAAGGCTGATTATAAATAAATATGTTGATTATAAAAGTAATTTTGTTTTTATTTACACTGTTACAACCAACCCTAGGGGTAGGGATGGTTTTAACAAATTCCACTTTTATATTTGGTCGTATTTCTCAAAATCTTTAGTATCAGTTGCATTTAAGCTGGTGTTAAAAGATAGCTGAAAGTCCAATTTATCATGTGTCCTGATTAGAATTTTGATATTCAAAAAGCTCTGTGAGATATTACGAGAAAATAGAAAATTATTACATTCATCGCTGGTCTCCCATACATTAATTTTGTATTATGAATTATCAAAAACATATACTGATTGCCATAAAAATGTAAATACCATGAACTAGTTGGATATCATTCCAGGATGCTTTTACGTCCAGTGCTGGAGACGAATGATATTGTGAAGTCAACTGCTAACACTGATCCATATGTGCTCAATTGCTAAAATATTTAAAGATCTTGGTGGAAAAGGCAAACTGTAGATTTGGAATCCCTATAACAATGATCCCTATCGGGAGTTCGGACACACTAAAAATCACCCTATATAAAAAAAACAGCTCAAAGTTTAGCCGCATCGTATCGATTAATTCTCTATAACAGAAGTTAAGCGACGTCGATTAAGTTAAGCGATTTAAGAAAAAGAATTTCTTACATAAGGTTGTGACCTCTAACGAAAAGTAGAGTAAGCTACGGAAATCTACTCATACGTCCTACTACGTACAATCTCAAATTTGATGATTGGTAAAATGCACCAAATGTACTCCGAAGGTGTTTCTAACTCAATTTGTTTGTCTTTTTATCAGTGGCGCCTCGTGGGTTTTTAAAGTGGGAAGGCGTAGATGAAAATAGTGCTGCTGGAGATTTTTTTTGCTTTCCCCTTCCTCCTTTTCACTATTAGTGCTTTTGAAACCCTATACAGGAGGTGAACCATGGAGGAAAACATTAAAATTTTGTATTGTTACTACTTACAAGGACATTGGAGAATGGGTTGTTGCTTGTTGCACAAATAAAGGAATGAATAAGTAGGTATTTACCGTTTCCCGAAAAATAAACCATTCAAACAGTTTATTGCGACTGAAAATCAATAGAGAAGATTCGAAAAAGTTTACGAGAAGCTCGAAACGTTCAAAAAAATATCAACATTTTATGACAAAAATGGGTTATTGTACACATTATTGTCGGTGAATAACACCTCGCTGTTTGTTTGTTTTTAAAGTGCAGGTCTGAACCGTGAATAGTATACTCCATATATGACGGTTACTGTCTGTTTGGGTTTTTTTGCTCTGACAGTCTGCAAGTCTGCAGTTACTGATTTACCTGCTTGGTGGAAGGGTTTTTTAGTGTTTTTGCCAGTTTGCTTTTTGATTCGCTCCTTAGCTAAATGTCTCTTTCGTTTGGCCTTTGCATAAAGTCCCGCCTGAGACCCATCATTTCACTGGGTAGTTCGTTATCGGTTAAGATTGTTCGTAGCTAGCAGATTATATTAGTCTGGCCTTGGCCTTTCAGTCATGAATCGCCATATATAGTTACAGGATCTCATCCCGGAATATGTGGAATCGTTGCCGACTGATTCGTGGTTTCTTTCCATGTTATTATTTCCTTTTGTAATTCAACTTTTTTTCAAGCGATTTTTTTGTTGTTGTTTATATTAAATAGTTATTTTTTATTTAGGTATGATGTTTTAAAAATACTTGCATCTGTACAATAGATTCCCGAAGCCCCGTAATTAAGGTAGTTCATAGTTCATTCATGACAATCGGAGCTGAAAGCACCTTGTATATAAATATATTTAATTGATTTATATATATATATATATATATATATATATATATATATATATATATATATATATATATATATATATAGGTAAAGGTAGAAGTTGCAGGGAGTCAAATCAGGCGAGTATGACTAATGATTGATGGTTAAAATGCAATTTTTGATCAAAAGAAATCATGCTTGAAACGGCTGCTTCAATAGCACCAGAAGAAAAATGTCTTCAACATACAAAATCTCCAGTGAGACCATGGATTTAATGAAAAAACGACGGACAATGAGAAATACAGGAAGTCCTTTTGGCAAAGTCGAGTACGCTGAGCTCTGCAAAACTATAAGAAAACGTATCAGAGAATAGACGCGCCGGTTCAACATGCAGCTAATGTAAAATACTCTGAAAGAAAATAGGGTAATTAACAAGGCTAAACAGAAGCTGATAAAGAAAAAAATGCAAATTGATGCCTTAATGCATGAGGATGGCACAGTGCGCAGAGCGCGAACGGAAATGGTAGAGGTTGTCAGAAAATTGTATTCACAGTTATATGAAGATCAGAATCAATCAAAGACAACAATACCCACGGAAGAACAAATGCCAAATATCCTAATGGAGGAAGTGACAAATGCTATAGAATCGACGAAAAATGGCAAGACTCCAGGAAAAGACAGTGTAACTGTGGAAATGCTAAAAGCTGGTGGTCGGACTTTACATAGTCCGTATAGTTGAGTATAAGCCTGCCAGTGCTTGGCAGGCTTATACTCAAAATGCCTCAAAGAACAAAAAGTACCTGACTTATGGAAAAATGCAGAAAAATGATTCTTTTACATAAAAAGCAGCACATGAGATTTAAAGAACTACCATACAATAAGCCTCCTATAAGTAGGATACAAAGTTTTTACCAAGATAACGTCTAAAAGAATATTAAGAAAACTGAATGACGCACAACCAAGAGAACAAGCAGGATTCAGAAGCGGATTCAGTACAATGGATCATATCCAGGTTGTACACCAGGAAACCACCATAGAAAGGCTCAACGAATACACCATGCCACTGAGCTTGGCTTTTATCGATACGAACGAAAAAGCATTTTCGCACGAAACCCACTTTACGAACGAAAAAGCTAGACTTAATCTCAAAGCAGGCCATAATGGATGCATTTCTTAGACAGGAGGTAGAAAGCATATGTAAACCTATTAGGGTCCATATATGATGGACCTACAGCAAATGATGATTTTAAAATGGGAATTAATGTAGAGCGAGGTGTACGGCAGGGTCACGCAATATCACTTATTCTTTTCTCGGCTTGCCTTGAAGAAGTATTCTTCACACATACAATAGCTGCAAAGGGCCGGCAATCCATTTGGCTTAAAAATTAACCTGAAAAAGAGTCAGGTTATGTTCAATAAATTCACTGAGCACAGAAGGATTTCAATTTTAGGAAGGGATTTGGAGATTGTGGACCACTTTATATAACTTGGGCAGAAGATTTCAATGAAGGAGGATACCGCCCGAGAGGTGGGATGGCAGGTGGGCAGGTATTTGGCACGTTCATTTTGCAAGAGCAAACTCCCACTTGGCCTGAAAAGAAAACTCTTCGATCAGTTCGGCCGGAATCAATTTAGAAACTTTGAGTAGCACAGAGGGAAATGGAAAGATGTATGCTTGGTATTACAAGACGAGAAAGCCGTGCACATAGATCAGGAAACAAAGGAAAGTGTGTGACATCATTGGAAGAGTAAAGCAATTGAAATGGAGGTGGGCACGCTATATTGCGAGGCGATGGGACCAAGAGAATGCTGGAGGGAATACCGCTTGATGCCAAACATCCACGAAGAAGACCGAAAGCACGCTAGACTGATGGCATTGTTAAGTAAATTGGACCCAAGTGGCAGAGAAAAGCGCAGGGCAATAAAAAATGGAAGCAAGCATATGGATCGACACGGGCTGATGATGGTGATGATATATATATATATATATATATATATATATATATATATATATATATATATATATATATATATATATATATATATAATAACGATTTCTTGTAATGCATGTTGTGTTATAATTAAAGTTCAGACTGGCAAATTTCATATTACTAAGAATAAGATTAAACATTCAGATCCTGGATCAACTACAGGTTCTCAAAAATTCTTGAAAAACTCCTCCTGGAGTCATCTTCTAATGAAATCATCTAATGAAGTCATCAATCTAATGAAGTCATCTAATGAAATAAAAGTAGGAACCGAAAAGGCTAAATTACAAAAAACAGGGTTGACAAAATAGAAAAATAGTAAAAATCAGATGCTAGCGTGTAAAGCATGACGACATACAGTGTTGCCAAGTTGTGACGTCTATCCTTCCCAAACCCTCTACTACGTCTTAAGTCTTAGCACCGGGTGATTTAATACCGATGAAATATTAAGAATTGATATTTACAAATTATATATAATATTGCACCACAGAATTGAAATTAACATAAGATTAGATAGCGCTGTTAGACAAGGAAGTCTGTCCCCCTTCAACCAATCCTTAATGGTTCTGATCTACAAATAGAATGTACTAACCAATTTCGGTTATAATAGGAAAAAATCCCTAAAGGAGTCTATGAATTTATATCTGCTTTTGATCCAGATTTTTGGTTGTTTCCATTTTTTGGTTATTTTATGTTTTTTGCTTTGACGTATGTTTTTCGCTTTAGCGTATGTATTTACTTTAGGGTAGTATTAAAAAATTTAGCCAGACATTTAAATATTTTTGTCATCTTTTCATATACTATTTTAAAACAAGTAACATATAAATTCACAATAATCGGTAATTAAATACATTTTTTGGTGTTTTATTTATATTTAATTTTGCTATTTTGTGTATTTTATCACCATTATCCATATATATGTTTCGATTGGTTTAAGTAATGACAGCTATATATATATATATATATATATATATATATATATATATATATATATATATATATATATATATATATATATATATATATATATATATATATAGGTTATGTTTACATAAATATTTTCTATTTCTCCGATATTCCGTTGTTGATTATCCAGCTATAGGACAGCATAAATTCGGTGATTACATTTACAAGCCGTCAGAGGATTTACGAAATTTGTTCAGTGCAAGTAAATAATTTAATTGTCACGAATAACGTAGATGATTACAATGGTCAAGAAAATGGTATTGCTAGATATATATGCACGAATAACTTAAAGGGCCCATGCCATGCGAATGAAATTCGAAGTAAGGCAGGAAATTTGATAAGCTCTGAACAAAGCAAACAACTTGGGCCAGTAGGGACTTCACAAGATGTAAAGCACTTCATATGATGTAAAGCACTGTTCAGGCAGATCATGTGGCATCGACCGGAAGTAAGTAAATTGCGTCAGTAGCGATGTATCGCATGTCTTTTCGTTGGTAGCAAACGAATCCTCTACTGTTGGTGATACAACATTAGAACACGACTGGCCTTGACAATTCGTACATGCCAGAGAACAAAACAGTCCAACTTTTGGGCAACCACATTTAGCACTGCATCCCTTTTTACAGCTGCAAAAAATTATATTTAACACTTTTTTCGGCGCAGGTGCGAGTAAAGTCTGAATTGGTTCTAATGTATTGTCGACCAACTTCCAACCCCAGTCTTTTGGGTCTAGCTGATAACCAAGCCACACTTGAACTTGGTAATATACCCGAAAAAGATGTTGATGAGCAGCAACTGAGGTTGGAGGAAGACAAGCTAATTGCACTTGTTTTTTATTTCGAGTGTTTTTAACAAAACATGCATATCGATACTTATCTAAGCGGGTAGTTTTCTTAGGAGCTCCGTACATAGAAAGAAGAAAGCGAATTCCGTTGGTGATAATTTCTTGTGGAGTTGAATTGCTTTTTTTTAAACTTCAGCACATTGAACTAAATCTTGTGTTTCAAACATTTTAAAGGCTTAAGGTTTTACTCATCCCGATGTCATCAAACAATGATAAACGGTACGGAGCCAATTCATATTCAAAATATTTCTCTATTTCATCTTGAAATGCTGCAGTAATACTCATGCTTAATAATAATACAGGGTCAACAGATACTTTTTCTTCAGTCATAATACTATGACAAATATTTGTGCATATTAATGTTAAATGATCTAAATTTGATCGTTTGTTCTTTAAAATCACTCGTTCCGTAAAATATGCCGACTCTGGGATGTCATTGTTTAAATCTTTAAACATGCGACCTGGTGGAGGGTAGTTAGAATTATCAAACACTGCGGATTGAATATCTTCGCGAATGATAGCTGCAGCTGCTTCTAGGATTCCGAATCGTTCTTCTTTTTTATCCATTTTCTTTTTTTCGTACCAGGCTTGATTCAAAATATCATGATGATTGTCTCTTTAGCATATAAATGTTGATGCTCCTGATTTTTCAGTGATAATAAGTTTATTACCATACTTTAGTTTTGCTCGCAGCCTAATCGCCCTTGGATCTAAAGTTGCAATTTTGCTAACATTTTGTAGTTTGTTTAAAGTGAACTGACAGTCATCGCTATATTCTATGTAATTAAATATTTCCTCCATTGCCAGATTCGTAGTTTCGTCTTTACGACGACCGACTTTAGCCCCAGTGGAAGGTTTCATGAAAGAAATATAGCAATCACGATGATACTTAGCTTCAGCAGCGACTAAATCATATTCAAATTCGATTCACGCAATAACAGCTTCTGCTATAGCATCGGAACGAGTCCGAACTACTTCCAGAATAGAATCTTTGAATTGAAGTGTATTTACTTGGCAAATTTGACGGCGAAAATCCCAGGATTTTCTTTTCTCTCACTCTTCGTTCAATTCCTTGCTTCAAAATAAACATAGTTTTTAAAAACAAAAAGCTTATTCACTTATACGTGATCTAGTACGAGGAGGACTTACTGTAGATGTACTGGCTTCTGGTTCTTTACTGGCAGGAACTGGAAGTCAAGATTCTGGCGCAAAATAGAACCAGATGGCGCGCTTTTATTGAAGCCCTATACTCCGCGTTGGAGTTAAAGGGCCAAACATATAATGTTCCCGAGTTCCTTGTAACAAGCTCAATTTCATTTAATATCATGAACACCAATTCCTAATAAAAATCCCCTCAATGGACTTAGATCTGCAAAGGAAAAGGTCGGGAAATTGTCCAAGTCTTAAAAACCATTAGTGATGGATAGTAGGACACCAAGATCTTTTTTGATAAGAAATATATAGTCTGAAACACGTTGTACGGTATCGGCACAGATTCAAGGCAAATCCATTGCAAACACCAAATTCAACCTGTTTCCCAGATCGCCAGAATCGAAAAGAACAAGATCACATTTTGGACGCTGAGCGATTTTTTTCAATTCTTAAATAAAACCCAGATGACGTTGTGAATTTGCCGAAGTGTAATGTATAACATTTATAAAAATTAAGTCGTACACGATACAACAACGCGTTAAAGTTGTTGAATTA
This sequence comes from Cosmopolites sordidus, assembly GCA_031761425.1. Taxonomy (NCBI): domain Eukaryota; kingdom Metazoa; phylum Arthropoda; class Insecta; order Coleoptera; family Curculionidae; genus Cosmopolites; species Cosmopolites sordidus. The sequence goes on along the minus strand of JARFXV010001510.1, from coordinate 154,173 downwards.
TTTTATGAAAATGGGTGTTTCAGAAAAAAATTACGTGATATTTACGAAACGATGATTCAAGAAACTGGTTCGGCGGAAAATAAAAGAAGAGCAATATAGAGTCATAGTAGTTCGTTCACAACAGTATATTGATTTAGTACGTAAAAGTTTTGTTAAAGACCCAGTAATTTCCATTAGTCGACGTTCACAAGAATTTGGACTGAGTGAATCTACAAAAGGTAGATGAAGGGATAAGAAATATTCATGGTTGATTCATGAGCAATCTTTACATCCTAAACGAGCCACTGTTTTTTGTGCATTATGGTCAGGAGGTGTAATTGAGTCGTATTTCTTTCAGAATGCTGCTGGTGAAGTCGTAACTATTGAATGAACGGTGTGAATTGAGTGAATGGTGTTCGATATGGTGAGATACTGCATTTTTGCAGGATAAATTGAATAATATTGATCTGCAGTGTATGTGATTCCACACTCTGCTAATTAAAAATTTCTTGGATGAGTTATTGAAAGAAACGGAAAAGATATGTATTGCTACTAATTAATAACTTGTGATTTGTCATGGTTGGCCCATTTTCTTTGGGCTCACGCTCAAAAGCCAGGTCTATAAGAACAAGCCATAATCGATTCACGAACTAAAGAATGAAATTATTCGAGTCATTTGATGAGATAGAGCCATAGTAAAATGTCATCCAAAATTTTGACAAAAGGGTGAACGTCAGTGGAGCTGCAAGAGGTGGTCATTTGGCATATGTTGTATTTCGTCTTTAAATGTCATACACTATATGCATCAATTGTTATTAAGAAGTTTTTTGAAATGAAGACAAATTCTAAAGACCCATTAGCTTGAAGCTAGATAATTAAAAATGTCCACCTTGAGGGTACGTTATCGGAACAACTTAAACGAAAGTGCGCCGCGGAATACCACTCAGAAGCACGCTTTTTCAACGGATACCGCTCTCTGTGAGACCGCTCTCTGTGGCGGCTCGTGGTCTAAATAGGAGGTGAAGCGCAGCACGAAAAATAATAGGTATATCATAAGCAGCAAATCCAAAAATGTATAAAAACATAACAATAACATAAAAAAAAATAGCTTACTCACCCGCACTTCAACAGCGACTAACGTAGGGGCACTGCAAAATCTGCAACTGCACATAATGTTTCTATTTTTTAAATGTAAGGTCAATTCTTCGGTCTTTTAAAGCTGCAAATCTTTCAATAATGTCCTCATAAAATGGTTCCACACTTAAAAGTTCGTTCAAAGGTCCTTTTTCAATAGAAATTTTCGCCAAATTACTTAGTCTGTTTTCTGTCATTGAATTTCGTAAAAATGTCTTGATTCTTTTCAAACAGGAAAAACTACGTTCAACTGAGACACTAGTCGAGGGAATCGTCACAATCAGGCATAATAATCTGGAAGCTTCCTTGAAGATATCTCTATTCTCGTGTAAAAGATCCAACATTCGACATTCGATCCAATTGAATTTTGTGGTAATTTTTATCATTATAAATGAAGGTTAATTCATTTTTCAGCCTTGATATATCGGGAAATAGGTCGGGAAAAAAAGCTTTTAAATTATTCACTGACTCTAAAGGAAAGGTTTTTGCATACTCTGCAAACCGTGCTGTGTCCATGAGTGTAACGAAAATAAGTTTATCCATGTCTTGAAATCGTGTGTCAATTTGTCCAGAGATAGTATCTAAAATTTCGTAATACAACACTTTGTATTTTTCAAAGATTTCTTCAGTAGTTAAAGTTTTTCGTCCCTCACGATAATTAGTTGGTACTGACACTTTTACACTGACTGAATCAAAAAGTTTTTGGAAATTTTCCTCATTTCTTTTTCCATTTAAAAGACGTTGAGTATTCCTAACTTGTGTTATACAAAGATTAATGTTAAGTCAACGTTTCTGTAACACATCAAACAGAATATCGGTCATTTTGAAAATGTCACTAAAAATAGCACTGAGTAGAGCAAATTCAAAATTATTTAGATGATTTAAGAAGCCCACACTTTGAGTTATTGAACTGAACTTTGATCCGAAGTTTTGTCGTCTCTAATTTCAGTAAAAACTGTTTTTAAATCGTCCCATTCATTATCAATCACATTCAATATCTTAGATTTCGATGTCTAACGGGTTGAAACAGATGTGGGTACCCTTTTTTTCATTATTGTGTCAGCTACTTGAGTTCTCTTTGTAGAATGATGAAAAAAAGTCGGGAAACTATTCACGTTTGCGAAAAAAATACGGCACTGTGGTATAGTACTGCAACTCTGCTGAAGCACTAAATTGAAACGGTGAGCTGCACAATGTACAAAAATGGCTTGTCGAGCTTCGGTTTTTATTTTTGATTGGAGACCATTTATATGTCCTGACATGACACTAGCGCCGTCGTAGCATTGTCCTACTAATTTTGAACGGAAATCGTATTTTTCAATATGTTTAGTCACCAAATCAAAAAGAGCATCCGCGGTTCGGTCGATACTAACATCAAAGAAGCCCAAAAACCGCTGAACTAACTTTCCCGCACTATTAACGTATCGAAGTATAATGCTGCACTGAGATTTCTGAAGAATGTCTGTTGAGTCGTCGACTTGAATAGGGAAAAAATCACTGTCTTTTATTTCACGATCCACATGTTCATCGATGTAATCCGAAATACAGTCTATCAATTCGTTCTGGATTGTTTTTGAATTTGCAGAAAAAATGGGGGATATCTTCTTATAGTGTTCTTGAATGTCCACACTGCTCACTGATATATAAGAGTCCAAAAGTTCTTTGAAATTCCCCCGATTATCCGAGGAATCAGATTCGTTGTGCCCTCGAAATGCTAACTCTTGTTTTCCTAAATAAACAGTGGCGCGAATAGGTAACTGCATGAATCTTCTATTTAAAAGCACATTGTCATTAAACATTTTTAAATACAACCTGGAATTTTCCTTCAACGCGTCTTCAATTGTGCTGAGGTTTTTCTTTAATTTGGCAAACGATAATGCACAGTGAATGTGATCTAAAGAACCTTCATGTCTACTACAACCCCTTGTTACGTTTCCAAAATTGTTAAAACCCTCTTTATTCCACACACTTGATTTTACACCTACTGTCAAACAGGGCATACAAAACAGTCTCTTTAAATAAACACTTCCACACAACCACTTATAATCAGCATACCACTGATTGCGAAACTTTCGAACGAAAACTCTGTCTTTTGATTTTCCTGGTTTTTCTATTTCAAGAAAAGGTTTGGTGTTAGGTCCCTCTGTATGCAGAAAATCTTTTTTGTCATCGTTTTTCCATCTGGAAAATGGTGTTTACAATGAAAACATTTTCAAAAACTTTAACAGCCACCCGCACGGCGCGATACGATGTAAATTCACTGAATTTTATTCTTAAGGAAACGAAACGCGTGCAGTAAAGCCTGCTGCAGCAGCATCCACGCGCCGCGACGTTTTCTATTTTTAGCTCACGTATTTAAAAGACGGCTTCGTGCGTTACCATGGCAACCTCCGTAAACAAATCTGGAATTTTGCAGCGGTATTATCGATCGTGCTGGTTGCGCTTCCCAGGCATCTCATACGAGGTAGAGTTTTCTGACTGTTTAGTTAACTGAACAACGGCGCTCGAAGCAGTCGTCGCTCTATTCTTTAAGAATACGCTACGTTTGTATATTGTATAATTCATATAATTGTTAGTATTGTATTAATTTGGCATTAATTATTATAATGCTGATGTATTAATGTATACGTAAATAAATAAATTATTATACCAATTATGTTTTATATAAAAAATAAAATGTAAGTTTTTGTTTCGGAAATTGTGGGTGAAGCGGTACTTCACCCGCGTCCCCTGACGAGCCGCCACTGACATACACCACGAAATTAACAGCACCTAACTTGAACACGGAAATAATATTTCGATATAAATTTTATGGAAAACGAAGACGAAAAGAAATGAAAGATTTTTTGAACCCTTTACAAAAAAATAAAAATATTTCTGGTGGTAGTAAGTTAATGAAATAAAGCCTGAAACGATTGAATTCTAAACGTCAACATTGCAGCGATTGATTTTTGCGAACCAACTAATCAAACGCCTGGAACATTAATGACATAAGTAGGTAAAAAGGGTTTTACATAAATGGTATTAAACCCAATAATATAGGAATTTAATGAACAATAAGTACAAAACAAAAACGTGTATCAAATATTAAATTGATCGTATAATAAAAAAACCAGTTTAATAAGTGGACGCGCAATACAATCGCGAAACTTAACCCATAAATATTAAAAAACCCTAATACGTTGAAATAGATACTCAGTACAAATGAGAGTTTCAGTGCTAGCTGATCCGCACGTTACGTTTTCTTTACCGAAATCGGAGCCAGAACTACTCTGCATATGGTCGCAGATGTGCTATGCTTTACGGTGATTGTTTCTTCTCCTACGTCGCTTATTTTCGTTTTTTTTTTGTTCCAGTTAATAAGCGCTCTTGCTGTGTCTTGAGTTTCCATATTTTTAGGATACTCTTCAACCTACACTTCTCCAGCATCCATCTCGTTAGAAAGGGATTTCAAACTTGAGTATTCAGAGGTTAGCATTAACTATATATCAGTTCCTTTCATTACCCTCTCTGACAGGAAATTCTGATGTAGGCCTGTTGCCCGATAACTTATCACCAATCAATATCAAATAATCTACATTACAGTAAAACAACATCGAAAATAATTATTCATCTTAAATAACAGTAAAAAAGCATAATAAAAATTATCATATTTATCTATACGTCTATACGTATCTTTTAAAAAAATTGCAAATTCTTAATTGTAGAGTTGTCTAACAAAACGCTTGCCAATTGAACGCATTTGTTTTGTAGAAAATCTCCTACCTTCTTACACAAACTTTACCACAATACGAAAATAATTGCTCTTACTTTTGCAATTTGGCAATACTGTAGGCTTACCTTATAATAATAATTTTAATTTATTGAATAATTTATTGAATCCTCAAGACAATACAAATATGTATGTTCCCCGTCTTCAGTTCGAATCTGAACTCCTTATAGCAAAGGTTCCCAACCCGTTCTAGACCACTGTCCCTTTTACAAGAAAAAAAAATTCCACGCTCCCTCTTTCATAAAAGTTAACTATACCAAATATTAAAATATTGGTACACATTGTCTATATCTATTTTATTTGTCTACATATGTATTAAGAATCACAAACTATAAATTAATTAATAAAACCATCACCTAAAGAATTATTTATTAAATATTTAAAAATAAACACAAAATCAATAAGAAATTAAAAAAAAAATAATGACATGGTTGGGGATGGTGGAGTTTTAACAATTTGTTAATGTCGGGTTCCAATTTCGTTAACATCAATCGCAAATGGCTATGCTCAGCCTGTTGGTTTTCTTAGACAGTAAATTAGCTACTACACTGAATCCATTCTCAGCCAAATACTATGAAGAAAATACTATTAAAAATTTCTGTACTATTTCACACAATCCAGCGTAGAGAACTGGTTTAGATTTTTGAAGCCTGAATTCTTGGTGTCCATTTCTGAATTTTACTTTTAGATCTTCGTTAGTTGTGAGGTCTATGAGTTCTAAATTTAATGATTCTGTTGTATCTGAATTTGCGAAAGAATATAAAAGCTGGAATCGCTCCGTAAAATCGGGATGAAGAACGTCCAAGTTTTGGCAGTAAGTAAATAAATCTTTCAGTTTTGCAGAGACTGCTGATAAGTGGCTACATTCACCTCTATCTAGATTTCGTTTGAACAGAAGAAGTTTTCCCACAAAAGCAGCTGTGACGTTTTTTGTTTTAATTAAATTCAACTCATCACCTTGCAATTAAAAATTGTCTCTTTTCAAGGAAGTCCAGTATAGAGTCAAATGGATTGAAAAAACGATTCAGACAAATACATTTTTGAGAGCCAACGAACTTCTGTGTATAGCAGCAAGCGATTGTAATCTTCATCATCGTCACTGCAATGTTGGCCAAACAATATGTCGTTCAATGAATTGTTTCAAATCTTATTGATTCATTCAGATTTTTTGGAAGTAAATGCTGACGATGAATAACACAATGTATAGCAACTACATTTGGTACTACTTGTTTCAAATGTGCCATAAAACCCTTATGATTCCCCGTCATTGCTGTAACACCATCAGTAGCAATTGACAAAATATTACGAATAGGAATTTATTTCTCTTGAAAAAACTTTTTCATGGTATTAAATATCGAATCTCCCTTTTATTCGGTTTTCAAATTTTTAGCAAATATTAACGCTTGATAACTTTTTTCTTCTTTTATGAATCGATCTGATGATAAGAGTAGTGCTTCGTTATTTGGTAGAGTTGATTCATAGAGTTAAATAGAAAATTTGCAAGTCTTGCTCTCTTACTGCCAGCCAGGTTAATTCCTCGCCAATTGTGTGAGGTTTTTCCGTTTTTGCGATTAACAATAAAATATTATATAAAGCTCGTAGTCCTGTCATGTTTTTGTTTAGAAAACGACACAAAAAAGTTCGATATACTTGATATACATATTTCTTTTCCAGCCCTTGACAATAGGATACATCTTTGTCATTTTTATTAGAATGCATTTTACTGAAATGCTCTTGAAGTCTAGAAAGCTTCATGGCTTCATTTAAAAACACTTTTTGACAAATTAAACACAGGCAATAACTGGTTGATAGAAGAGTGCGTAAACACATATTTTAAGAGCTCAACACTGTATTACCGGCATTTCTTCTTAGAATCAGACATTTTAAAATACAAAATTTGGCACGGTTTCAATACATTAACTTTTCAACAGATTTGTAGATAGTTATACAAATAATGACTATAATGATTTATCACTTACTAATAGATTATTGACGAAGCACACAAAATAATGGGACATTCCTAGAGCTATCCCTGCCTTTTATAGATTTGATTTCGTGCACCCATCAACTTGTATGTCTTTGCTTGTTTGTTATGCCGGTGCACTTGCTCTATATACAAGTCATGGTCACAAGGTCACCTTTTTTGCCGGTCCCATGCTTGATTGCGTGAATCACGTCTTTGCTTACCAAGTTGCATAGGTTTGTCACCGACAATACTAAACCGAATTAGGTATACGTATACCTAATGCTAATTTAAATTTTTAAAGCTTTTTTACGCGATAACGATAAGATAAAAATGTTAGATAGCTAGATAAAATATTTATTTATAAAAACAGTAGGTATCCTCAAAGTATTTTACTATATTAATTATTTGTTTGTCTTAACGCCCTCCATCTACCCCTGAATCCACTACCGCCCCCCTGGAAGGCTGCAGCGCCCAATGGGAGTGGTACTTCCCCTGTCGCGACCTATGCCTTAAAGTCACTTGATAGTCCATAGCTCAGTTCATAGTCCATAGTTCAGTCAACTTGATTTATCGAGTACGTTCTGAAAATAACTGCCAACATTTTCGAGCAACGGTGCGATGTCAAGTTTTGTTTCAGACCATCCGATAGACAGGGCACAGTGCGACTGAAACATTTCCAAAATTTCAACAGTTTTAGCAACAATTTCAGTAATGTCTGAATGATTGTGGCGAGTTCATATATTTTTTCTTTTTTTAGGTTTTTCGCCACGATCTAAAACTCAAAAAATATTAAAAATATCTGTTCGTATTTAAATAAAGAATCACTGCGTAAAAACAAAAACAACCTAACGGAGACAAATTTCTCAGTTATTTTTTTCTGTAATAAATTTGCCTAACGAACAAAATTTTAAAAATATAAAAATGTTTATTGTACTGATTGTATATTCAAATACTTAAATGTGTTTAATTGTATTCTTTAGAATCGGGAACCATATTGAATTTAAATCTACCGAAGGCATAGCAATACAGTTATTTTTATTTAAATTAATTATAGCGGTTTCTTTTAATCTTCTATATTTTGTTACCGATTCTTTTAATACCATTTTGGAATTATTTCAAATGATTTTATGTCTCGATTCCCATGCGTGTTGACAAATTGTAGATTTATTAAAATCGCCCTTTCTAAGAAGGTTTTTATGTTCTTGTATTCTACATTTCTACAACATCTAACGGTCTAGATGTCTCACCTATATTTGCCACATTCGCGCGAAATTTTATAAATCACATTTTTGGTATTCTGTTGCGTGTTGTTTGGTTTAGTTTTTGTTAATATAGATCTAAGAGTATTTTTTGTTTTAAATGTCGTTCTTGTGTTGTATTTGAATCCTACTCTTTTAATTGTGTCGGAAATACCGCGGATGTAAGGAATTGTGAGGTTAATTGTTTGGGAGTTATTATTATTGTTAGTAATGTCTGAATGATTGTGGCGTGTTCATATATTTTTTTCTTTATTTTTTGAGTTTTAGATAGTGGCGAAAAACCCAAATAAAGGAAAAAATATTATTATTGTTATTAATAAGTTGTCTGTTTTGTCTGGTAACAAAAGTTTTAAACGATTTATCTATTAAATTTTTTGGGTAATTGTTTTTTTATTAAAATGTCTTTGATGTGATTTATTTCTTTTTGTAGTGTATCACTATCGGTGCATACAAGTTTTGCACTGTCATATAAACTTTGAATTACTCCTATTTTTACTATCTGTGTTTGTCGGTTTTCTGCAAAGTGTTGTTTTTAATATGTTGTTTTGTTTTAATATTAAAGTGTCGAGGAATGGCAATTTATTCTCCCTCTCCATCTCTAAAGTAAACTGAATTGTAAGCTCTCGAGAATTTATATCTTGTAAAGATATATATAGATCATCAATGCTATATTGCCATATAGTAAAAATATCATCATCATATCTAAGCCATATTATTGGCTTTTTAAGAGATTTACTTAATATTTCATTCTCGAGTTCCTCCATAAAGAAGTTACTCATCAAAGGAGAAAGCGAAGAACCCATTTCCATTCCGAAATTTTGTTGACAATAATCATTTTCTAATTGAAAATATGTGGTTTAATAATTCCAACATTGTATTTATGTTTAGTTTAGTGCGGTCATTTAATGTTGTGTCATGTTCTAATCTTTTTCTAATTATTAAAAGTGTTTTATCAACTGGCACATTGGTAAATAAACTCAACACGTCAAAATTAACCATTAAATTTTGTTTTGTAATTTTAGTGTTCGAAATTTTATCTAAAAAATCTGAAGTATTTTTAATATATGAATTAGTTTTACCCGAAAGTGGATATAAAATGTCTAATAAAAATTTTGCTAGTTTATAACATGGATAATCTATACTACTCACTATTGGGCGAAGTGGTATGTTAGTTTTGTGTATTTTTGGTAGACCATAGAAATGAGGAGGTTTACTATAATGTGGTGTAAGTTGTGATCTTTCCGTTTATGTTTCTGTTTTTACTCAGTGATTATTTAGTGAAATAAGAACAGATATTTTTGATATTTTTTGAGTTTTAGATCGTGGCGAAAAACCTAAAAAAATAAACAATTTCAGTGTTTTGTCGAGGGTCTAGGTTGTCAAGTGGTTTAACACATTCTTAAAATGTCGAGACTCGATTGAAGATCAACCTTGCAGCTAAAAATCTTCATCTGCAAGAAGTGATGAGAAGTGATTTCTGATTAAGCAACCCCTATAACAAAATTTCTTGTATATCTCTTTGTATTTAGTGTCTCACATCAAAAATTGCAATATAAGAATCGCTCTACAATTGTTTCTTTAATAATAAAAGAACATTTGACTCTTTCGTTAAATCTAAGTTGATTTAAATAAATCAGGTGTAGAAGTTTCATATTAATGCACTGATGTAGTTAAAAGAAATCTCTCTTATACCCATGTGGGTACTTACCCACATGGGTAACAGTACTGAGAGTTAGAAGGAAGTTCAAAAACAATATTATATACTTATATAATATTGTTTTTGAACTTCCTTCTAACTCAATACTGTTTCTTTATTTCAGATGACATGGATTACAAGTTTAATGACATTGGGAGCTGTAACGGGTGGTATACTTGGAGGTACATTGATAGAAAATTTCGGAAGAATATGAACATTACACTTTAATTTACTGTTTACGTTAACATTCGTGGTAAATGTTTTTGCACAAAGCTATATCGAAATGTATGTCAGTCGTGTAATTGCTGGTTTCCGTATAGGTATTCTGTCACTAACACTCCCAGTGTACTTAGCAGAAACTGTACAACCAGAAATGAGAGATACCCTAGGTTTATTATCCTCTGCTTTTATTAACATCGGTATCCTACTGGGCTACTTGTTTGGTATCTTCTACGAAAGGCGCATACTTGCTTTAGTGGGCGTTATTCCATCCACACCATTTCCAGGTAGTTTTTTTCCACACCAGGTAATTTTTTGGATGATAAATGAAACTCCCAGTTATTTAAAATCTAAAGATAAAGAAGAAAACACGTACACGGTCTAGCAGTGGTTGCGTGGAGCCAATACCATTATCGATAAGGAGTTCCAGGAACTGAAAAAGCGTCAAGTAGAGTCCGAATTGATGGACATTGTATTGGGCTTGATGACTTTCTATCAATGGAGTGGAACGTGGAATAAACGCAGTCATATTATACACAACCCAAATATTCTATGAATCCAAATCGTCGATAGATAAATTCATTTCCGCAACAATAATAGGTGTGGTTAACTTTTTGGCGACGTTTATTGCTGCTGCGTTAATTGATAAATTTGACAGAAAAACATTGTTGTATATATCAGCCGTATCGATGATCGTTTCATTAGGCGTACTGGGAATTTACTTCTTCGTACTCGATTCCTACCTCTGTGGAGCCTCGTAGTATATGTCTTAGGATTTTCATGGGGATTACCTATAGCATGGCTAATGATGGGAGAAATCCTTCCAGCTAAAATCAAAAGTCCAGTCGCTTCAGAAGCTACTGCAATTAGCTGGACGTGCACCTTTATAGTTAATAAAATATTCCTGTTATTAGCCGAAGTAATAGGTTTCCATTTCACTTTTTGGATATTTGATGGAATTGTCTACCTAGGATTCCTGCTTACTATTTACTTTGTACCAGAAACAAGAGGTCAAAACTTAACTGACATAGAAAGGAAACTAGCTGATCTTAAAGTCAGACCAATGAGTTCTGTAGCTAATCTTGACTCAATGAAATGTACTTTTTAAATATTTAGTTTTTTAAATTTTGTGACCTCTTATTTTCTCTTTTGAAACAAAATAAAAAATATATAGATCACAGCGATGGCAGCTCTTCGCCGGGAGCACTGGGAAGAAGGTCCAGGACAGAATGAAGCCACGACAAAAGTTGAGCGCCACTCGGTTACTTCATATATCGGAAAAGACCCTGGAACCGGGAAGGGGTTTATCTTAAATAAAACGGTTTACTAGAATTTTATACATATATATTATAAAAGCACACTCAAAAAAGAACGACACAAAGCACACAAAAAAAGAATAACTAAAACTATCAAACAAAAGACACGGGAAGGTGGTTCTCCAAACCTTACCGTTAAAGAAATCAAAAATAAAATACATGGCTCTGAATTACACCAGCTGGTCTCTATGTCCCTATACTTACAAATTAGAGGTTATTTCCTCCATTCTGACAATAGTAAAAAGATAGATATATAACGCTAGGGTAACCAAGAATGGTCAGACGGCAAATAGATACAAAATATAAGATAATAACGTGACTTTTATCAGTATAAGAAATTATGGTAATAATGTATTTGAGAAAAATAACTGGTAATTGCAATCCTTAACGGTACATGAAAATATAATAAAAAAATGTTTATCTGGCCTTATTTCCTGATGTTGTCTATCCTTGCCTGTCAAGGTACTGGGTGTCCAACAACACTGAGTACGACTGCGGGCAGTCCGGTATCCCTATGCGGGGGTCCCGAAATAATCTCGATCTGACCAACCGGTTACTCTGCCACGTGGCCCCAAAAAGGTGTAAGGTTTCCACGATGGTCGGGCTCTGTAATAGGTGGTCGTTCAGGTTGATCGGATTCTCTGCTGCCGGGTCGTAAAACCCTCTATAAGAATATCAGAAAAATCAACCCAAGCGTGACTTGGCCAGCAAACCTACGTACCTCGGTCGGAAGGGTAAGGCGCGAAAACGTCCGCTCACCTGGAGATTTCGAGTTAGACTGTCTTGCCTTGTCCAATAAACCTACCAGTGATGATCAACAATTTACGAATGCTACCTGTAGCGATCAAGAATTTGTGAACGCTACATTACCTCCCTCCAAAAAGAAAATTAAAGACTGCGAGAGGAGGCTTTAATTTTGATGGGTCCATATCGGAGATTACCTTGAAGCGTATACCTATGGAATGGAATACTGGAACACTGGAGCAGTGGTAAGGAAATACCCAATCTATCCCAAAAGAAAATACCAAAAAAAGGAAATATCCTCTTGCATACCAAATACGAAAAGGGAATATAGATACAACGTGTGCACTCTAAAGTACTTACCAAACGATATTGAAAACACAACACCAGATAAATTTCGGAAGATAACTCATTTACCCAGAAAGTCGTCCAGGAACCCAAGGCTATGACTTAACAAACGTCATGCTGATCAAGCTGGTTAGATCATAACGGCTAGGTGGGTGCGACGGTAACTCAGTTGGCATTGCGTGCCCTTACCGAAAACTGAAAGGAAAGACACCTCGTTTACCAACCTCAGCTGAACAACACAACACTCGCAGCCACGTCTCCAGACCTCCCTTAAAACGATCTGAGAGCAAGTGAACTTCCAAAAGGTGGAAAACACGTAACAATAACCCCTATATCCGCCACAATAAGGAAGTGAAATATAGTTTTCACCAAACTAAAATTTACAAAAAAACTCAAACGAAATTAAATGATAATCTACAAGGTGAACCGTAAAACAGACACTGCCATAGGCTTTCCGGAACGCACTCTGAGGGAGCTGAGACGCCACCCAGTAGTGACACCCAATTACAAGGCGAAGTCGCAACCAAATGATCACCCCCCGTAGTGTATCCTTCCCTGAGAATTGTCCAAGGACTGTATCCGGAAATCCTAGGGCACCCGTCCTAAAACAGCCCTTAAAAATGTAAAAATACTCAGTGAGCTACACTGAAGAAAAATAACTTTAAAGCCTGCATAATAGGGAACTAAGGTGCGAGGTAAAATAAAGAAAACCGAAGATAATCGAGTCTAGAAATAGGACTGAGAGAATACGAGTAGCGGAATAAGCAATAACGAGCGCTCGCGAAACACAGAAGGGTGGTTGTCACTAGGTTTAGTCTTGATAACTTTCGCGTATCACACGTCCTTATGGGAGTCACAACAAGTAGGTCAAATTCGGTAGGTCATAATTGGTGCGGACTTCTAAACCAGAAAAGCAAACAAGCTTGTTGCTGAGACAAAATAACGCAATTCCCTCGTAACATTCAATCGTACCTATTTAAAATTCAGACAAAAAAAAATCTATTGGCTGAAGGCTACAGTTGTTGGTTATGAGAAAGGCCTAAAATCCAAGCATAAATACATTTATATTTGCCTAAATCCTTCCCACGGCTTGCGCCAAACTAGCTAACGAAAGGTAGTATCAACATATTCACCATCAAACCCGGGCCAAAGGCCAACGACACCGAATGGAAGCGCTATTAATCCTAAGGTTACGAGTCCCTCTGATCCTAAGGTTACGAGGTAAATCGCCGCACGGGCACAGCGGAACCGAAGGTGGACAACACTGCCATATGTCGATAAAACCAAGTAAGGCCCTTACTTCATTTAAACAAAACCTAGATTTACTCTCCAAGTAATTCTAGACAAACTCAAAACCTAGGAACAAAGATTTCTCCTCTCAAATAAGATACGTCTAGCGCAAACTCCATAACGTAACACAGGCTTGTTCTTACTGAACAAGTCTGGAAAAGCACAAAAAGGAAAAGAAAAAGAAAAGTTAAAAGTGACGTTTCCAAAAAAGAACTAAAAAGGCTGAGCGAGGCTGTACCTAAAAACTGCCAGCTCAAAACAAAAAAAATAAATCAAAAACGTCACTGAGTCTAACTATGGTCAACTCCGGGAACATCGGAAGACTCTACACAGGGTAATAAATCTTTAACGTGCCTTTAATTTCCCTGCACGTGACCCATCCATATTTTTTAGTTCGTAAACTAAAAATTTTTAGTTCGTAAACTTCTTAAAAACAAAGGAAATAATGTGTTTGGGACTAAGTTTCGATGCGAACATATCGGGAGCACTCGACAACTTCTTATTAGGACGCCAATCTCTATCACCCACTTTAAAACTTACATCCCGTTTCCGGAGGTTATATGATTTTGGATTCCTCTCATATGCGGAGTGAAGTTTCCGACGCACCTCAACAAACAACTCACGAAATTCTTTCAAATTCTGGGCATAAGTGCCCCTGTCACCAGGTACGAGTTCAACAGATTGGTCCGGGAAAGGGGAGTTATAATATTCTTTAAATAAGAGAACATGCCTTTCGAACATCAGGTATGACGGGGGGAAACCGGTTACTTCATGGATCGCGGTATTGATGGCCTGTCTGATTTCCGGAAAATGCAAATCCCAGTCCTCGTGTCTATCTATGTAAAACCTGATAGCTGTCGTAATGGTTTTATTATTACGTTCCACGAAGTTACACTGAGGAGAATAAAACGCGGTGAACCATTGCTTAACTTTATACCTGTCACATAATTCCTTCATACCCTTGCTCTTGAAATTCGGAGCATTATCACAAATCAGGATTTGGTGAACTCCAACCGAAAGGAATATGTGATTCTCTATATGGTTCATGACCGCAGGGCATTTGGCATTTTTCAACGGAAAAATGAATGTGTACTTAGAAAACCAATCCGCTGCTACCAATAACCATTTGTTACCCTTTCTGGAACGAGGAAAAGAACCTATAAAATCCACCGAAAAGATTTGACCAGGTCGATCAACTACCTTCTCCTTACCCATAATACCAATCTTACTTAAGTTTGAGTGTTTCTGAGCGCCACACACCAAACACATTCTTACAAATCTCAAAATATCTGACCTCATCTTAAGCCAATAATACATCTCCTGTAACAAGATTTTCCGAAAACCAAAATGGCCACTAGTGGGAGGAATATGACACGACTCGATAATTTTCGCTGTCTGAGGTTTAGGAACCAAGGTTTTCAACTCTCGAATATTAAAAGTATGATTCTGCTTACAAGGAATGAATTTCTGAATGTAGTGGTTCTCAACTCGCCATTGAGGAAATTTGTCCGAGTTGTTTACTATCTTTTCACGGAGCGCAATATACCAATATACCTGCTGAAAGGCTACTCTCTGCCTCAGGATGCGGTATTCTACTCAAAGTATCAGGAACCAAGTGCATCGAACCTTTTCTATGCTGTAGGTCAAAAGTATGCTGTCTTAACCTCAGTAACCAACGACTAAGTTTACCTGACAAAGTGTTTAAATTAAAAAGCCACAGGAGACTAAAATGATCAGTGATGATAGTAAAACGAGAACCTTCTATCCAAGGCGTAAACTTTTCAATACAGAATATAACGGCTAGACATACACGCTCCGTCACTGAATAATTCTTCTCCGCTCTAGATAAGGAGCGACTCGCGTAAGCGATTACCCGTTCCTCTCCGTGTATAAACTGGGTCAACATACCTCCAATGCCGACATCAGACGCATCGGACTGAACGAAAAATTTCTGACTAAAATCAGGCTGAGCTAAGATTGGTGCACTTATAAGTTTCTGTTTGATGGCTAAAAATGCAGACTCCGCTCTCTCACCCACTCTATGGCTTGTTTTTTTTCTTGCCTTTAAGAAGGTCGTTCAAGGGACTAACAAGAGAAGAAAAGTCCTTAATGAACCTACGGTACCATGAACACATACCAATGAAACGTTTCACCTCGGTTGAAGTGCGGGGACGCGGATAGTTCGACATAGACTCAACCTTTGACGGATCAGTAGCTAGAGAATTGTTACCGACTATATACCCTAAATACTTTAAAGATGTCCTAAAAAATTGGCATTTTTCTAAATGAACAGTAAGACCAGCTTCCTTAAGTAGGTTCTTAGCGGTCTTTAAAAGTTCCACAAGATGTTCCCAGGTAGGAGAGCATAGCAATATGTCATCCAGAAAACTGAAAATATAAACTGAAATTGTCCCCGACCGATAACCGAAAAAGCGGTTTTTCTTTAGAAGCGTCTTCAAGGGGTATTTGCCAAAATACCTTTCTCAAGTCAATGGAGGAAATGTATTTGGCATTTCGTAAGTTACTCGGTATTCTGTCTACGTGGGGTAATGGAAAACTATCGTGTTTCGTTAGAGCGTTCAAAAATCTTCCATCAAAACAAAATCTATATTCTATAATCTATAGCACGAAGTCATCATTGCGAATCGACCAATGATTATTCTTAAAATTAATTACTAGATTAAAACTCCTAGCAAAATCGATACCAAAAATAAAAGCATGTGTTACGGAGGGTACTATTTGGACTTTAATGATTCGACAACAATCGTTAATAAAAATCGGTAGGTCTGCAAGACCAGCAACCTTCTGTCGAGTTCCATCGGCAGTAAACACACTAGAGTTATTGCTTTGACAAGTTTTAATCTTGAGTCTCTTTAAGATCTTAACTCCGCTAGCACCAACTATAGAGGTGTTAACTCCAGAATCTAATAAAACAATGATGTTCTGATCATAAAGTTTGAAGGAAATATATGGACGATTGTCATTAACCCTTTTTAGAAACAATGGTAAAACTTCCGAATCACGGGTATACGTCTTATAAAAATTAAATACGTGTTCTAACCATTTGTTCCAACCTGACCTGTTAACGTGCGACCTTGCGGTTTGCCTTCTATCAGGATACCGACCGCATGCGACACCTGATGGCCTAACTAGTTTTTTGAGCACTTAGGACAAGGACCAACCTTAACTTTAGGTTCACCACAACGGAAGCAGAAAACTGTTCTCTTCTCGGAACACGAACGAAAGGTATGATTGGCTCCCTTACAGTTGAAACATACAACCTTAGGTTTAGGGCTATTTTTCCTATCTCCCTTGCAGACAACCGCAGGAGGTCTCCCAGAATATTTACCAAGTCTACGAACATCCTTACCACTAGAACTACTTGACTCACGGTGAAGTGGATCTTCCTTAGAACCACCAGCACTCTTTCTCTTATCTCGACGTGACCAGCCACTCTTATGAGGGTCATCGAAAGCAAACAACTGAGAGGGTTTTCTAGAAAAAGAGGGTAGAACATCCTCCAACTTCCTACACAAAGCAAATAGTTCGGAGACAGTAACAGTATCGTGTAACGCCAACTGCGCCACATATTCCGGCAACAAGTTCCTCCGGATGTACTTGACTCTGGTAACTTCAGCAGGGGTCAGGGACAACAGAGAGAACAAATTCTCCATCTGAATTCAAAGAACAAATTCTCCACATAAATAATAACTGCTTCTGCGCGTCTCTGTTTCCTCTGTCGGATTTGTTCCCAGACATCATCGTCTGCATGAGGAGACAAAAAAATCTCTCTTCAACCTTGAAACAAGATCTGACCAATCTGACACAACACCCCTAACACTTCGGAACCACACAAAGGCGTCGCCAACGAAAAATTCGACAGCCGAATTAAAAACTTCTATCTCTGAAAAATTACGAGACTGGGATAAGTCGGAAACTCGCTCCAAGAAACTAAAAATATTTTTTCGAAATCGAAATCGAAAAACCAACATTATAAAAACTGAGAGAATTTTTTCTAAGTAATAGTCCAGTTTATATGTAATGGCGCGGGGGATTTTCTGGGGGATTTAATGGTGCGGGTGCTCTCCTCTAGTTGTTCCTTCATGCATTTCTGTATTTCCTCTTAGTTTGTCTGATAACCTTTGCGATCTGTTTTCTAGTCACATCAAAAAGCTATTGACTTTCTGGGAATTTTTTGTGTTGCATACCTGAAATGCTAGTTTGCGTCGCTGCAACACACTTTCACATTCCGAGTCCGACCAAGGGTGTTTTGTATTCTTTTTCAATCCGATCAGTTCCTGTGCTTTTTGTGTAATTTTGATATGGAATTTTTTCCATGTATCTGCGTGTTCCTTTTCCCATTCTTCTGTTATGTTGGATTCCTTGATATTCTTCGTATCGAATTTCTGTAGATGTGCTTTCTTGTGATGAATTCTCCTTGGGATGAACTTGACTTTGATTCATGTTAGGTAGTGGTCTGAGTCAATGTTCATGCCCTTGCGGACTTGAACATCTTGAATCTCTCTTTGTTTTGGGTATGAGATCGCATCGTGATCTATCTGCAATTCTCCAATCTGTTGTATAGGCGATCTCCATGTCTTCTGTTTTCGTGAAGATTTTCTTAGGGATGTTGACATGATCTTCAGGTTATTCTGTTGTTCATAGTTCGATGAGTCTTGTGCCGTTCTTGTTGGTAAATTTGTGAGCGGGGAATTTGCCTAGGGTTTTCTGATGGATTCTTTCTCTACCGATTTGTGCGTTAAAATCGTCCAGTAAAATTTTGGCGTCATCCTTTGGGACCTTTGCCATTATCTTCTCTAGTTTTGCCCAGAATTTCTCTGTAGACTTAGGGATTTTCTCTTGTTTGTGGAGGCATGTACTCCCCGTTTGTGGAGGCATGTACATTGATCATGGTGTATTTGTTATTGACGCATTGTTTGCGCATTGTCATTAATCTATTGTTTATGGAGGTGATTTGCTTAATAGAGTTAACTATCCCTTTGTGTACCACAAAGACCAGCCCAGAAGCGGAGCGCCCCTGGTGACTGGTTTGTCTGTCCTGATTTTAAATATGCGATAGTTCCGTAGTCTACCGTGTCCTCATCGATGATGCGTGTTTCTTGTAGGGCAAGCACAAGTATCTTTTGCCTCTCAAGTTGTGAAGTTTTCCTGGTTGGATCAGCGTGTTGATGTTGAAGGTGGCAATATATGCAGGTGTTTTGTGAGGAACTTTGAAGGAAAGCTCCGACTTCTTTTGACATCGTGAAAGTCCAGGTTCCCCAGAATCCGAACACTCGTTTGTCTCTCGACGAGTGGTCGATCCCATACTATTAACCACGCTCTATATCGTACCCAATCTCTTTATAATTTTTTTATGGAATCCCTGCCATTTATCGGCGGCAATCCTATCAATCTGTCATCTGTCATTCTTCTATCTATCTGTCATTTATCAGCTGGAAATAAAACCACTAATGACAATTATATATATATATATATAGATATATATATATATATATATATATATATATATATATATATATATATATATATATATATGCTGCCATCTATGGCCGGGAAACTACACTGTGATGACGTCATAGACATGTATGTAGTCCTCCTTAGGTATGGTAGCACATGCTGCCATTCCGGAGGAGGAAACCTTCAACGCAATAAAGAGCCCCCGCCCCGTACAGCCATCTGGCACCAGAAAGCCAAAGCACTAATTGCATATGCTGTCAATTATCGTCGGGAAACTTAACCAAAAAGACCCGCAATGTGGACCAAGATTGCAGATATATAATGATTTTGCGCCAGAATGTGCCTTACCTAACTACTCTTTTTCTTCGCGGTAATGGGTTTGAGCATTGTCTTAAGTTTTATCTGTACAACGCCATAACCTATCAATTCATCTATATTGCAACCTAAATGAATCACTAAATTCGAAGACTAGACTTGACTTGATTTTGAAACAATTAATTTTTGAATCAACATTTGCACAGTGAAAACAGAATACTTGAAATTCAGGCGTATAATCCTTATAAGAAATTAACTTTTAAATTAACTAATGCTTATAGGTGCACGCTTAAATCTAGGTACATCCCTAGATATTTCGTATAAGTGGATTGTGATATTTGAATGTTGCATAAAGTGACTTGAGGGCATTGATCTTTCCTTAAAGCATAAGTCACTTGGACTAATTTTGCTTCATTTATTTTTATTCTCCACTTAAGAAGCCATGTTCGAATATCATCTGAGTAAGTGCCTAAGGTCGTAAGCCATGTTCCGATATCATTTAAGTGCATTTGTAAGATTATACGTAACTGGATTTTAATCGCTTGCAAATATGACAATGTCATCCGCAAAGGATCCCACGACAGTATCTGTTGGTAAATCAGCTGTGTATAAAATATAGTAATGGTCTAAGAACACTGCGTTGTAGAACACCTGATTAAATTCGAAAGTTATTGGTACATTCATTTCATCTTGTTTGGAATTTTCTGTTACTTGGGAAAGATCTCAGTAGATTACAGTACGTTATAGAAAGATGTTTCTTGATTTTGTGGATTCTACCCTTATATAACACTTAACCAGAAGCCTGGCAATATCCAAGAAAGCAGATGTTCAGTATTTCTTGCCGTCCAGATTTGGATTTATGCTGTGAGTTATTGGCAGTCTTGCTACCCTTTGTCTTTCCAGAAACTAAATTGATTATAAGTGTCGGGGCCTATTTTTTACAGCAGTGGTCTCCTCACTTTGTAGAGGTAGTTTGGTAAGAGGCTTATCAGTCTGTACGAGGTAACTATATTATGGTCTTTGCCTTGTTTCGGAATCAAAATTATTTCAGCAGTTTTACACAATTTTACCCAGCAGTTGTAGTATAGAATTAAAGATGCATGTAATAAGCGAAACACCTTTTCTGGGTAATTGTTTTGTCATTTTTGGGGTTATTCGACCTAGTCTAGGCGCTCTTCTGTAAGTAGCTAATTTTCTTGATAAGCGTCTTTTGTAGTTAGCTGTTTGGTGGCGTTTTCCGCAAAATATCGACCAGCTTACTTTCTATCTTAATATCAGGTCCATTGTTGTTGGGCGTAAATACTTTAGCCAAGGGCTCGGCAACTAGTGGTTTTTTCTTCGACTCTTCTGTTCCATTTTGGATTTGATCTTAATTTTTAATGGTGCGGGGGAGACTGGAGTTTTTGGTTTCTTAAAGTTTTTAATTCGTTTTCATATCGAATTATCGGAAGAATTTAAGTTACTTATATAGTCTGCAATCGACCTTTTTTGTACTTTGATTTGATATTTATCAAATCAGAGTACAGATAGATGATTAGTAATCTATTTAGTGCAGTTTTATTTATTACAGAATGTATTCAATGCCATTTTGCCGGAACATCATCATCTCCACAGAAATGTCATAAAATTTTTCCCTGTAGTTGTTTCTGGGGTGGCTTTTGAAACAGCAACGAAACTTAAAAGAAGACGTAAAATATTTAGCAAATTAAACTCAAACATTCACCACTAAATACCAAATCATCTGTTTTTATCTTCTCGGCGCGCGTTTCGCTGAGCGTATTAGCATCATCAGTAGATGATTCTTTCCAATAGATGGCTAACAAAACGCACGTTAAGAGATTAAAAACAAGTGATTTTGTGTTTAGGGGTAAATCTGTTTGAGTTTAGTGTTTCATGCCAAAGCTTATAATAGAAGAATTAATATAAGATGATTGAATAGAAGAAAACTACAATTTTATTAAGATATAAGTTTATTGCCTAATACTAACTGAAAAAAAGTATTATTCTAGATTTGACAAAAAAATAGCTAACAGTTTCATTGTATACAAAAAATAAATAAGGCCAAACCCTTACATCACTGGCTTTAACATATAATATTGGTTAAAATACATAAATAATGAACAAAAAATCAGCGACAAGCTTTCCATCACTATTTCTAGGTCAAATGGCACTTGTGCAACAAACGTAGCCATCCGTTTCGTTAAGGTTCATCTAGAAGGAAGTTTCGTGCACCAGATCTGGATTAAGCGCCGAGTGATGGGCTTTACGACGTGGCTTTCGTGGTCCCACATCGATTCTCCCGATAGCACCGTAATGGGTGAGGAAGCATGCAATAAACACATGGTTCCGAACAGACTCTGATCAAAACTCCTTTTAAAATATCTATACTACATTCGAAACATTTCATTCCTGATAAAAGTATCTTTCTCTTCTTTTGTGTCATACCAAAAACGACTACGAAAGACATATCCTACAAATAAAATCTATTAATCTAGGCTATCTACTAACAATAGTTTAACTCAATGTAACATAACCTACATTCTCGTTAAATATATTGGTATTTAATTTGATAATTGTTAAGTTTTAAAAAAAGGCGATCCTATAAAAATGGAAAAATAAACTGAGTTTTGAAAGAATAAAAATGGCACAAATTCCATCGATGGTGTTTATCCTGGTGACGTAGGTTTAGGTTAGTTTTTCGCCTCCAAAAACTCTTCGTGGTACCGAAGAGGAATAGAATTACTCGTGTAAAGATGGGTTATTAAAAACAACGACCAATATTTCGAGGAATAGTTTCCAGATATATCTTTTTATCTGTAAATAACTGTGTACCTCAAAAAAAATTTGAAAAAATAACGGAACTTTTTAAATTTAAAGAAAGGTACTAGCACCATCTATTGAAACTTATTAATCTGAAAGCTGTATATTCCCTCTATTAAAAGAGACTGCCATCATTACAACCGATGAATCGATGAATGGATGATGGAATTGATTGTCACGTATTTTTGTTAATATGACCTGACCACGGGTGTAGCCAGGATTTAGTGTTGACGGGGGGGGGGGGGGGGGGGGGGGGGTTAGTTTGAAGTAAATAAAACAACAAAAAAATATACGTACATGAAATGAAATGACAAGAGATGGCGCGTTACTGTGCGCAACGTCCACTATTTCGGATATATATTCAATTCAAATGTAATAATTTAACTCTCTTCACTCCTCGTATTTTTTCGGAATAATATTAGGTAATATTTGGCTTATTTCGGGGTGGTTTGAACCCCCTCCCCCCTTGGCTACGCCCGTGGAATCGACCATCACCTCGTCCACATTTTTTAACTCACAAATCACATTAAGTACATTTTAGACAAATTTTTATATGTTTTTGTTTCGTTCATTTAATAAGTTTTCGACGATATTCAAGACAAGGCGTTGGAAAACTAATAAAGTAATATCAATGCTCCGAAAATAATTTATTACACGTATAGTTGCGACATATCCCATAACAACAACGTTTTTTTTGCTCCTTTTTTACTGATAACATTATATATTTTGTATAATGCATATGCATTAAGCATAATGTGCATGAAATGGTACAGATAATACAGAAATTCAGTACTAAGCATTACTCAATTTTAATTAAATTAAATAATTTAATTAAAATTAATTTTAATTTATATATGATATTTTGTATGTCGTCCAAACTCATGTCGTATAAGAAGTTGTAGTCAAATTGTATCTCCTGACTTCTCGTAACACCAAGCACTTCGAGAAACGTTTCGCTTTCTTTGTTAACATAATAAGATATGATTAAAAATAAACAGCAACAGTTCTGATAAAAGAATTTGGCAAAATTGTTTAAAAACGATAACATAAACAAAAATAATAATAGTTTGCTATATAAACGATAATAAAAAATAAAGCTAACACATACCGGAAGGCGGCACTTTACATGCTGGACACGTTTTGGTTCCACAAAAATAAAACACTCTACTTCGTCGCAATTTCTTTATACAGGCAAAACAATAGCAATGATTACAATCGGATAAAATTCCAAATAACTGTTCTTTAACGTCGCTTTTTTCCAAAATTACATCCAAACAGATAGAACAGGATTTATTTGCCGATTGGGCCTTTTCAACTACTTCAAGTGCTTTTTCGGATAAACTAGTTCCTGGACCATGCTGGCTGCTTAATTCAAATCTACTTATTTAGTCGTTTTGGCGGGAGGTTGAGACAACATTCTAAAAAAATAGCTAAATTATAAGCAAAAAATGCAATATTATTCCATTTACTGTAAATTCATGTATAAGAGGGTCGGGCATAGTTCTCTTTCCTGACAAGCAAAACAATTTCTTTTATTTTCTTTTTTTTGACACCGATGCAAAATAAAAATCTGTCTCTGGCATTCATAGACCTAGAGAAAGCATTTGACACAGTGTCTAGAACGAAAGATTAGAGAAGACTGGAAGAAAAAGAAGTGCACCGCAAAATAATAAGAATTGACTAAGATTTAAGTAGAACTAACACTATCTTTTTATATAATAAAATTTTATATAATAAAAATAACATAAAATCAGAGGGGTTGAAATTAAAGAAAGGTTAAGACATGGAGGCGGACTGAGCCCAACATTATTTAATGCGTACATGGACTATAATAAAGAAATGATAAAGAAAATACACCAAAATGTGTATAGTATATAAGAATTTAGAGAGAGTACAGATAGCTCACGGGTTTTTTGTAGATGATGTAGTAGTAATAGCAGGAAGTGAAAAATAACAATAAAAAAACTTAAACTTCTGAGAAGAATTATTGAAGGAAAAAGGTATGAAAATATAAATCAATAAAACGAAAATACTATCAATGGGAAACCAGATTACCAACACCAAAAGTGATATAAACAAAAGTTAAACGAGTTAAACGAGAGGATCTATAAAGCAATAAAGCTTGACTACATGATAAACTGAAAATGTATAAATACGAAAGAAATTTCTACCGACACAGAAATAATAAGATAAAATATGTTTAAGATAATATACAGATCATACAGGTGTGAGCCCTAGAATATCTCAGATAGACAAAAGAGTAAAATACAAGCTACCGAAATGAAATACCTAAGACGGATAATAGGAGTAACAAGAAAAAACATAAAGAGAAACACAATTCACAAAGGAACAAGAAATGTATTCAGTCACTGAATTCATCGAAAAACGTCAACTCAGTTGGTGGGGACACCTACAAAAAATTTCTGACAACATAAAGGAATAACAAGCGTATAACATGGAACAAAGCTATTGGCAACTTATTGCAGGAAGGAAGTCCTGGAAAGAAGCGGCTGTAGTAGTAAGAGACAGAAGAAAGTGGAAGAAGTTTATATGCGTGGAAATTAAGTGATAAGGAAATGTATTTAAAGCTGGAATAAAAATGCCCGACACCTTGCTTGGTATAAGAGTTCTTAATCATTATAATAATAATATAAACTTCAGACATTTGGCTCTATTACTCTAAAATAAAAGCATAGTTTTATTTTAGAATAATTTATAATGAATATAATGGATTTTCATCAAGAAAGTTGAAACCGTGAATTATGTCTCTCTATCACCTCATCTGTCTTTTACACATCTTACTAAAGTTACCAAAGTCATTAATTTATGTTAGACTTGACAAACACATTTTGATTTATAGTATTCTCCCTATTTGGCAATGTTTTACACCTCTAACAACTACACTCAACATTATAGTTTCCAACATTTGTACAACTACCTTTTCCTTCTTAAACAACACAAAATTGACCACTCCTAGAACCTTGAATACCCCAAGAATTTCCTAGCAAGACAATATCAGAGTGTGCCATCCAGGACTAAATTGGAACCTTCACGTCACACTGACAAATCAGCTCATTGACTGTTTTACTATATACTCGAATACAAACAAAAACAACCTAGATTCTTTAGGTAAACTTCCTAATTGCACTGTCCAATAGACTTTTGAGTATGATGCCAAGTTTGGTAAACTAAAATATTCCTTTTTTAGGATCTCTTGCTTTTGATATCTTGTTTTTTTTTCACAGACCCTGTTTTTTCAGAGATAGAACAAGAAAATTATATTGTGTATTCTTAAATATATAATATCACACAATCCTATTGTAATTATCTAAGTTGTCACATTGGAAAATACTTAGAACTTATAATTAGATTTTTTTTCTATAAATACCATGAAAGATCTGGCTAACAAACATAATAAATATATTAATAATTGATAATTCAGGAGCCTATTCTGTCCAAATAGGTACTGGTTTCGCTAACCCGAGGTACTCTAGCTTTACCTTAAACCCCTATCCTAGATAAATCCAAAATAATTATCCTACAATCCTTGCCACTCCAAAATAAAACATATATTTCTATATATGACCCTACCTGTTCTATAGGCTAGCAACCCTAGAAGCTATGAATAATTGCTTTCGATAGTTTAGAAAATGTCTCGGATGTTGTCGAAGTAGGGGCTTCTTCGCTAATGGGTCACGACAGCCCTGCACGAGTTTTTGTGGCGGCGCCAGCTCGTTTAAGGATACCGCAAGGCCAGATCAAACAGAGGTCAGATGAATCATTCTTGGAAGTTGGACACCCACTTCACGCAGATTATCAGATTCAAAAACGAGGCTGTATACGTTGGACCAAAGATAAACTTTTACAGCTTATATACGCATACTTCATAATAACACAAATCGACACTGATGTGACACTGTACCAAAAACGGCTGCATAAAATATAACAACAAACATAAGCTAGCCAAGTAAACTCTATATATTAAGAAGAGCTGCATTGTCAGAAGCAGAGATAAGCAGAGATGTTAAGGCATGCCATTAACAGACGAATACCAAAATGTCAGGTCACTCCCAGTATAAGCAATGATATAAAAATTATTGATAATATCCGTAAAATGTACCAATTTTCGGACATTAATATAGAAACTATCTATCATGGCATTTGCGCAGCAGCTTTAACTGTTTGTGAAGGAAATAACTTGCAGATATTAGAGAAGAATATAACTTGCAGATATTAGAAAAATATTAACAAAATCCGGAAGCGTATAGGTATTCTCACTTGTTATACCGACATAAATAAAATTCCATCACTGAAAGTTCAACAAAATGCAAAAAAAACCCTGGAGGAAGTGAAAATATCCACTTACGCCAAGGATCGAGTAGCTGATATAAAACTGCATATTGATTTATTGAAGCAAAAAATTGCAGTTTTAGGAGCAAGAATACGAAGATATCACAAAAGCAACAAAAAGAAAAGCCAACTTAGGAGTTTTAATAACAACCACCAACAATTTTTTAGAACTCTGGAGCAGAGAAAACGCCTGAAGCAAGAACCTCCAAATAGTGACGCAATGTACCAATTTTGGAGCGATATCTGGAGTACAGAAACAAAACATGAAGCTGATTACTGCTTAGGTAACGAAAAAGAGCGCACTAAAAATATAACAGCTATGAAGAATGTCCTAATAATAGAAAAATACGTTAAAACCGCCATAAATAAAACACCAAACTGGAAAACTCCGGGACCAGACGGAATGCGTAACGTTCGGATAAAGTACTTAACAAGTATACACGGAATGTTGGCACAATTCTTCCAAAATGTTCTTCAGTTCCCTGAAACTGAAACAAGTAACACAGTGATGTATAATATAAACGTTATAGTTTTTTAATAATGTTGAAAATGATTAAAACCCTTTTTGCATTTGATTAATTAAGATTCAATATATTTTGAATCGGATTAATTTCTAAAAGCATCTTTCTGAAATATGAACAGATTTTCCACATACAGTTGCAGAAAAAATTATTGGCACAGCATATTGTTTTTAAATTAAAAATTTATATTTGTAAAATACAAACGCAAAAAAATTAATCATATGATTATTTTATATCTCCAACCAAAATCTAATTTTTTTACAGAAAAAAAATTGTTAATGATAAAAATATACCAGATCGGTGTGAAGAAATCAACAATGTGCTTGAGACAGCTACTAACACCGATATAAAATTAAGAAAATTTGAAAAAAATGAGACCATTTGATGAATGAAAAAACGGCGGACAATGTGAAACACGGGAAGTTTTTGAGCAAGGTGGTGTATGTTGAGCTTTGCAAGACTAGAAGAAAACGTGTTCTAGAGGAGACGAGTCGGTTCGACATGCAGAGTTAAAAAAAACACTAAAAGAACTTTGGAAGAAAACAGAGGAATAAACAAAACTAAATATAAGCTGAGAAATAAAAGCATGCACATTTTTACCTTAATGAGTGAGGATGGCCTAGTATGAAGGAGCATATGAAAATGTTATAGATTGTCAGAAGATTATGTTCGCAGTTATATAAAGATCAAAACCAGTCAAAGGCAGCAATTCCCAAGTAAAAGCAAATGCCCGATATCCTAGTGGATGAAGTGACAAAGATTATAAAATCAATGAACAATTGCAAGGGTCTAGGAAGTATAGTATAACTGTTGAAACGCTAAAAGCTAATGGTTGTTGTGAAAACATTCATAACTGAACAACTTTCTTCATAAAGATGTATGAGAGATGTATGGGAGATGTATGGGAGACCTATACTGTAGTTTGAAAAATAGACACCAGAAAAAATAACTACCGCTATTTTGGAGAATCATTCAACGAAGGAAAGGGACTCTTTCCACTAAAATGTATTAGTACCCTAAAAGGAAAATTGGATCACTTGAGTGTAATAGAATTTCGCGGAAATGGTTGGATGGTTCGCACTGTACTGGGAAAGGGGGAAAGCAAAGCCCATGGAAAAAAAACCCATAAAGAATAACAAAGAAATAACACCATAGATGTTTTTTAGAATTTCACGCGGACAGTTCGAGTTAAGAGTTTAACGAGTTGAGAGTTCGAGGTGAAATTGCAAGGAAACAGCCCAAAGTAATTTTGAACTTTGAAACATTGGAGAAATCAAATCAAGGCGCATATTTTTGCTAAATTGCCATTAAAAGTTGTAATACCAAAATGGAATAACATATTTATTTTTTCTTTTAAATTTATTTGTCCAATAATTTTTAATTTCAAAAGAAATTAACGTTTTTGACTTGAATAATTCTATTTTATTATCTCATAGCCATGTTAAAGCTTGACATAAAAATTTAATTTGAAGTTCTATATTTTAGCCAAGCACATTCGCCGTAATCTTATAAAAGCAAAAAAAAATTACCATTGCCTGTAGATCTACTTGATGAAAAATTTTGCGAGTCATCAGTCGATCGTACTTTCGGTTTTCTATTCGAAATGTTCACGATCAAGCGGTATTCACTCCAGGATTACCTTGGTCTATCTATCGTCCCATCGTCTCGTCATATGGTCTGCCCATCTCCCTTTCAATTGCTTTACTCTTCCAATGATGTCACACACTTTTGTTTGTTCCCTGATCCATGTGCAGGACTTTCTGTCTCGTCTTTTAATACCAAGCATACATCTTTTCATCCCCCTCTGTGTTACCCGAAGTCTCCAATCTCCAAATCCCTTCCTAAAACTGAAATTCTTCTGCCCTCAGCAAATTTATTGAACATAAACTGACTCTTTTTCAGGTTTATTTTAAATCAAATGGTTCGTCAGCCCTTTGCAGCTCTTGTATGCGTCTTTCCAATTCCTCTGGATCTTGTAAAAGGAGAACGATATCATCTACAAATCTAAGATGGTTTAAGTTTGCACTATTGTATTTACACTATTCTGTTCCCAATCCAGATTACGGAATACTTCTTCAAGGCAAGCTCAGAAAAAAATAGACGATATTGCGTCACCCTGCCGTACACCTCGCTCTACATTAATTCCAACTTCAAGATCATCAAGGTGAATTATCGCTGTAGCTCTATCGTATATCGATCCTAATAGGTTTACATATGCTTTGTCTACCCCCTGGCTCAACAATGCATCCATTATGGCCGGCTACTGAATCCACTTATGAATCCTGCTTACTCTCTTGATTGTACGTCGTTCAGTTTTTTTTATATTCTTTTAGATATTATCTTAGTGAAAACTATGTATATTACTGATAGGAGACTTATTGGACGGTAATTCTTTATACATTTTTTGTACATACTTTGATACATTTTGAGTATAGTTTTGCCAGTGTTTTATGTACACACCTACCACCAGCTTTTAGCATTTCGGCAGTTACACTGTCCTTTCCTGGAGCCTTGCTGTTTTTCATCAATTCTATAGTATTTGTCACTTTCTCCATTAAGCTATCTGGCATTTATTCTTCCATAGGTATTGTTGTCTTTGCTTGGTGCTTATCTTCATATAACTGTCAACAAAATTTTTCCGAACACCTCTAACATTTTCGTACGCGCCATGCACACTGTGCCATCCTCATGTAATAAGGCCTATATTTGCGTTCTTTTTTTTCTCAGTTTCTGTTTAGCTTTGATAATTCCTCTGTTTTCTTCCAGAGTTTTTTGCACTAGCTGCATGTTGAACTGTCGCGTCTCCTCTCTGATCCGTTTTCTTATAGATTTGTAGAGCTCAGCGTACACGACTCTGTCAAAATGACTCCCTGCATTTCAACATGGTGTTTAGTGGTAAATCTCTTTGAGTTTAGTGTTTCACACCGAAGGTTCCAATAGAAAAATTGATGGACTTCCTCATTCTCAAGACATGATCCCACTTACCTTTTTTTCTGCTGAAGACAGCACCACTAGAACTTTTGATTCGGAATGTGCAAGAAAATGTTCATGCAGAACACCTACTTGCCCAAATTAGAATATTTTATTAAACATGCATTTTATAATTTAAAATTGTTATACTATTGTTACCAGCCTTCTTCTGTCGATATTAATTCGGCTGGCGAAACGTTAAGTGAGAGTAAACGAACATCGAACATTGAGTGAGGGTAAATAAGTGCCTTTGAGTTTGATGGAAAATTTCATCAAGTTCAAGCGAATAAACAACATCTCATAAACACAAAAATTTAATAATGATTCTTAACCATTAAAACACATCCACGGTCACGAGTTTTGAGCACTTGAGTATAGGTACTCATTCGAAAAAAAACTACCCAATATTCGATTTTTTTATATGGTCAGTTTCCGCAAATAATTATCTATGTGTGCTAATAAAAATAATATAAATATAAGTGCTAATAACATTACTGGGTAAATTTTTCACTTGGAAAAGTTTTCGGAAGTAAACAACTAACCAGTGGCGGCTCGTGAGGGAGGGCGTTAGGGCGCTGCCCCTCCAGCATTATCACAGTAAACAATTTTTTAGAGCACCATATTTTATTTCCGTTCAGTTTCTTTCTTTTAACTAATTTTCCTGGTTCACCTGCTGCATAGGGTTTAAAGAGCACGAAAAGTAAAAAGGAAAAAGGGGAAAGCAGAATTATTTTCTTCTACGCCCCCCACATTAAAAAACCATGAGCCACCACTGCATCTAACTCAGAATGTCTCAGAATGTTTTTCATTTTTGGTTTGTTTAGTTTAGCAACGATGGATCCTTTCACGGCACCACAGCTCGCATTTTGCGTGCGAGCGTTTTATAAAAACAAGGATTCTTACACTATTGTTCGACGCCTGTACTGACCTCGATAATCCCTTTAAATGTAGGTATTTGCTTTAGAAGTAGTCAAACAATCATCAGAAATTATCTTGAATTCAATAAAATCTGTGGCCGATGGGTTCCGAAGTCGTTGACCGGAGATAAAAAAAACATCCGTTTGCTAATCAGTAAGACTTCTGAATCGATTTCGATGGGAAAGAGACATTTTTGAAGCGTTTCGACACGCGTTTCGAAAACCATCATCAGGAAATGATTCCATATAATTCTAAAACCAAACTATGATCTATTCAATATACATCGTTCATCATAACATATATCGTCATCGTTCTTGACCAAATAATTCATGAGCAAATGTGTGACAAAAGGTACTGTCACTTTAAGCGCTATAACTTGATAATCCATTCATCGATTCTAACGATACCGATCTCGTTTACGTCGAGATATATAGCTTTCAGTTTAAATATTATTTCAATAGATGGCGTTAGTAGTTTTCCTTAAATGTAGGTCACCGGTCACGCTGACCAGTATTACCCGCAAGTAAAATGAGTGCGTGGCAGTACATGGTCAGCTTTTTTGTTTATTTTAGCGATTGTATATTATTTTAGAATATCCAATACAAAAAGCCAACCATGTTCAAAGGCGTCATGGGGCCAAAATTATACAGAGCTTTTAAACTAGTGGATGAAGGGAAAGCTATTAGAGAAGCAGCTCGATCTACTGGCGTGCCATTTTCATCGCCTCAAGAACGATTGAATAACAAGAACCTTGATATTCCACAGCTGGAAAGAAATCCAGTCTTCACAGGGGAACAAGAAGATGATTCCATCTTCTTGTTCCCCTGTTAAATTGCTCGGTAAAATTTTCTATGAGTGCATTTCACTTCATATTCGAAAGATGGCTATGAATATGCTGTAAAAAATAACATTAAGCATAATTTTATACAAGGACCACCTCAAAGGATTCATAAAAAGAAATCATTTGTCCGTCAGGAAAGCCCAAGGCATGAGCCTGACTAGAGCCACTGTCTTTAACAAGAACGATGTTGCTATATGTTGAATAAATATAAGTTTCTGCCAAAGAATATACGAGACTGGAATTTCCTCACTGCAAGACCCTGGCAAAATTGAGACTGAGAAAGGACAACAACGCGTGAGGTCTATAACCAGCGGAGAAAGAGGAAATGCAGCCACGGCTGTGTATACTTTGAAGGCTAAGGGAGTCTATATCCCACCAATGCTAATTTATCCACGACAGAGGCATTCATCTACTTTAGAAGCAGATGGCCCTCTTGGAACTGTCTATCGGTGCTCAAAATATGGGTGGATCAATGAAGATCTCTTTGTAGATTAGCTGAAACATTTTGCAGATTTCACCAAACCTTCAGAAAATGTGCCCATGTTGCTTGTTCTCGACAATTGTTCTCGACAGCCACATCTCTTTGAGAGCTTACGAATTTTGCAAAAGCAACAACATAGTGATGTTATCATTGCCACCACATGGCTCGCATATGATTCAGCCTCTGGATGTTTCCGTCTATGGTCCGCTTAAAGCAGCTTATAAACAAGACCTTTTCATGAAGAATCAATTGGAAAAAAAGATGACAAAATGATCTCGCTTTACTGTTCAGAAAATCTTTTCAAAAATAACAACCGTCTCAAAGGCTGAAGCAGGTGTTGCTGCTACAGGAATATATCCTTTAAACTCGGACGTATTTACAGACGAATATTTTGTGGCTGCTGATATTTTAAACAGCAACAAAGTGGAAGAAATATGAGACCGGGATAATAAGACTCTAGATGCCCAAATAATATTAGATGAACCTAAAGATCCACCAACTTAATTCCAGATAAACTCACCTCAATCGCCATCACTTCTTGTTGATGTAATTGAACCAGTCCCGATAAATAATGCATCAACGACTTCCAAACTCGAGCAACGGACTAACTTTTATAACATAACCCCAAGAGTTCATGAAGCTCCCACTGCTAAGGATCTTCTGCCGCTGCCAAATAATTCCAGAGACAAGAAACAATGCTCACAGGAGCTCCTAATAAAGAAGTTCTGGTCGAGAAAGAAAATAGAGGAATGGCAAAAGAGAAGAAAAAAGTAACTCTTAAAACCAAAACTGAAAAAAAGACAAAGAATAAAAAAGGAAAATCGATTGATCTGAAAAAGGCTAAAAAGAGAGTCCTTCAAGACAAAAACAAGAAAAATGAAATGACATACCTGGGTGAAGATGAAGATAATGACCCTGATGAGGACTTAAAATGAGGAAATAAGGGGAAGGAAATAAGGAGGAGGAAATAAGGAGGGAGGACTTAAGACGGAAAATAAATGCATAAATCTCTGGGCTCACGCTGACTGCTCAGGGAAGAACTCTCCTGAAGGTTATAGTCAAAGTCGTTTATTTTTTAAATATTGATTATGTCAGAGCTGTTTAACTTATTGATATCAATTATTATAATTTTGTTAGAAGAATAGTTAAAGTTTAATTAGCAAAAAGATTAATAAAGAAATATTGATTATCATCTGATTTATGATTATTTATCCTCCGTAATACCCATTCTTACCCTAAACAGTTGCATTATTTTTCCGACATGCTATGTAGTTTACTTAGTGTAGAATTCGATTGAATCATCCCCTGATGATGCTAAAATGGTTAATGAAACGCGCATCGAAAAGCTTAAAAAGTGGTTTGTTGTTTAGTGTTAAATATATTCAAATTTAGTATAGCACATTAAAAATTGAGTAAGAGTAATCTTAAAAAGTTTCTTACCTATCACGACAGGATTGGAGGCAGGTGGTATTTCAGGTTTCCGTGGGGTTGTAGCACTTATCCTGTTGATTGGTGTACATGATTTTCTACTAACGTTCTGTTGAAAAGCCCGATACTGTAATTGCGTTGATAATGACGAGGGTACTTGGGAAGGAGAATGAACAGGTTTTTGTGGTGAAGTTTGTAGAACCTGAAACATTACTTATTTTAAAAAATCTTTTATTTTGCTTGATAACGTACCTGTGTAACTGCGGCAGGCTGTCCTGGGGGAGTTTTACTGCTATTTAACCCAGGACTACTGACAACTGGATTCTGTGGAGTAGTGCTCATAGCTTGGCTTCTTCTCATTTGATTTGGGCTTTCATTACTACCAGGCTCCAAGTGTACTTGTAAACCCACCGACCTGGTGATCTTCAAAGGTGCCAACTTTTTTTTGCTTATGTAGTTAAACCTCAGGTCATTTATAAGTTTCCTATTAACTATTTCTAAGTCTTTCGATTGTTTCATCAGTTGTTGAAGATCCTTATCTCCTCTATCCTCAATGACTTTTTGCTGTTTCTTGACGGTCTGATGCAGTTCGCCTTCCGTGCTTTTGAACATTAAACATATGCAGATCTTCTGCATGCAGAACTGTTCCAAGTCGGATCGAGATAGTTTCGAAAAGCGTTTTTGGAACTTGGCGAATGTCGTCAACGTTTGGATTTTGTCGTTGGGAATAGGAACTTGTTCTTTGCTTTTGATTTTCGACGAGGGAATATCTAGAAAATGGGGAGTTTCGTTTTGGGCATCTGCGTTTGGTGCATCTACGATTAATTTTGCTTTTTTGGCGTTTACTTCAATTCGAATATCGCTGAAGGGCAGAGATCGTTTACCAACATCTAGTTTAGTAATATCTAGAAAAAAACCCAAACAATTTATTCACCATTCACATATCAAAGTAATATTGTTTTTGAATATACATTCTGTGCAAAAAGTACTCGAAATCTCTCATTTGCAAAGCCCACGTAAAATACCCTAATTTTCTTTTCTGCTGTAAGATGGCAGCACTGTGCTTAGTTACGATCCAATTTCAGCGCAATAGGTCAACTAGTTTAAATAAGCTGGTTTTGATAGTCGACATCAAATGTGTGTTGCGATTAAAGTATGAATACAAATAAACTCAAAGAGATTAACCACTAAACACCGAATCACTATTTTTAAAGTTCTCGACGTACGTTTCGCTAACCATGTTAGCATCATCAGGAGATGATTTAATCTAATTCTAAAAGTAAGGTATGTTCTATTTATGAGAACCCTAATATCTAATCTACTACCTAGGATACAAAAAAAAAACGGGAAAAAGAGAACAATGAAAGAAAACAATGAACCGTGAAGTTTACTTCCAGTTCATGTTTTTTTTTTGCATTCTTCTATTTAAATGCTTTCATATGCATCCTGTTCTATGATAAACTCAACAAAATTCACAGAAAAAGTCAAACACACACATCTACAGGAAGGTGAGGTTTAGGAGTAAATTTGAAACCGAGGCGAAAATTAATTCAGTTACTTTCTGAAGGTATGGTTCACATATATGGATGACATTTTTGCAATTTTCGATTCAAAAAAATGAAAACTTAGATGATTTTATTAATAACTTAAATAATAAATCACAAAACATAGTATTCACGCATGACCTCGAAAATCCACCTCGGTACGGTACGGAGAGGGAGAATAGTATTGAATGTGTATAATAGGGAATTGACTATATATTCGTGTGTTGAAGCAAAGGTATCTCTTCGTCTTGGCCTTTGTTTTAGATGCAGGTGAGCAGTCTATATCCAATATCATATCCTCTTCCAAGTCAGTTAAGGAAGAGTTAGATCCATGTCTAGAGGAAGGCTTATATAAGCGATTGGCGGTGTTGTTAAAGGATTTTTTGTCTGACTTAGAGGAGTGGAAAGTAGGAGGTAGATTTTGAGAAGAGGATTGAGAGTGGGATGACGACGAAGATTTGTGAGATTTGGATTTGGAAGAAAGGATAGGAGATGAAAGAGGGTGGGATGAAGGTACGGAGGGAGGTTTTGGAAGGTCTGATGATTTATTCGGAATAGATGATCCTTTAGATAATTTGTCTGAATTTTGAAGTGTTACAATTAAAGGAGGAAAATCGCACTGAGTCCCGCAAGATACGGTTTGCCTCGAATTAGATACTGCTTTGGCAAAGTATGTTGGAAGCGCTGTGAGTTTTGATTTGAGTCTTTCTCGAGCTTCATAATAAGATATTTTTTCAATGATTTTAATCTTTTGAATGGCAAATTATTCTTGAAATTTGGGACAGGACTTTGAGTCTTAGACGAGTTAATATTTCGGTTGGTTTGGACTGTAATGTGTTGAAAATATTTTTGAAGTTAAATTTCAAGGACGTGTCACGTTTAGACACATTTCGTTACATGAGAGAGGTAAAGATATAACGTAGAGAGAAGCAGAAAGAGAGCTATACATTACGGCGCCACGGTAGTGGAGCAAAAGAGAGCGACGTGTACACAACGATACAAAGCGATATAATAAGATAGTGTCGCGCATGCGCGCGTTGTAGATATACGCGTGAGACGCTATATATGAATTTGAGAAGTTGCACTTCTACCACGTGTACGGTGCTGCAAGCGCAATGTTTTTTTTATCTCTTACAGGATGTAGTTGAGATTACCAAAGGATGTCCTACCAATTTGATCTGTCGTATAATTTCTGCTGTTTGTGTTTTTTTTTTACTCAGTTTTACCGCTTGTCCTCAATATACATATATACTCATTGATTTTGTTTATCTCATATTGGTCCATTTTAAGTAGCATCTTCATCCATTTCTTCTTTTTTCTATTTATTTTTCTGTATCTAATTATTGTATTATTTCTTTTAGTTCTGTTTTATTTTGTGTTATCTGATACTATATTTTGGCCAGTAATTTGTAATAGTCCTTCGACAGCAGATTCACCTAAAGAAAGAATGGATCGAAAGCAAGTAATTTTAATGGTTTATAGCAGGGCCGGATCTAATCCCCTCTAATAACAAGTAAAATAATATTCTATATACAATAAGTACACCACCAAGGCTTATCTAAAAAATAACAACACACGCCAAATCTGAACAGCATATTTTGGTCTGTATAACTTTTCATCAGTGGAAAGAGGCAAAAAGATTGGATTATACTATGGATTCTGAAAAAAAAATGTTCTCACATTTAGAGGCTCTAAATACCATAGCGGAAACTACAATCGGATTTTTTTTACCAACTGTGCAGCTATTAGCCAAGAACGATCCTATCATGGCGCAAGTTTTAAGTGTGCCAAAAGGGCATACAAAGTATTTAAGTCATGACATACAAAATCAAATTATTAGTTGTCTATCTTCTCATATTAAAACTGAAGTCATTTAGAAAATACGCAAAGCGTTGTATTTTTCAGTCATAATTGTAGAAACACAAGATCTGTCTAAGAAAGACC
Source organism: Cosmopolites sordidus (assembly GCA_031761425.1). Taxonomy (NCBI): domain Eukaryota; kingdom Metazoa; phylum Arthropoda; class Insecta; order Coleoptera; family Curculionidae; genus Cosmopolites; species Cosmopolites sordidus. The sequence continues at coordinate 116,843 of JARFXV010001510.1, read as the reverse complement.
AGATGGAAAAAAATGAAAAAAAGAAATAACATTTTATATACAATAAGTTCACCACCAGGGCTTATCTAAAAAATAACAACACATGCCAAATCTGAACAGCATATTTTGGTCTGTATAACTTTTCATCAGTGGAAAGAGGCAAAAAGATTAGATTATACTATGGATTCAGAAAAAAAATGCTCTCACATTTAGAAAATTAATTAGAATTATCAGTTATCTATCTTCTCATATTAAAACTGAACTCATTCAGAAAATACATAAAGCGTTGTATTTTTCAGTCATAATTGTCGCAATACAAGATCTGTCTAAGAAAGACCAGATGGGTTTTGTAGTACGATACGTCGATTTATATGAAGCTGTACTAGATGATCAAAAAAGTCTAGGGGAAGACCTTTTGGAAAAAAAGTAGAAATTAAGGAATCATTTATGGGATTTTTTAACGTGACAGACCCAACTTCTGCTGGTCTTTCTGCAGATATTGTTACCAGCTTGGAAAATTGGGGTTTAAATATGAAAAAGTTTCGAGGGCAAGGTATAAAAAACATTGCAAGATGTTGAATAGCTGACTGTGTATGTTCATTGTTCAGCTCATAATCTTAATTTAGTAATCAATGACATGGTTGGAGGCCTTAGAGATGTAGCCAACTATTTTACAGTATTATAGTCTATATATGTGTTTTTCACCCAGAGTATTAACCGATTGAACATATTGATTTCTTTAACAGGTGAATCTGATATAACAGTGAAGAAACTTAATCTCACAAGGTGGGAGGCTCTTCATGAATCAATTTTAGCAATCAAGTTGAGATACTTTGATGTTATGAAAATCCTGATTGAAATTTCTAAGAGCAAAAATAACGGATGAGGTATCAAATACCTCACATAACTTCTGTATGGCTACCCGTTTGTACTTTTAACTATGCCGTATCTAAAGTGTTTACGCATATAAATGTTGCTTCAAAATGCCTTCAAAGGACATAAATGGATCTTGAAAGAGCAGCAAACAGTTCTCCAAAACATTGTTTATAAATTGAATACGTTAAGAGATAGCTTTTTCGAAGTAAAGGAAAGAAGCTGTAGCGATTCCTGCAAAATGAAATATAAAAGCAATGATTCCGATTTGTAGACGAGTTAGCAGAAGATTACATGTTTTGTGATAGCAAACACAAGTTCAAAGTTAATGTATTTTTTTTCTCTCTAGGACACTGTAAATGGTCAAATTACTGAACGTTTTTCATCTTTTCAAAATTTAACGGAAAATATTTCAGTTTTATTTCCTCCAAAATTACTTTCTTTATCAGAAGATGATATTGTGTCAAGGCCTGAAAGAACTAAATATAAAGCTGATGTTGGTCCAAGTCTACATTTAAAACTGGTTTCATTTCGGATGGGTCTACAATCTGAAATAGCACAGTTAAGTTCAGCTAATGATATTTTTAATCTTCTATATACAAAGCTGTATACGATAATATTTAATTACCCAGACGTTTTAACTGCTTTGTTTTTTATCTTACCCTTATCTTATTATGGTAGCGTCAGCAGGAAGCTCTTTTTTGGTTTTGAAGTAAGTGAAAAGTTTTTAAAGATGTTCGATGGGTCAAGAAAGATTCAGTGACTTAGGCATGGTTGGAATTAATCAAGCAATTGCATCATCACTAGATAAGAGGAAAGTGATTGAACTTTCCTTGTTAAGTGAACGATGTGAACTTTCCTTGTTTTTTTCAATAAATTTTTTAACGCAATAATTTTTTCGTTTCACTGAAAAAAATTGAATTATAGATATATTTTTGTTAGTGGTAAAGAACACCTAATAAACACTATCGGCATCAAAATAAATGAAATGTAAAGATAACTGCCGTTCAATATCCTAACAATATCATGAAAAAAATCACAAGGTTTTATTATAAATACGAATGCGAGAATGTAACGTGTGGTTTACAATCACACACTTGCACAAAAAAATAAGTTCCTCTCATTAATTTACAACAACTGAACAATTAGTTTTTAGAAATGAAATTCCCAGCGTCAGCAAATCTATAAAAAATCTATCCCGGCGACTAGCTTCTTTTGCTGCGATTTTTCCTTTTCCTTCTATATCTGTTAAAACTAGTCAAAAATACTAACCACTAATTTTTCTCTAACAAATCTTAACCCAAATACTTATCAACTAAAGTTAATCCATCAATGTCGTTTAGATTGTTCTAATAATTATATTACTCCACTCGCGCACTATGCTCTGCTTTTGCACACAACACACTACACGAGGTCACGAGGTTTAGTTCTCTTCAATCTTTGGGCTGATTTTGGTTGTCCAGCAGTTGAAGAGCTTCCGCATTAACATGAAGGCGTAGCCTGGCTTCACGCTTGCCTGCAAATCTTCTGATTTCGTACTTGACCGTTCGAATTCCAAGATCTCGATGAAGATCGCAATTATGAATATACCACGGTGCTTTGACGACTATATTTTGCAACACCTTGTTTTGGAATATTTGTATTGTTTTAATATTGCTATCGCTGGCACATCCCCACTACTGGACGCCATACAGCCGCACTGATTTTAGGATTTGATTATAAATCGCCATCTTATTATTTATGGCCATCTTGCAGTTTCTTCCTATAAGCCAATAGTGTTTTCTATATTTGAGATCAAGCTCAGCTTTTTTCTTTTTTACATGCTCTTTCCTCCTTAACTTGGCATCAAGAGTCATGCCGAGATATTTGGTATTCAGCACAAACCGAACGGTTGTATAGTCCGGTTCAAGATATCTTGTTGCCTTTTGGTTAAATGTTAATTGCCCCAATAAATTTCAATAAATATATTTCCAGTTTCTTCAAAGACGCCAGAGTTGAAATTGTTTAATTTCTGAATAATTTTGGAAAAAAAAATATTGTTAAATTATTATTATTATTATTATTATTATTATTATTATTATGCATGACTGAAACATTGTATATTGGTTTGTGTATTTTGAATTTATTAGTACAATAAAAATTATAACTTAAATTTAGTTATACATTTAATTCGGTTTCACCCTCACTGTCACTTTGATGTACATTAATAAATGGTTCTATATTATTAGTAAATTTAATAACATGATTAATCGAATGTATCCAATTTTCTGTGAGAATACTATCTACAACTTTCCTAATTAATGTTGAAGCACTTGCACTTAGAGTCGGATAAATGTTTTCTGCTCTAACAGATTTTACATGATGCCATATATACTCAATTTGATTAAAAATACAGTAATATGGGGAAAGGCGTAAAACCGTATGTCCTATATCGGCAGCAATGGTATCACATCCATATTCCTTTAATATTAAATGTCTTTAAAATTTCTAGAAGATCACATTTTTTCATATGTATTTTCGAAGTATATATCATTGGCCATTACGATTACGCTTTCCTTAGGCACATTGGGCAAAAGACTACTTATAAACCAATCTACAAAAAGTTCTCCTGTGACGTCGCCATGGTAATCCAAAGATAAATGTTTAATATTTTTTGAGGACAACTGTAAACAATTTGGAACTCATCCACCCTCGGAACCAGCATGTAAAATTGTAATTTTTTCCTTTGCTGCGGCTTTGATTTGGCATTTTCTTGATGTATCTACCCATCATTTTTCTGGCGTCTCATGGTTCTGGCGAACCATGTTTCATCAAGGTAGATAATGGGACGATTTCCTAATCTATATTCTTTTATAAAGTTTAAGTAGTCAAACCGGCATCGTCGCAATCGTTGTGATTGGATTAATATTTGTTTTTTGTTAATGGTCTGATATGCAAAACTCATTAGAGATAATATTCTCTGGAGCTAGTTCTGCTACAAAGAATGTTGGTTTAATCTTTCCTTAGTCGCTGTTGCAATGAATGCAATGCAGACAGTTTGCTCTTCATACATAGCATAAATTTTGCTTCGAATGAAGTCTTTGTCGCGTTCGTCAACACATTTGCTTTTACCAGAATCACTACGAACTTTTTTGGCTTTAATTGGCTTAGTCAGAATATCTTTAACTGTATACAACGGCCTTTTCATCAATGAAGACATTTCTGCTGCGGCAGCATTGACATTAAGCCCCCTATTCAATAAAGAAACATACACATTTTTAACAATTTGCTCAGCATCGAACGATAAATATTTTCTTTGAAAATTAGTAGTTTCGAAATATCGAAAGAACTTGAACGAACTCTATTAATTTTATCTGTTTACCTGTTTTACCTGTTTACCTGTTATTTTATTAGGCCCGACCTAACTTTTACTTTTTATTTGGAATTTTGCCAGGTTTCGTTACGATAGGGGTTGTTAACAGTTTGTTGCAGCCATTCGGTCAACGGAATATCTTGAACCGCACTATACCATTTATATCTATAGGGGGCTGCTCTGTTATTTTCTTGTTGTTAAAGTTGAGATGTGTATATTTTAGTTCATTGAGCTTGAGTTTCCATTTTGTAGTCCAATTTACTATTTCATAGCTTGCTGATTGCAGTTTTCTAGTTGAGGTTTCTATGTTTTGGTACTCTATTGGCAGAACAGTATCGTCAGCAAATGTGGCTATTTCTCTGTCTTTTACAGCTGGTAAATTGCTAGAATATAATAGATAAAGGACAGGACTAAGAACGCTTCCTTGAGGAACTCCCGCTTTTATTTATTTCAAGTCAGAGTATTCACCTTCCATCGATGTGGAAAACTTTGATCCAAATGACTTCGCATTGCAACAATAAAATGCTGTGACGCCCTATCTTTAGAGGTATACCGTGCAAATGGTCTAATAAACCACATATTGATCTCCATTCAGTCTTTGCGCAAAGTCAAATGGGCCGATAAAAAAATTGTCGATAATGCCGCACCAAATGCAAATTGAAAATTGGTGCTGGAAATGTCGCTCTCTTGGTGGGTGTGGATTTTCCAGGGCGTAATAATGATTATTTCGTCAGTTAAAAATTCCGCATCTGGTAAAAGATGCTTCATCAATAAACAATATCTTTTTCAGTAACATGGTCTTCGTTTTTTTATGTAGTAGATTTTAACAAAATTCTGATCTAGCCGGCAAATCTTGTGACAATAAATTTTGAACAGGCAAAAAATGATATGGAAACAAATTTTCTTTATAGAAAACTTTTAAAACGGCAGATTTGCTTATCCCTGTAGATATCTCAAAACGAACTGAACTAATGCTTAGTTCAGAATTTTCCGCGATACTAACCAAAACGTCATCTTGTTCTACCGTTATACGTTTCGGTCGTCCACCAGGATGGTTGTAATAAAACGAACCTGTTTCGCCTAACTGATAGAAAATTCCTTTAAAAATTTGTCTGATCTGATAATTCTGGTTGGGTAGAGCTCTTGATGCCTTCTAACTGCAGCGCGACTATTTGAATTAACTTGTGCATAAACGCAAATCTTAATCTTTAAATCCTTAAATTACTTAATAATTTTTTACAAATTATTTAATACCAACTCAAGATTGGAGTAACTTTTTTCCACCTACGTTTATTAGGAGAGATAGAAAACAATGACATTTGTCATCGAGACGTAATAATTTGTACACAACATTCAAGGCACACTTTGTAAATTGCATATTTTTCAACCATCGACAAAGTGTGCAATGGAATATTCGAACACGAATATCTCGTAAACGGTGTGATATATCGATATTGACCAAGAGTACCTTTTTTACGTGGAAATTATAATTTTTCTCTATATTGAAATCAAAATATTTCCAAAATTATAGGGTAAAAAATATCAGCGAGTTAATTAAAGTAGGTAGCAAGCGCCCTCTACGAATTAGGCTCAAACTAGTACCAAATTCGGATTTGTCGCCTTTTAAACCTTTGAAAACCGAACTACCCCGTTTGGAACCTAATATCTTCAACCGTTTTTATGTTATCAGAATTTTTCAAAAATTTAGTTTCACTTTCAACACCCTGTATCTTTTTAATTACCAACATTTGCCAACACATTTATTGACTAAAACCTAGTATCACCAGTTGCTCTATGGCGGGTAAGTGATGGGACATCCTGTACATATTTCCAAACATTCCGGGTATCGATCTGTTCGTTCTGTAAAGAGTCACAACGTTTCGCCAAAAAGCTTAAGAAAATTAAAGTGTTAGCTCAGCAAAGTTGGACTCTTTACTCGAAGCCGACAACACTCGACAACAAATGAGATTTTTGCGAAACGTCGTGACTTTTCACATAAGGAACGGATCGACACCCGGAATGATTTAGAAACATTATTTACCATCAGTGAAAATATTAGATGTAACATTGCGTGTGAACGTAATGCAAGAACAATCGATCGCTGATTCGTGTTCGTCGGCTATTCCGACGTCATTGCCATTTACGCAATATTGGAGACACCCCAAGCAATGCAACAATTCTTGCGTGAATCCAGGCATTCAAGGCTACTGGAAACACTATAGTGACATTCGTCATGGCCGTCCAAGAACAGCAAGAACGCCTATAAATCCGGAAACATCGAGTTATTAGTTTGAATTTGTAAAATCTCGACGTTTCGGCTTCCACTTTGAAGCCATTATCAAGATAATCTAGTTGATTTACCCCGAGGCCTTAATCTGCCTGCTCCCCAGAGTTCACAACTAGAAAAGGACGTGGTCGGCGCGACCTCTCAGTTATAGGTAAGGTTGTGAGTGGAGCGCTCGGTTGAGGAGTGGGGGTGAGACGGGAGGTGGACGTTAGACTGGAAGGGTTTCGGATGGGCAATTTGGAAGTTAGAGGTTTCCATGTATTTGGAACTCTAAGACCGTTGTCCCTCGTGTTTAAGCAGTCTGGGCGTTTTACGATCGATTTTCGATTGCTTCACGATTAATGCGGAGTTTGTAGGAATATATAGGGGCGATTACTTCGGCCTTGTCGAAATCTATTTTGTGACCCGTTTCTGTTGGTTTGATTATATATGATTGGGAGCAGTCAGAACAAGAAATCTCATAGACACCATGTGACTCTTGTAAAATATTATTCTTTACTGGTATAAGGAAACTGGATATATCTCTTTCTGTTGTAAATATCGTTGTGATATTCCGGGATCTGACTTTACGACGACGATTACTGAACTTTGGTGTTTTGGGACAATTCTCTAGTGGATTGGTATAACCAGTTGCCCAAGCTTTATTAATATGTTTTTTTATTTGACGCATATCATAGCCGTTTATTATTACTGCCGTTTCTAGGGAATTAAGTTCTGTTTTCCTATGTTCCATATTCGCCAATCTTGGAGATCTCGCAAAATAAAATTTTTACCACCGAATTTAATTGGGATGGATGATGATGTGAGTTCGCATTTGGATAACGCTTTGTTTGGGTAGGTTTACGATAGACTGAATAGAAGAAGCTTTGATCTGGCCTTTTTGATATTAGAAAGTCAAGAAAAGGGAGGGCAGAATTGTTTTCAGTCTCCATTGTAAATTGGATCTGATGTATACTGTTTTAATAGGAAAGAACAGATTTAAATATTGTATTCCGTGTGGCCAAATGACGAAGGTGTCATCTACATATCTGAACCAGCAAGTAGGTTTGGTTATTGTAGCTTTGGTAGCTTAGGAACCAGCAAGTAGCTTTGGTCAACGGACTGCTGTTAATGGCTTGAGTCTCAAAGTGTTCCATAAAAATATTGGCTTTGACCGAAGGAAGAGGGGAGCCCATAGGAGCTCCACGAATTTATTCCTAAGAATATCCGATGATATGTGGTTTTTGTTTTTTAGAATGATGTTTAGATGTTTTGACTAAATATTGTGCTAATTTGTGAGTTGGTGAACTAAGAGTAATGTCAGTTTTATGATCGTATATTTTGGGATACAAGCAGATTTTTATGACGTATTAAAGTCCTTTTATTATTCGAAGAAATATTAGAATTATTGATGACAGAGCGCATTTTATTTTCTAGGGAATCTTCGTGTCTAGGTAAAACGTCAACAACGTAAATATATATATATATATATATATATATATATATATATATATATATATATATATATATATATATATATATATATATATATATATATATATATATATATATATATATATATATATATATATATATATATATATATATATATATATATATATATAGAACAAGCAGGATTCAGAAGTGGATTCAGTACAATGGATCACATCCAGGTTGTACAGCAGGTCATAGAAAGGCACAACGAATACACCATGCCACTGTGCTTGGCTTTTATCGACTACGAAAAAGCATTTGATTCCATCTCAAAGCATGCGATAATGGATGCACTGCTTAGCCAAGGTGTAGAGAGAGCCTATGTAAACCTATTAGAATCGATATATGATGGAGCTACAGCCACAATTCACCTTGATGATCTTGAAGTGGGAATTAATATAGAACGAGGTGTACGGCAGGGTGACGCAATATCGCCTATTCTTTTCTCGGCTGGCCTTGAAGAAGTATTCCGTAAACTGGATTGGGAACAGGATGGGGTAAAGATCAATGGTGCAAACTTAAACCATCTTAGATTTGCAGATGATATTATTCTCATTTCACAAGACCCAGAGGAGCTGCAAAGACGCATACAAGAACTGCAAAGGGCTGGCGAACCATTTGGCTTGAAAATAAACCTGAAAAAGAGTCAGGTTATGTTCAATAACTTCGCTCAGGACAGAAGAATTTCAGTTTTAGGAAGGGATTTAGAGATTGTGGACAGCTTTGTATATCTTGGGCAGAGGATTTCCATGGAGGAGAATACCGCCCGGGAGGTGGAACGGCGTGTTAAATGTGGCTGGCAGGCATTTGGTAGGCTCAACATAGTGTTTAAGAGCAGACTCCCACATTGCCTGAAAAGAAAAGTATTCGATCAGTGCGTTCTACCCGTTATGACATACGGAAGTGAAACCTGGACACTCACATCGCAATCAATTCAAAAACTTCGGGTGGCACAGAGGGGAATGGAAAGATGTATGCTTGGCATTACAAGACGAGACAGAAAGTCCTGCGCATGGATCAGGGAACAAACAAAAGTCTGTGACATCATTGGAAGAGTAAAACAGTTGAAATGGAGATGGGCAGGCCATATAGCGAGGCGATGGGACGACAGATGGACCAAGGCAATCCTGGAGTGGATACCGCTTGATCGCAAACGTCCGCGAAGAAGACCGAAAGCACGATGGACTGATGACATCGTTAAGTATATTGGACCCGAGTGGCAGAGGAAAGCCCAGGACCGTGAAGGTTGGAAGCATGCTGAAGAGGCCTTCATCCTGCAGTGGATCGATACGGGCTGATGATGATGATGATGATGATGATATATATATATATATATCTTGCAACAGCAGAACTTTCGCTGGAAAGTATTACATTTTACTACTGGATCAAAAGTGCTATTCAGACTAAACGTTTATATAGCCAAAAGAAAGTGCTCTCCCACAACAAGAATGCACGTAGCTACATGTCTCATTTCCTTTTCCCAAATCAATGAAGATTCACTTCAAATATCAATGGCTAAAGCTGATACAAGGGCTTATTTTACAGAGTTGAACAAATTGAATTATACTGGGGCTATTAAAAAGCAGTAGAATTATCTTGCTTTATTCTGAAAAGTCTATAAGATATATATGATGTCAGTATCACTACATATTTTTTAGGCAACATTTTGTTTAGCTTGTATATTAGGCCTTCGTGCCACACTTTATCAAAGGCCTGAGCCACGTCTAGAAAGACTGCAGAGCATATCTGTTTTACTTCCAGTGCACGTTCTATTTTCTCAGTGACGTGGTGAACTTGATCAATGGTTGAATTTTTAGATTCTGAAACCAAACTGATAATCTGGTATCAACGTATGGTTTTCTATGAGTGGTTTCAGCCGTCTTAACAGCAACTTTTCAAATAACTTGAGATAATTGGCAACAATGAAATAGGCCTATAGGATTTGATATCGTTAGGTGGTTCCAAAAAATATCCATTTAAAAATAAAATTAAAACAAGTAGTTTTTAGTAACTGGAGGTATGGCAAAGCTTATTTTGAGTAAAATTTGTCTTTACCAGTTTATGCATTATTTTCTTGTTGTAATTTTATTTTGAAGTGAAACCTTTAGCCGCGTTGAGTGGTTTTCGGTAGGAGCAAAACTTACGGGTTCACGTCACCGACACGCTAGTGACGTGTTACGCCTGATCGGCGACGCCAATTGTGTTTTAAATCTGTTTTAAATTAAATTGTGTTTTAGATAATCATTATTTTAATTGTTTAATTGTAGAATCACTGTGCAGTACAATAGTAAGTACTTAATAATATTTCTTAGGAGTTATCTTACTAGCGTGGTAAAACCGATTTCTAGTTCTGTCGCGGATTTTAAATTAAAAATTCTACAAAATTTTATGATATATTTAATTTCTCAAAATTATTAATTATTGCTTCAAATTTTCAGAAATAAAATACGTATTTGGTTATTTTTTGCAAAATATTTATTTATAAACTTGTATCATTCAATGTCACCATTAGAACTTTACAAAAATATATTGTAATATAATTAGTTTTCCTAAATGTCTAATAATACATCTAAATTATACATTTAAAGAATAATTCATTTAAAAATTTAAAAAAGAAACAGTTATTCCAAAGTTTCAAGTTTTCACTTCTGTCGGCAGTCCCCATGACTGTCTACCTTTTTTTATATTGATGTAAATTTAAATTTTATTTACTTCTCTTCAAGCGTTGTCAAACCCTTAGCATTATGCATATTTATTGGTAAAATAATTAATTAAGTGCTCTTGAAAAATTTAGTATTTTTTTGTACGGGGGACCCTCGCCGATTTTTTTTTGCGGGAGGTGCCAACATTTATAGATCTGGCCCTGGTTTATAGTATGTTTTAGCTTCGGTAAAATTGCCGAATTAATGAAAGAAAACAGATGAAGCATTAAAGTTTAGGATTCCTTCCCCGAATTATCTTTCACATAATCTACACGATTCTAAAACTTTTGTTGATGAGTGCTGGCTGTTCATATACGGTAACCAAATAGCTTTATAATAAAGCGAGTGGTAAGATGATTCCTTAGTCTTGAAACTGAAGAGAACAGCGTTTCTTCCATTGCTAAAGTCATCAAGGAATATCAAAACAGTGTATTTTTTACAATTTATCAAACTAATATCTGATTTAGTTGACAAAAAAAATTAATAAGTACATTTATAAACTAGAGAGTCTTTGCATCATGACATTTAATAATTAAATTTTTTTCAGGCATCAAATTAGCTCCGGAGTCAGATATATAATCCAGTGATAACGACTCCAAAATAGTGTACAAAATATAGCAAAATAGGTGTCACCCGTTGCATCACGCAGCGCTGATACACAGAAAGTTTCTTTCGTCAAGTTCGAACCAACCAAAGGGGTACTATGTAAGTCTCCAAGTGGGTTGTTTGGTGTCATTTGTATTAATTTCTTCTTTCCTTATAGCTGGAACCTTACACCGTTCGACTGTGTCGGTAATGTCAAAAAAAGGACAAGCTTAAACCTATCGCAAGTCTAATACGGAAAAAACATCCGGCCCCACTTCCGCCTTTATGTTGAATAACATTGGAGCCTAATTTGAAGCCCATCCTGCCTAAGCCTCATGTCATAACCAAACAAATCGACCCTGACATCATCCTGCAGTGGCAAATGCCATATAACCTGGACATGTACGAAAAGATAGCCAGTTACCAGCTGTATAAGTACAAGGAGACCAGTGCACCACCTAGCACGAAGATATGGAAAAAAACTGGGAGACATTAAAGGATTGGCGTTGCCGATAGCCTGCACTTTGACTCGGTTCGTTAACAAGGGCATATATTACTTCGCCGTTAGGTCAGTGGATGTTCATAACAGAAAAGGGGTGTTCAGTGATCCCGAGGGGATTTCTATATAAGAAAGAGTTCCGTAGCAAAATTTAGTTCTAAGATGACCGTACACCATCCAGTTCGTGTTTGTTTTGTATTTTTAATTCGTTTCTACCATGATTAAGAAATATTATATCACCAGTTATCACCTTCCCACAGAAGCATTTTGTTCAAGTCTGTCATTGCCACGATTTTCAGTTTGACGAGGACCTATTTGTAATTACAACGCTTTTCGATGTATATATGTTCGCTAAGTTAAAACTTTGAAAATTATTATCTCGGTTAATTATTAAAATAGAACCAGAAATTTGTTTATTTGTTTGCATTTTGAATATTAAAAAATTATATCATTTTATAGTGGTTTTGTTTCTTTATAACAATAGAGCCTAATGTACAGTAGGCAAAAAGAAGTATTTATACATACTGATTTTTATGGATTTATCTCATTTTTTGAAGTGAAAACTTCTTTAGCCCCGTTAAGCGATTTTTGGTAGGGGTAAAATTTATGGGTTCGTGTCACCGACATGCTAGTGACGTGTTGCGCCGCACTGGCAACGCCCCCGCATATGTATGTATATAAACAGTTTCACTTATGTCGACAGTGGTCATAACTGCAGGACGGACCGCAGACAGATCAGTCTGGCGTTTTGTACTCAACTGTAACAAATATTTATGTTTATGCTAAGTATCATACAAGAGCCATTTGATACCGACACATTTATTTGTAAAATTAAAAAATATTCATGCATATGGGATTACAAATGTGAGTCACATAGCAATAGAATTCAAAAAATAATGCATGGGCTGATATTTATCCCAAATTTACAACAGATTTTGCTGAGAAATCCATCAAAGAAAAAAACGATATTGGTAAGATTTTAATATATGTACCTGATATATTTTCACATTATTTTTATAAATACTATTTTTATGTAATATCAATAAAAATCGTAGTGTATACATGTAACATTTGAAGTGGATTACTTCGTTTTACATTTAAATTCAACTCAACTGTCTATAATTTTGTAAAGTTATAGTCACATCCAATTATAATTTCCCGAAACAACAAAAAAAATAAATAAATGTGTTACTTAAATATTTATAACTTCCCCTTTTTTGTTATATGAAAAACTTTTATAAGAAAGTGGAAAACATTGAGAGATGGTTTTAGTAGAGAGGTAAAAAAGAAGAAGTCAATAAAGAGTGACGTTCCCAAACCCCTAATCCTTGAGCCTGAAATAACAAGCTGAAGGAATGGGGGGGGGGGGGTTGGGGACGAACCGATCGGAGAAAATATATGTGGATTAGAACAGGCCCCACTGAAGGAATGCTAACGCGGTGCCGGTGGGAATCCTGGTTTCGAAGGGCCACTGGTGAGGAGCTTGCTCCTTCCACGTCCATGAAAAAAGACATACATCGACATACATACATACACATATGGGTCTCCTATGAACTTCAATTGAAATAAGAGTATATGTTTTGATGTTTTTTTTGATCGCTGAAAATATTCAAGCAGAATAATTTCCTGCGTAAGATTGTGATCGTAATCGATCGTATAAAAAAGTGGATCGTCTATGAAAATTTAAAGATGCAAAAGTATTGGGTTAATTCTGGTGGTCCATCAACCAGTACTGCAAGATCAAATATCCACGCCAACAAGAGAACGCACGACCACATAGAGCAATAATCACCGATTGGGGCTGGGAGATTTTATCCTCTTCTCCAGACTTCGGTTTGCCATCTTATTAGACTCCGCCGACATCACCTGGTTGACACCTGCTTCATATCTCTCGAGAAAGTCGAAAAGACCTGAATGACCTTACCACGTCAGAATCATCAAGTTTTTTCGTTTTGGGATTCGCCAGTTGCCTGAAAAGGGACGAATGAACATAGAAAGTGATGGAGATAACTTTGAAGATTAAACTTGTATTACTTTTTTCATAAGTAAGTGTCAGAGATAGGCAAAAATGATCGAGAATAGAGCTGCGGGCCTAATAAAAGGACAATTCACTTTTGTTGCGTTAAGAGTATCGGTCGGTGTAATCATAGCTGTAATTTAGTGTAATCATAGCTGACTCAACTACTGCACAATCACTAAATTCGAAGAAATTTATCAATTAAAAGCAGGAAAGGGAAGTATTAAAATAACTTATATACTTCAAATAGCTAAAGTTCTTGCATGTTTGGTTTTGGTAAATTGGTTGTTTTTTTAGCTAATAGAAAATAAAACCAACAAATAACTTAAATTTCTCAGTTTATTACAATCTGATATTACGAAATACATTTAAGTATACTAAATATGGGCAATATACGTTTGAATATGGCTAATTTGAATAAAATGGCCACCAATCACAAACCAAAAGAAAATTGAACACGAGATAATACTTCGTAAATGGGGATGGATTGGGCAGATATTCAGAAAACAAAACAACTGTATAGCCAAAATAGCATTGAACTGGAATCCGCAGGGCAAAAGAGGTATTGGAAGGCCTGAACAGACTTGGAGGAGAATTATCAATGATGAACTGAAAAAAGTGAACATGTCCTGGCAGGAAATCAAGGTTCTGGCGCAGAATAGAACCAGTTGGCGCGTCTTTATTAAAGTCGTATGATATATATATATATATATATATATATATATATATATATATATATATATATATATATATATATATATATATATATATATATATTCAAAATTCGAATGAAGAGTCCAACAAGAAGAGTTGGATGAATGATGTATATATGATGTATATGATGTATATATATATATATATATATATATATATATATATATATATATATATATATATATATATATATATATATATATACATCATTACAGTACAATTAGAGGCGCTTATTGTTCTTAGCGTTCTTTGCGCCCATACTAATTTCATTCTTTCCCTATGACCTTTTTTCCTTTCGTCAGACCAAGTTGTTCCAGTCTACATATTTCTCTCTGGCCAACCTTCCAAACGTTAACCTTGTGTCTGAAACAGCCTCTATTCTGAATTTCACTTTGTGTAATATTTGCTGATCTTAGGTCCTCTTTAATTGCAGCAATCCATTTAGTTATTTCTACTTTAGCTTTACTCCTATTTTCATAAAATTGCCAGCCTTGTTTCGGCTTATCAGTTACTTGTATAAAAATATTATTAAAGGGAAATATGTAAGTGGATTATTTTTGGATATTACTCCGGCCTTTGATACTGTGTGGCATTATATTTTATTAGAAAAGCTGGAAGTGGAAGTATTATGAATAAGGGGAATTATCTGCAAGTGGTTCTGTAGTTATCTATCTGGAAGAACTCAGATTGTTAAAGTGAATGGGTATTCAAGCACAGAGAGATCGGTATTGTGTCTAGTCCCTCAAGGTTAGATCCAATATTATTTATAATCTATATAAATGACCTTAGTTCCTTAAGACTAAAGGACCACATTTTTACATCTACTGATATAATTTGTTAGAAATAAACTTAGCTTGTTAACATGAGTAAGACTAAGATGCTTAAATTCTTCAGAAACCCTGGCACCTTGATGAGCCTATTAAATGGTATCATTTAAGCTTTAGAGATAGTATAGAGGTGAAACAGTCTGCTGTAGTTAAGTATCTTGGTATTACTTCGGATGAGCTACTTTTTTGGAAACCTCATATACTCAATTTAAAGAAAAGTCTCTTTGTTGTGATGGCCCAATTTAGGAAAGTTTTAAAGTGTATGTCATTTGATATATTAAGACATATATATATACTATGCTTTTGCTAATTCTAGTTTAACATAAGGAATTGTTGCCTGGGGTAGGACATACAACAGCCAAACATAGCAACATAAAGAGCATACTAGAGCGATGGAAGATATATTTTGAAACCCTGTTAAATGGAACTACCAGAGAAGATCATAGTGATAGGCCATAATTTATAAATGCAGCCAAACCACGAAAAAAAATTTAATGAAACTCAAAAGTAATAAAGCTCCCAGGATACAAAATCTACTTGCAGGAGTACTGAAACTTAGAGGCAAAAAATTATCTCAAGCCATTTAATATCAAGCAGGGTTTAGAATAGGGTGAATAGGAGAGTAACGGAAAAGGAGATAGACCAGAAACAATGGCAGGACATGTAAGTAGAGATGCTGAAGGCCTACTGCACATCAAAAAAGGGGTGTTGGAGGCAAAGGTTGAAGAAGGTCAAGACTCACTAACAGGATCTAACAACAGTGAAGAAGAACCATACAAGAATAAATAACGACACCGAGAGTGGTGTTATTTAATTAGTGAGTTTTTTCTGAGTTATTTTATTGAGCTGATTTATATTTAGTAAGTTAAATGGAGATCCCATTTATTAAAAGAAATATTTGATTTACAAATATTTTTCCTTTCAAATTATTCTTTAATTACCTTGTGCAGTTTGTGTTGAGCATATTCCTTGGCTACACATATGTGGGTGCTTATATCTCATACTAGTTCTTTATAAACCTTTTCCAAGCCTTTCTATCCTATGTTAGTCTTTTCACTTCTGCCCATGTTTTTTCCCTACTTCTTTAAAACCTTTCTCCCCACTTTGTCCTACTTTTGCTCTGGTCTTCCTCTCTTCCTTTTCCCGTGTGTTTGAAACCATTCAAAGAAACTAAAATAATGTAAATATAAAGAAAAGTTAATATATTTAATTTAACCCAAAATATACATAGTTTAAATGCACCAACTGAGTTTAATACTTTATCAAATATCCACACAACATAAGAAAATATCTGCATGTATTAATATAAAATAATAATGGTCACTTACCCACGTGAAAATAGAAAATAATGTAAGGGCTAATGCTGACACAGGTTCATCAGATTTACCCCATTGATATATAAAATACTTAAGAATCCAAGATCAACTAGTACTTAATACTTCCATGTTTTTACAGAAGACATTTGTTTCTGCATGTATTCACCAACCAAGAAGCCCATACTAGCCAGAAACACAATAATACTGGTTCCAACTCCATAACTGCAGGCATTAGCATCACATAGGCAAATCAATTTTTTCTCTTTGTTGGGTTGCCACTTTTATGAGGGGATACATCCGAGGACTATTATTGAAAAAATGCTGAAATACATTAAAAGAAAGATAAATGACAATTATATAATAAGATTTAAGAAAATTGATATTAAAAGTAAGTATATACGTAAGTCCAAATCAACAAAGATAAATAAAAATGAAGTAATTTTATTTTCAATTTTCTTGTCACTATATATTCAAATATTTTATTTTTAAATTACAGGTAGTGAAAAACCTGTAATAGGCTTAAAGTAAAATTAGTATATTTCGGGCTTACCTCGCATATGGTTCGCAAAATGACATAAAGCCTTTGGACAAAAGTTATTGTGTCAAAAGCTCCTGCGGCTTTCCTACCTTCCTAACCTCAACATGCTTCATGTTTTGTATATAACTGGTTTAGGGATGTGCAAGCATGTTTTCATACTCAATTTATGTAATTTTATGTGACTTCTCCTTTTTCTTCAGAATATTATTTTACTTATTTCTCTATAACTGAATAAATTTTAAATTCGAATAATTAAAGTAAAAAATAAATAAATACTTGAACTGATCAATATTTCCTACATGGCAGTAATAACAAACATTTTCTTTAAACCATAAAATTGTATTAATTATGTATTTTACATCGAGACACCACTAAGAATTGATAGAACATAACAAAAACCATATTTAAATGTTAAAGCTTAAATTTACCACTTCGGGCCATGTTTTTTTAAAGAAGTATAATTACAACCATTAACCCTATTTGAAATATTTTATAGAATATCAACAAAAGTGGCAAGAAAAATGCCCGGAAATAAACCTAAAGGAGTGATAGACCCCGAGAAAAAACGCGTAGAAAAATGTACACAGTGTTAAATTCCAAATGTCTATCTGCCCGATTAATTGTTTTTATTTTTAGAAATAAAGATTAATTCTCCAAAATTCTGATGAAGGGCAGGTTTTTAAGAATCTGCTTCAAGTTATTGAACTTCATTGAAATGGAGTAATAGATAGAAGCTCAACCTCTATATGATGTATCAAAAACAAAATCCAATATGTTAAAGGTTGCCAGGCGAGACTGTTAAACAATTTAAGCAAATAATAAACATCATTTGAAGGCAACTATAATGTTAACATTAATAGGAATGAAAAACGATAGGTTAGTAACAATATTATGTGTGTAGGCAAAACAAAAGTATTTTAGTTATGTTGTAGCGTTCACAAATTCTTGATCGCTACAGGCAGCATTCGTAAATTGTTGATCACCACTGGTAGGTTTATTTCGGACAAATTCTTAACTGAAAGAGCTTCGGTATCGTTGGGACAAGGCAAGGCAGTCTAACTCCAAATCTCCAGGTGAGCGGACGTTTTCGCACCTTACCCTTCCGACCGAGGTACGTAGGTTTGCTGGCCAAGTCACGCTTGGGTTGATTTTTCTGATATTCTTATAGAGGGTTTTACGACCCGGCAGCAGAGAATCCGATCAACAGACATCAGGCCATTGAACGACCACCTATTACAGAGTCCGACAATCGTGGAAACCTTACACCTCCTTGGGGCCATATGGCAGAGTAACCGGTTGGTCAGATCGAGATTATTTCAGGACCCTCGTACAGGGATACCGGACTGCCCGCAGTCGTACTCAGTGTTTTTGGACACCCAGTATCTTAACAGGCAAGGATAGACAACATCAAGAAATAAGGCCAGATAAACACTTTTTTTATTATATTTTGATGTACCGTTAAGGATTGCAATTACCAGTTATTTTTCACAAATACATTATTACCATAATTTCTTATACTCATAATGGTCACGTTATCATCTTATATTTTGTATCTATTTGCCGTCTGACCATTCTTGGTTACCCTAGCGTTATATATTTATCTTTTTACTATTGTCAGAATAGAGGAAATAACCTCTAATTTGTAAGTATAGGGACATAGAGACCAGCTGGTGTAATTCAGAGCTGTGTATTTGATTTTTTATTTCTTTCACGGTAAGGTTTGGAGAACCACCTTTCCTAAACCTTCCCGTGCCTTTTGTTTGATAGTTTTAGTTATTCCTTCTTTTTGTGTGCTTTGTGTCGTTCTCTTTTGAATGTGCTTTTATAATATATATGTATAAAATTCTAGTAAACCGTTTTATTTAAGATAGACCCCGTCCCGGTTCCAGGGTCTTTTCTGATATATGAAGTAACCGGGTCGCGCTCAACTTTTGTCGTGGCTTCATTCTGTCCTGGACCTTCTTCCCGGTGCTCGCGGCGAACAGCTGCCGTCGGTGTGATCTATATATATTTTTTATTTTGTTTCAAAAGAGAAAATAATAGGTCACAATGTATTGGATGTTTATTTCTAAGAGTTCCTTGATTTTTTCAGGATAAAATTTACATGTATAGGTATATATGTATATACAAACTAGGCTGATGACATTACTAACCTCGTGACAAATTGAAAATGTTAGAAAAAAAGAAAAGTTTAGCAGACAGATATAAAATGGAGAAACCAAAATCTGATGCTAAAGGGATAGAATGTCTCAGAAATGGGCATAAAAGAAGACTAATGGGAATCATCCACAATCAAATCCACAATTTGAACAAGAAAAATTTCATCCTCATGAGGTAATTCAATTTGAGATTGAATGAGATGGTTCAATCTGGATTAAACATGGATAGTGGAACGTGCATCGAGAAGTTAAAAACAAAATGTTTAGTGGTAATTCTCTTTGAGTTTAGTGTTTGAAACCAAAAGTTCCAATATTAGAACTGATTCATTTATTTATTTATCTATTTTCTAAACACTTAAAAGTTAATATTGCAAAACTAAACAATATTGCAAAACTAGACTTAAAAACAATAACTTTAAATATCTAATGGGCTATCAAGTTCATGGTTGTTATCTATTTGGTGGTAGATGGAGTACAGTAATTCTTTATAAATCAAAGGATTTAGCTTTTTACCAATGTTGTACAACAAAAAACTGTCCGTGAGTTAATGCTGTCCAATAACAGTTGCGTTTTTTCTTATAATTCTGATTTGTGCCATTGAAATATTAACACGTAATGTATATTGGCACACTAAAAGTTATAAACAACAAGATTATACCACAAAATCAGAATTTTTTATATAGGTTTCATTTAAAGGAAAAAGAGATCATCTTTAGTTTGAGTTGAATCACTGGGTATATAATTTATATATGTACATTAGGTATATTATAGAAAAACCGCATTCATGATCATAAGCTATGAATTAATTGCCACATTATACCCATAAGTATCAAATTTGCCATTGAGATACCATTCTATAAAGGTTATTTGAAGCATCTGAAATGGAGAAATAAACTTACCAAGTTGATTAAATCAAGTACTTCTTAAAACACAAAACGATATGCTAAAATGTTGACTCTTAATATCTAAAATGGGTGCCTTTTTATAAAGTATAGCTAGTTTAGTATTATAGATTGAAATTGAATGAGTATTATTCATTAGTTGTGCCTTTTGATGTCCAAAATTTATTTCCAAGCATACAGAATGTGAAATTTTATTAATTAACAACAAGGTGAACCTGATAGTTACAGCAGATATAATAAGCTTTTTAAGAATGTGTGTTGATCAAAATTACTTTGCTTTTGAAGACAGAATTTATAACAATAAAAAAGGTTTAATTACGGGCAGCTCACTAAGCCCTATACTTGCAGAAATTTTTAAGAACAATATTGAGGAGACAGTTTTCAAAAACAAAATTAGTAAACAATGTTTATATTGGTACTGATATGTTGATGATATTTTGACATGTTTCACGGGTAGTAAGAGACAGTTGGATGTTTTATTTTTATATCTAAATTCCATCCAAAAAAACATCATATTTACAGCCACAATTGAGACCAACAGTTCCATAAACTGGCCTGGACAATGGACAAAAAATAAATCAGGACAAATTACTACAAATTTAGGTTAGAATATGTTAAGTACTTAATTGAGTAAAACTGCCACTGTGCAAATGCAATGCAAATTATAATCTTTAACTGATACGGTTCCACGAAGCCGACTCGCAATTCCCTCACATAAAATTTAAACATTACTAATTCTAATCCAAGACATCTGACTTCTGGTTTGACTTCAATGTGGTGGTATTTTTCCTATGGGAGCTCTGGCGTATATGTCGGTCGGAGGTGCTCGGACAACTCAAGCCTGATCTTCTGATATAGTAAGTTTTAAAGGTGTAAAAAACTGCTTGATCCAGTGGCAGGGGC
This sequence comes from Cosmopolites sordidus, assembly GCA_031761425.1. Lineage (NCBI taxonomy): Eukaryota > Metazoa > Arthropoda > Insecta > Coleoptera > Curculionidae > Cosmopolites > Cosmopolites sordidus. The sequence continues at coordinate 95,717 of JARFXV010001510.1, read as the reverse complement.
AACAAAGTAGTGTTTTCCAGTGGCAGGGGCAACAAACTTTATGTGTGATCTGAAATATTATGTAATGCTAACAGTTATTATGTGCTAACAGTACCTGAAGTCCAAATTCCTTAACTAATTTTCAACCTGAGACACAAAATACTTTAAAACCTATTTATCTCGATTTAATCTCAGATTAAATCATCTTCTAATGATGCTAACATGGTTAGCGAAACGTGCGTCGAGAAGTTCAAAAAAAGTGACTTGGTGTTTAGTGGTAAACCTCTTCAAGTTTAGTGTTTCACACCAAAGGTTCCAATAGATGAATTGATTTATTCACCAAGCTTTAGAATTTACCATCTAATGTGCCGACAATTAGCAGATCGTCGAACAAACAAGGGTTTTGATATAAAGTCTCCTGATACATTACTATACAAAAGTAGCGTCATGATCTTTAGACGACTCAGGCCCAGTCTCAGTCCAGAATCCAGGTGCAGTTTTTTGTTGTTTTAATATAAAGGTTCTATCAAACATTTTTCTTCGAAGTTTATTGTCATCGCCATAAAATATTTGATGTGGTGTGTATTGTTTGTTGCCATGATTTTTTATGATATGAATTGCATACATTTTTTGCAAAATAATGTAGAGGGATGAGCTCCATGTTTTGCAGATATTTCAGATATATATTGCAGGTAACATGTTTCGTAACATTTGGAGTTTTTGTAATGGGTGAAACTTTTTCTCCTTTGATGAGGCAATGCAAAACTTGAATTATAACATTCAGCAAAATATATTTTCTGTTGGAGGTTGATTTTATATTTTATCAGACATATGTAGTTTGAGACTGAAATTTAATTTTTCCAAAACTTATGAAGTGGCTTTTTATCACGTACCCAAAAAAACTTGAAATAAATTCCTTCCAAAACCAGGAACACTAAGATTCACACGAAAACATTCTAAGATTCGCAAACTGAAAAACACGAATCTAGTAATTAATAACCAAATTACAAATTATTGGAGACATTAATATTCATTTTTAGAGTATTATTCCTCGACCAGTAATAAAACTGATAGTCTATAAAGTGATTATCACATAACAGACTACTGTCATTGTTATAATTAACATAACTACAATTTTTTATTTTGTTTTCAAGAGATTATGTTAATTTATATTAACTTATAACCTATGTTCCAAAGAATGTTAATTTTTCTTTTTTCACACACAAATATTTACTAAAAGATAAAAAATCATGACATAAACAACGTTTGTGTTATACTTTTTGTATTTAGTGGTTGTTTTACTTTTTAACAATGGTATTTTTTTGGTTTTAAAAAATTACGGCGAAAGCCCTAGGCTAAAATATAGGAATTCAAATTAAACATGCTTTATTTAACTTTAACGTGACTATGAAATAATAAAATATAATTGTTCTAGTCAAAACCGTTTTATTTTTTTTAACCTTTGAAACTTATTATTTGACAACTCGATTTAAAAGAAAAAAATAAATACCTTATTCCATTTTGGTCTACAGCGCTTAATGGCAATTTAGAAATATGCATATTGATTCTACGAACTCGATATGCTCAGTTAAATACAATATTATGTAATAGTTACGACAAAAAATGAAAGGATTTTTTTTAAACATTATATACATATCGCATATAGATAGCATTGCAGCTTTAATTACCTGGAAATAAAAAAAAAACCCTGAACACTCCGAATCCATAAAACTATTATTTGTTTACTACCTGTTACTGTAGAGTTATCAGATTGATATAAATCATATTTTACCACGAGGCCATTAACATACTCAACGAGATCTACTCATTAGCATATTAGTTATATTAGCCATGATAGCAATCAACATAAATTCAAATAGACTCTCTACATAACTCAAACCATGATACTATTATCGGCCAATAATCAAATATCAAACTGGGTACTGTTCCTGACACTGAGGGGCAAAGACACAACAGTGCCAACAGTGCCAAATTGCTAGATCATCAGCAAATGCCAGACAATCAATTTGGATGTTGGTTCTCCCCAGTTTAATCGGCTGGTCAATATTCAGGGCCGACTTTTTTTCACGCCACTCCTGTATTACTTTTTCTAGAACACAGTTAAATAAAAGTGGCGAGAGTCCATCCCCTTGTCTCACTCCAGTTTTAATTTCGAACGGCTCTGAGATCTCACCCATGAATTTAACTTTTGACCTTGTGTTAGTTAACGTTGCTTTAATAATTGCCAGCGTTTTCAGATCTAGTCCTTGTTCTTTCAAGATTCGGAATAAAGATTCGCGATCAATAGAATCATATGCTTTTTTGAAATCCACAAATGTACAGACGAGATTTTTATTGTACAGTTTTTGATGTCTTAGAATCAACTTCAGATTCAGGATCTGTTCAGGGCAGGATCTGCCCGGTAGAAAACCTGCTTGATATTCACCAATGTTAGGTTCTAACTGTCCCTGTGCTCTGTCTAGTAGACATTGAGATAGAATCTTGTAACAAACTGGGAGAAGAGATATCCCTCTATAGTTGTTTACATCCGTTCTATCTCCTTTCTTATGTAGTGGATGGATTAGAGCATCTTTCCAATCTTCCGGAATCCGTTCGGTTCCCCAAAGAATTTTGGTTATTTCCCTGATTGTACCTGGACCAGCGGATTTCAAAAGTTCAGCAGTGATTCCATCTTCACCAGAAGCTTTGTTATTTTTAAGCCGCTTGATTTGTCTAATTATTTCATCTTCATTCGGTGGTAATGAATCTGGGTTTGTTTGTTTAGGTTTTAGTGTTGCTAATTTGTTTAAGGGCTCAGAACAGTTTAGTATTTGTTCAAAATATTTCGCAGTTCTTTGCAATTGTCTTGGTTATTTAGAGCTAATTGTCCGTTTTCGTTTTGGAAGCAAAGACTTTGCGGTAGTTGATAGCCTGTTAATTTAGTTTTAAATGTTTTGCAAAAGTTTCGAGTGTTATTTTTTTGGAAATGTTTTTCTATTTCATTAAGTTGATTGTTTTCATATTTTCTTTTAGTTTGTCTAATTAGCTTCGATGTTTCTTTTCTTACTTCCAAAAATATGTTATAGTTTATTGCTGTTTTTTGACTGTTCCAATCTTTGAATGCTTTACTTCGGCTTAATACTGCTTGCTCGCAAACTTCATCCCACCACGGATGTTTTCTACGTTTTTGTAAAGGGGCCAACTTTAAGGCTGTTTTAATAATTTTTTGTTTCAATTCTTGCCAGTTCTGTGCTGGTTGTTTATCGAGTTCTTCTATTAGGGCTGGTTTTATTTTCGTTGGGTCAAACTTTGGTATTAGCAGCCGCTTTTGAATAAGTTTTCGAGGTTTTAAGCTAAGTTTGATTCTAGTCAAGTAGTGATCTGTGTCTATATTTGCTCCTTTCCTGACTTGAACATTCAAAATCTCTTTATAATTGGATATATATATATATATATATATATATATATATATATATATATATATATATATATATATATATATATATATATATATATATATATATATATATATATATATATATATAATTATGTTTGTATTCACCAAAAAATCACTTTTTAAAAACAGTTATTTATTTATGCAGAAAGAATATACAATCAAGCTTTGATCAGAGTTACTACAATAATGAATCGATAATTAAAAATTGGTTCTTACAAGCCTTGGTTGCTTAATGGTATTCGGCATGTACGTCAGCAGGAACACAATCGTCAGCAAGATGTATAGGTCATTGATTGGTTTTTGTAGGCCATGGTTGCATAATGGTATCCGGCTCTTAAGCCAGCTATACACGGATGTAGGGGTCATTGCCTGGTCTATTTCGGATATAATTCCTTCCTCCTTAAGTGTCTTCTTGTCCTCAAGATAGTATCTGGGCTATCCTCTTCCTTTTTCTAAGAAGTATGTAAAATAAAGTTAAAATCAAAAGAATAATTAAGGTTGTACTAGAGATGGATAGGCTGGTTTGTGTTAGAGGTTCCAATTGAAAAAGTTCAATTGGATCTATTAGGTGGTCTTCTAGTAAGTCCTCCCGGTTTGGATATAGGTTAATCTTCATCAATGGAATGACTTGCTATGGAACAATGGATGGAATTGTTTCTTGAGTCTTCGTTACAGGTGCGTATGTTTTTCCCAGAATATGTAGCGTTTCATTCGAGAATATTAAGCAGCTTTTGTCAACAGTTTCTTTGTACACTTTCACCGGGGTAGTCGTGCTGATGATTAAGGACTTGTCAGTCTGATAGACAATGGGTTTGTCCAGTTGGACGGCCTGGCACATCTTTACGATTGGTAGGCGGGAGTTGTGGGCCACGGGCTTTGAGCAAATGTATTTATTTTCACTCTTGTACCAATATTTAAACCATTTTTCTTTGTCATAATATTTTGTTGGTGGTAGTATAATGATCCCATCTATATTTTGAACGGAGTAGATGTGGGATAATTCGAGGGTAACGAGATATAAAATAGGAATTTTTATTATTATGAGCATCTCGCTGTCTGTTACACAAATAATCGATTTTGTTTGTTCAATTAATTCATAAGGATGTTGGTCACTTGAGATTAGTGCATCCTTAGTGTAGCGATTTCGCAATAAATCTTCTAATTCGTATATATCCCTTAAGGATAATAGTTCTAAATTAGTCGAAGAATTTTGGGCTAAAGCGAGACTTGGTTAAGATTATTTTATTGATTCGTTCGAGGTTTAAAATTTTGTTGTGTAATATCATATAGTTTGCGAGGTTATTATATTTAGTTGGTAAGTTTTGTGTTACTTCTTGTAATAGTTTTATGTCTTCGGTGTAGTGTTCATTCTTGTCTTTTCCATAAGATAGTTGCTTATTGGATCAAGTAATTAGTTCTGATTGTTTATTTTCGATTAAGGTAATGTGTTTTTTGAGGGGTTCAAAGTCATCGTTGTCTGGGTTGCCTGTAATATATTTAATTGTGGTACCTAATATATTTAAGATGCCTCGCCTCGTGCGTGTCCTTGTGATTTTTTCGAGATTTTCATATGTTTCGTTATATAAGACTTGGAATTGTGTTTTCAGACCCATTACTTCAGGGATAGATTGCAGGTATACCTCATTAATGAATATTCGTGTAAGGGCCAGTTGCAGTTGCGTGATATTGACTCGAATGATATGTTTATGCCAATGTGAAAATTCTTTATAGGGTCCTATCTTTTCTTCGTAATATCCGTTTGTTTCAATCGGTACGATGTGAAAGGCTTGGTTGAGGCTCATCAGAGTCCTGCAACAAAGGAGTCTTTATTATTCGCCTGATCCGTTTTATATTGGCAGGGAAGGTTTCTGATTCTTTTCTATATGAGGGTCAGTTATTTTGATTCTATGAAGTGTTCTTTCTTTATATTTCATTTGTGTATATCTGGATGCTATCTTTGGTTGTCTCTGGGTTGAACGTAGGTATACGTCTTATTGTTCCTTCATCGGAGGTAGATCTTCGCGTTCTTTGTTAATTTTTTCTAGCTGTTTCGTTCTTTTTGCGAGTTGTTGGTGGTAGACGTCATCTAGAAATGGTCCTAATTCATTTTTGTGTTTTTGCACGTAATTCTAATAAATTGTAAGATTGTTGTCGTATCCGATATCTTCGGCATATGGTCCATAGAGTAAAAAGAATGGTGAGTATTTAGTAGAGCAGAGTCGCAGATTATTATTTTTGGGTAGTTGTGATGTGGGAAATAATGCCGTAGTTTCGAGAGGATACTGAGAGCTGTCTTATCTAGTATAACATAGGCTTGTGCATATCTGGTGAACGAGTCTATGATAGTTAAAAATAGATTCTTCTGAATTTCATAGGTGTCAATATGTAACGTCTGAAAGGGTTTTGCGCTTAAGAGTGGTCCATTATACAGTATCTTATAAGGGTGTCTTTCATATTTATTTCATAAGCATAGGACGCATTGATTGATAAAATCTGTTATAGTAGCTTTCAGGTTGGGCCAATAATATCTTGTTTTTAGATGTTGGTAGGTTTCGGTTATGCCGTTGTGGTTTGTACTGTGGTAGTCATATATAATTTGTTTTTATTCTAATTCATGTTCAATGTATTTCAATGGTTGTTTCGTAAACACTACCTTTATAGGTGCATCCAGCATTTTTGGTAGTTCCGTCTGTAAGAAGGATATGCATTCTTGATCTTCAGTATACAATCCGTGTGTAGAAGTTTGTAGTATGAGGGGTTTTAGAGCGGACATTATTTCTTTTTTCCAATTTGTGGTAAGTTTTAGTATATGAGAGAAATGTGTCCTATGGAATTTAGAGGTGTCTTCTATTTTATATTCTTCTTGATTTGTATAGATATGTATTTGGAATCGAAATGTGTTCAAGTGATTTTCCGAAAATCTGATCCCATAAACAGGTTCTTCGCAAGAGGAATGAATAGTATTACCGTCCTTATTTGCTAGGTTCTTGATTCGTGGTTTCGGGTAGTGTATTTAGGATGTCATCATAATCTTCAGGGGTCATGTCCAAGTCGGGTTCACATATCATGGATTCCGTTTCCATCATGTTGATGTCCAGTCTTGATAGGGCGTCGGCTACTTGATTCTCCTTCCCTCTCTTGTACTGTACCTCAAAATTGTATTCTTCTAGTTTGATCTTCCAACGGACTAGTCTTGACAATGGATCTTTCAGTTTGAAGAGCCATACAAGTGGGTTGTAGTAGGGTTTAAAGTGCTTGCAAGATTCTATTATTGAAAGCATCTCACGTTCTATCGTGGAATAGTTTCGTTCGGCTGTGTTTAGAGTACAAGAATAATAAGCGATGGGGTTTCCTTGTTGAGAGAGCACAGACCCTATAGCAATATTAGAGGCGTCAGTCGTTACTGTAAACTTTTTTTCGAAATCTGGATATCGAAGAATCGGAGCATTGGTAAGAAGGCCTTTACATTTCTGAAAGCATTCTTTATATTCGTCGTCGTCAATATCTATATTTGTGCCTTTTATGGTACACTTCGAGAAAGGGTGCGTTATTCGCGCAAAGTTAGGGATGAATCTTCTGTAAAAGCCAATGAGTCCAAGAAAACTTTTTATTTCCTTTAATGTCCGCGGCAGGGCTAATCGTTGGACTGCTTCTATTTTTGTTGGGTTCGGTTTTATGCCTTCTGGTGTAACAATATGGCCAAGAAATGCGACTTTTTTGTTACAAATTCGCTCTTGTCAATTTGGACTTTTAAGTTGACTTGTTGAAGTTTTCGAAAGATTTTACTCAGGTGTACTAAGTGGTCTTGTAGCGATCTTGAAAAAATAATGATGTCGTCCATATAGACAAAACAACATTTATAAAGATATTCTTTTAATACGCAATCCATCATTCGTTGGAATGTGGCCGGTGCATTTTTTAAACTGAATGGCATTCGTGTATATTCGAAGTGACCGTGTGGAACTGTGAATGCCGCCTTTATTGTTGATTTGGGATCTATTTCGATTTGAACTGGATTTGATGAATATTTCATTTATTCTTGGTAGAGGATAATTGTCTTCAACAGTTTTCTCATTTAGTTTTCGGTAGTATATTACCATTCGGTATTTTCTCACCCCTGATGCGTCTAGTTTTTTGGGCACGATCCATACGGGGACTGAGTATGGGGATTCAGATAGTCGTATGATTTTTTTTTCTAATAGTTTATTAATTTGAGAAGATCTTTCGGCTTGCATTGTCTGTGGATGTCGGAATGATCTGGTATAGACTGGTTGGTCATCTTGTGTGTTTATCTCGTGTTTTATCGAAGATGTAAAAGTTAGATCACTTTGTATTGTTTGCATAGTTTCATGATTTTTTTTTCTTCATGATTTAAATGTTCTAGCCTAATTTGATCTAAAACGGGATCTTCGGTGTTCTTATACGTCAGGTGAGTATTGACTTCAAAGTCTTGCAAGGGTTTTACGCGGATGGGTGTGGGGTAGCCTTCACATCCTGGTTGAAGTTCTTTTGTTTCTATAAATCCATTCTTAGCAGTATAGATTCCAGCTGGTATCTGGTGATCATCCATCTCGATTGCCGATACTAATACATCCCCATTTAGTATTGTCACTGGAAGTTTTGTAAGGCATTTGGTTTGATGGTAAACCTTAAATGGTATGCATACGTTATATTTGTCAATGGTAAACGTACGATCCTTATAATTTAAAATGGCACCGAATTTTAGAAGGTCGGCAGTTCCAAATAATATATCGAATGTATCATGTCATTCTGCTATACGAGCGGTAATAACTTCTGGTATTCCTATTTCCGAAAAAATTTTACATTTGGTATTTCTGTCAAATGTCTGTTGCTTTTTCATGGATTTTATAATAAATTTCTCTCTAAATTCGTGTTTTTTATCAAAATATTTTGCGGCTTTTGGGGTTAGTATGGTGTCGGAGTCTCCGCTATCAATTAATACTTTAAGTTTTGTATTCGGTAGATAGAAGAAGGGTAATCTGATGGCTCGTGGAAAGTTGTAGTTATTTAATTCCAGGCAGGTGGTTCGTCTTCGGAGGCTTCTAGTGGAAAATCCTCTTCAAGATGGTCAGGGCATACGTTGTCAGGATAGTTTTCAGTTTCTATATTATGGTGGTGATACGTAGTAGACATTCTTTGGTTGCCTGAATTTTTTATTGTCGATACTCCGGACATTGGTTGGAGCGCCGGTGTTGAATGTCTTTGAAAATGTTGCTGAGTTTGAAGTTGTTTAAAAACATTAATCGGTCCTTGTGAAAAAGGCTGGTGACTTATAGGTTTGTTTATATCTCCAAAAGGTTTTGGTTTAAAGCTTTGTTGAGGCTTTTGTTCTAAAGGTCGTTTCAAATAATTCATATAAGCGACCTGTTGTCTGCAATTATCGTGTGCGATGCATTTCTGGTATGCATCTTCAAGAGAATTTAATGTAAAATGTGACAAATGTTCGCCATATGGGTTATTTATCCCTGTGCTAAATATCTGTTGGGCTAGATTCTGAAAATAGGGGGTTTTAAAAGCCTTTGTCGCGGCATCAGCGTGTAAATTTACGTGTTGCAATAAATCGTTTAGTGCTGTATTAATTCTTTGATAATATTCCTGGTAAGTCTCTGTTTTCTTTTGAGCTATACTAGTTAACAAGTTATCACTAGTTAACTAGTTATCAAGATAGACTCTGATCGAGTGTCACCGTATTTTCTTAATCGGCTGGGTTTTACTTCGTCCCAAGTAAACTTGTTTTCGTAGTTTAAGTGGTCCCGAGGTTCTCCCTCGATTTTCGAAATTATATTAGCGACTAATATAACTTGTTGAGTATCTGATAGAGTTCTAGAGCTCAGAAAGTGCAGTAAAGTTTCTACGCTATTTATAAACGTAGAAAGATTCTTTCCAACTGAGAACTTTGGCAGAGTATTACAAAGGTTTATTAAGTCAGCATCTGCAATAGATGCCATTTTTACTTCAATTGTATCTCGTCTTGAAGTAGAATATGGTTTTTTACAGGTTTTCTCTTTTACAGAGGTTTTTCCTGGTAAGCTTTCTTCTGTTACGAAGGTTTTATAAGCTCGGTAATCGGCTAGTTGATTTTCGATTATCGTAGACAAGCTTGCGAGGGGTATTTCTTTACAATTGCTCATAAATAATAATAATAATAAAAAAATAATAGGTTGAGTACTTACAGGAAAAGGAAAATCTTCATTAAAGATGATTTCTTAGGATCTGCTGTCATTGATTGGTTTTTGTAGGCTATGGTTGCATAATGGTATCTGACACGTAACCCAGCTATACACCATCGTCAGCAAGATGTAGGGGTCATTGCCTGGTCTATTTCGGATATAATTTATATATATATATATATATATATATATATATATATATATATATATATATATATATATATATATATATATATATATATATATATATATATATATAATATATATATATTCTTTAATATCATTACCTTTTTTATATTTTCTGAATAAATTTTGTAATTACATTTATTGAAAGCTTTTTCAATTAAAAAACAACTGTGTATATGATGATGTACATTTTGTTATTTTTACTAATTATTTAATATTAGACACTGAAAAAATAACTTGCAACTTAATAATTATCAGAAATTAATAACAGAATAATTTTAATACAATTTTTGGCATAAATAAAAATAACAATGGTGAGGATTTGAACCCCCAACTATAGGTCGGAAAGCCATAAAAAGTTTAAATTGATGCCTTGTACACACATGTGGTACCGGGACCACTTGGCACATTTCTCCTCGTCCCTTGGAGTATCAGAATACCTTCTATTCTCAATCACACTGACATAAACGCTGTTAGCAATTATAGAATCATTCAATCATGATTACTGGTTCTAGAGTTAGAATAGAAGTTTGTAAGCATAAATCAATATTAATTATAAAACTTTTTTGAACATTAAATGAGTATATTTATACAGTACAGATGAACAATTCAGTCTAAAGGTTGTGCTCAAATTAATGGGACAGAAGCACCAGTGATTGAGAACTATCGATAGGCATTGCCATTGATAGTTATTGATATAGACTATCGGTTATTATCGATAGTAAAAAAAGATTTTAATACCTAGAAATAGGCGTCAAATAATAAAAATACATTATATAAACCTTGTAGTAATGTTTCTTTAACCATTAAACAAATAACATTTTGTAATATATTTAGAGTTTACATTATTAAATTTTAATTTTTTAATTTTAAATTTATTATTAAAAAAAAGTTTATTATTTATTTCCAACCTACCAATCATTTTTATTTAAGCCAACATATCATTTTTTTGTTTCACTCTTGATCGTCTGTCTGAAACTATTTGTCCAGCAGTGCTAAATGTCCTTCAGTAACCTTACCTTCCAAAAAAGAAGTGGATCTGTGTCTTGGGTTGTATTTTGACGCTCCATGATTTGTCTCTTCATGATTATTACGTCAGCTGTTAAGGATCTTATCTTTTGCTGTACTTCCTCTTCTATAAATGAAAAAAGAGAACACCAACTTCAAAAGATTGTGCTAGTACCTGGAATGGTATTTTCGTCTAATGGAGTACTCGCTGTATTTACTGCTTCTTTTCTGGTCATGTAGTTCATTTCTTGCTCTAGAAAATGCAAAGCAGGTTTGGTATTCTTATGGCTCATAAAACTGTTTCTGTTTAAACCTCGGGTCAAGTAAAGTTCCCATTTGGGTAGCCATTCTTTTTTCATAAGGAAATAGGCGGTTTTTGTACAGACTCCATCAATTTAACACACATTTCTCTGCCCTCATCTGTTTTTAACTTTGGCATCTTGTTTGCCAGTGTCCTATGAATTCCATTAATAAGAGGGACAACAAGACATCCTGAACTTCACTTAAAACTGTTATTTTTTCTATGGACAGAGGTCGATGACCTTTATAAACTTTAACTAAGGTTCCATTAAGTGGATCACTAGTTACAAGGATACTTTTAATCATTTGGAAAGCACTATTCCAGCCAGTTGCTACTTCTTGGACTGTCTTGTAGGAATTTTCAGTATTTTGGTTCTTTTTCAACAATTCAATGGCAACATTACTACTTTTTATGTTTTTTATTATTTTTTTACATCCGGTTATAACTTTCTTAATGGGATTTATGTTAATACTGTTCTGAATACTCAAGTTAATAGAATGGACAAAACAGGAAAGATGCTTTTTCTTTAAAACTTCATAGGCTTTTTTCATGTTAGTAGCATTGTCTGTAACAATACATGATATCATTGTTTCTATGCCCCATTTAAGAAAAATATCATTTAACACTGTAGAAATATTCTCTGTGGTGTTGTTTACACCATTTTCCAAAGGTTTTGTAGACAAAACAGAAGCTTGTAACTTATAATCATTGGTCACTGTCAAGTATGGTTCAGTTCCCTTAAGTCTAGGAGTCAGAAGTGAAGGCAATATAATTTACATTTTCCATATTATATCTCAGATTTTTGCAAGCATCATTAAACATTTGAGAAGTAGAGAAATGTTGATACTGGATCCAGGTAAGCGATGCCATCCGGATTACCTGGCCCCACCCTAATTAGTTGCAGGTCTGTGTGCCGAAGAACTCAGGTACCATCCGAAGAAGAAAAAGTGGTCAATGACTAGAGGCTGTTGAAAACGCCAGCGCCCTTTTGTCAACAGTGACATCATCCACCGCCGGGGGGCCCCGGGTTGAATTCTCTGGGGGGTGATTGTTGTGGGGCCCCCCAATTCCATCGGGCTAGTGTTTTCTGGTGGCCCCATTCATCGTCGCCGTCGGTCACCTGACCACCGAACTGTCAAGTGACCATCAGCCGGCGCAGTGGTGTAACCGAGGGATGAGCCTCGCCTCGACTCGCCTGTAGGATTAAAAAGAGGTAGTAAAAAGGCTTTAATAGGGGGTAGTTTTAGTATGATAAAATAAAAGAATAATGATGGCAAATGGGCCTTAAACGTATTATATATGAAAAAAAATTTATACTGCAGAGGGGCTTGAACCAGGTCCCGTACGCACCAGAGTCCAACGCCTTAATCTATATAGCTTAACTACTCACCATGTAAAATATATATTGTTAAGTATTCAAGCAGATTTTTAAACTGTTTGATCTTTTATGAATGTGTCTTTGCTACTGTATTTAATGAAAATTTATCGGGTTTGTAATTCGTTGGGAATTATAAATTAAAAGCAAATTAAAACTTTAAAAATTAAAAATATTTATTTTGTTATGAATACATTAAAATAATTTTTGCATCTGTAATCTTTAATTGTGGTTCTTTTTCCTGCGACAAGTGGATAGTCTTTTTACATATCGGTTTCTTTGGTCTTGTAGAAGTTCTTCCCTCTCGATTCATGAATTAAGGTTTTCAAAAAGTTTCTTTTGCTGTTTAAAATTGTCATCAACATTTCTGTTGCATAAATCAATGGCATGTTCGGCTTTCCAAAGATCGTGCGCTAAATTAGTTATGTTCAAGAGTAATTGCATATGCTCTTCTTTGTAGTCTTCTATAATGTTGTAAGCAGTTAATTTTTTGTTGTTGCATATCATGTTTAAGTGATAATTCCAGCTTCTTTTAATTCTTCAGTTATAGAGGCAATTTCGTTGATATGTCCGGTGTGTCCAGCTTGTTGCGAGGCTAACAGTAAACGTAATCGGTGTACTAATTCATTTGGATCATCCCAATGAACATAATCGATTCTATTGTTATTTGCTTCAAAGCACACTCCTTCTCCTTGTACGAAAGGTCCTATGATTTGTTTATATTTTTTCAACTTACTACCACCAACTTGCTTAGTGGACTGATAATAGCGTCTGTGTGCATTTGTTTGTAAGACAATTTGTTTGTAATTTCTTTCATCATCCACTGTATATTCAAGGGGATTCTTTTTAAATAACAGTTCGTATAACCCTGGAGTTCCCTTGTATCGTTTATTCTTGACAATGACATCGTTTCCATCAATATTCACTTGAGAATCACCAATGTAAAAGTTCTCAAAAAAAAAGTTTCAGGATAAAACCGGATTCCGTATTTGTGATCAAATTCATGTTCGGTATCGTTACGTAAAGCTGAAATGTATTTTCTTGGTAGTATGTCGTATTGTTCCAAATATTCTGTTAATGCTTCTAGAGCTAATATATCAAACTTATCACTCTTATCATTCTCATCATATTCATCAACTGCATCTAATATTGATTGTTTTTCTGTGCTTACGTCTTCTGGATTATCTTCTTTAGTAAGATCATATGGAGACATGCTACTTACAGACGCTAATTTCCTTTTTCTTGAAAGCTTTGGCGTTTCCCAATAAAATTGTTCCTCCTGTTTATATCACCCTTGTCAACAAGTAAATTGGCTTCTGAGTTTTCGTTGTCGTTTGGCTGCTGCTGTTGCTGCTGTACACTAGGCGTTTTAACTTTTAGTTCGTTTTGGATATTTTGTAAATGTTTGGTAATAGGTGAAAACATTTGCTCTTGAGCTAGCTCACCTTGCTTCAAAACAGTCAATTTATTTTTAACATTTTTTCGTTTTTGTAATAATCTTATTTTTTTTTTCAGCAAGCTTCATTATTAAACAAAAAAAATTGCTTTTGAACAGGTTTTTGATCAGGTTTGAACCGATTTTGATCCGGTTCTGAACAGGTTTGAACGGCTGTAATCAGTTCTCTGATTAAGACACTACTGAAGCGATTCCATTCTAGATGAAACATATATAGTGATCGAATCCCATGCGGTAGCGTCCATTGTTAAGGTCGTCCTCTTTGAAAATTGTAAAAAATGCATACGGTTTTTGCCAGCATCGAGAACATATGCTTTTGAATGTATCAAACGTCATGTCAGCAGTTCCCACGTGATCGTTAAATACATGCTTCAAATTCAGTTCATCTTGTTTAAAAAGAGACAAGTACATTAGCATTATCTCTAATTAGATGTTTGGGGATTTTTGCATACGTTTGACACAGATAAAATGAGTCAATATTATTGTGACGACCCATACTGAAATATTCACGAATCACGTCTATCACACGCTACATCGTCAAATACAAATAGGGAATTTGGTTTGGCCTCAGATGGAAGTACAATATTGTCACTAGCACAAAAACATAATTTTGGATTCCTTTGATGGGTCTTAACAGTTCATTAAGATATTGATACTTTGGTTGGTAGAGCGAGCGTGAATATACATAAATATTTTCAAATTTTAATCCATTTTCGTGTTCTATCAGTGAAATCATAACGTTGATTTTTCCACAATTTGAAGGACCCACTATAATGCAACGCAAAGTAGATGGAAATAATGGTCCGTGCTTTCTATACGATGACTTGTTGCATTTTTGCAAGTCATTATTTCCCACACTTAAACTAACTTTTTGTTTTATTATTTTCGTATTGACAAGTTAAAAAGTAAACTATAACTAACTTAAAAGGTTAAGTAATCATTTATTTATGGTTAGTTGTGTTTCTCCCGTTACAATGAAATATTATCTAAGGACGGGTTTTGTAAATAACCTTATAAATAAACTACCATTTGAATTGCATTTATCGAGGTATAATTTTTGTGGTCCTGGAACTAGACTTGAGACTCGCTTAAGACGAGGTGACAAAAGAGTGAAAGCATTAGATGAAAGCTGTAAATAACATGATATTGCGTACGCTTAAAACAAAGATCTCGGAGCACGTCACCAAGCTGATGATATATTAGCAAAGGAAGCTTGAAAATTGGTTAACTCGAAAAAAGCGTCCATTGGAGAAAGATTATTTGCTGTCGGTGTTGCTGGTGTGATGAAAGCTAAAGTGAAACTTGGTATGGGTTTAAACCATCAAAATTTGAAAAGGTGTTTAAAATTAATGGAAAAAGTTAAACAATCGATGTGCAAAATGACATTAACAAGAGTATTACAGCATTACAAGAAAATTGTAGTATGAGTCGATCAGCAATTAAACCAAGGACTGCTCATCCGCCTCCTAATCCAAAAAAAAATCCTCTGAAATCAAAAATTTCCTCGACACCAAAACATTCTTGAAGTCAAAGGAAAAAAGTTCTCCAAAAAACAGAAAAAACCCAAAAATACAAGAAATTGAAATTATGGATATTGATGATCCACCCCTACCATCATCATTACAACAACAACAACAACAAGATACCAAAAGGAAAATTGCAACCAGTAGAAAAAGGAAAAATGAGGATTTCAATTGGATTTAAACAAACCGATAATATATTCAGCAGCTAGGAAACGCAAATTGAGTGATAACGATGACCATGATAGTGATGATATAGGTACCGAAAAAAAGCAAAGAATAATTTAGTGTTAATATCAAAATTATATAAGTACTGTTAAAGGCAACGAGTGTTTTAGTGTTTAACAACGTTTCATTTAGAGAAGATGGTTAGAACAAAGCAAAAGAGGTTCATTAAACGTAAACCTGTTACAAAGTTAAAACATATCGGTTTACAAAAAGCTCTAAAACAAATCAAACAGTATATTTTGAAACAGAAGCCTTATAATTTAAGTGATGAAGTTAAGTCGGAATTGAGTGCTGCAAAACAATTGAAAAGGAGCCTCAACTACTATTACCTTCGCCAGATAGTAGCAATAGCAGCAGCAGCAGCTGCAGTAGTAGACGTATTAGTAACCAAATCAAAAAATTAAATGATGATGATCATTTATGAAGGAATTCTGCATCCTGTGCGTAAGAAGAAGAAAAAGGAACAAGAAGACAGCACTGAGTTTATTAAAATTAAAGCCAATCAAAATACACTACGATGTGAGATAAACGCAACTCAAGAAGTGCATTTTGACAAACCCCATTCTTTGGCAAACATATTTGGTTTTGAAAAGCGTAAATTGAACATTAATTCTGTTACGATATAATTATTTCACTATAAACAACCAATCAGGGGGAGAAAGTGTCAGTTCTAGTAAACATTTCAAACAGTTAACATCTGAAAATCGACTTTTTCTAGAGTCGTTGGGATTTAAAGTGTTAGCATCATCATCATCATCAAAATTGGTAAAACACGAAAACAGTTTTGGAAGATCTGGTGTCGATTTAGGTTAATTGTCAGTACTAATCTAAGAAGAATACTAGTAATTTGTTCCTGTAGCAGTGGTAGAGAGACTATTCAAAAATAATGAATATTTTAAATATAGGAGAACGAGTTTTTAGTGACCATTTGATTACAAACAAAGAATACTTTACTTATTTACCGTATGCCAATACAAGTTTGAACAAATCCGATGAGATAAGAATCCCTATTCAGACACAAGATATTTACACGTATCCAGCGGAAAGTTTTCTTGAAATTGAAGGTGTTGTTGTCGATGAAACAGGAAAAGCAAGTGATAACATTAAATTGGTGAATAATGCATTGGCCTTTTTATTTGATGAAATCGGATACGAATTGGGGGTGCTGTAGTGGATCGTGTACGCAATCCAGGTATAACGTCTCTTATGAAAGGGTATGTTACTTTTACCGAACAAGATTGTGTACGTTAATACAATGCTTGTTGGAATCATTTAGAAAAACCGAAAGTTTTATCTTCAACTGGATTTTTCAACGTCTGTATACCGCGGAAAACGCTGATGGGTGTATTTGAAGATTTTAAAAGAATTATTGTAAAGATTCGTCAGGAATTGGTGCTCATTAGAAGTTTCTCTGATACAAATTGTGTGCAAACTACAAAAGTTGGAGAAAAACGTAATATTCGCATTGACAAGATTGCTTGGAAAATTGAACATATAAAGGTGGACGATCAAGTAAAACTTAAATTGTTAAGTTATGTTGAAAATGGTCGAGATTTGACTATAGCATTTCGTGGATGGGAATTATACGAATACCCTCTTTTACATCAAGCAACGCATCACACATTGAATGTAAAGTCTGTAAATCAATTGGAAAAGCCACGATTCGTTATATTTGGTTTTCAAACGGCCAGGAAAAACCAACCAGCCCAAGATATGAGCCTCTTTGATCACTGTAACCTAACCAATTTTAAAGCCTACCTTAATTCTGAAATTTATCCATACGACAATTTAAATGTGAATTTTAATCAAAAGCAATGGGCTATTTTGTATGAGATGTATGCCAGATTTCAACAATCGTATTATTACAAGACAGTTGGACAACCGTGTCTATCTTTGGAAAAATTCAGTGAAATTGCACCTTTAGTGGTGATAGACTGTTGTTATCAAGTGAACACATTAAAAAGTGGTACAGTGGATATTCGATTGGAATTTGAAACGAATAAAAATATTCCTGCAGATACGTGTGGCTATTTGCTAATTTTACACGATAAAAAAATATAATACAATCCTCTAACTAGCATTGTAAGAACAGAAGTTTAAATTTTCCACTGGAGGAATGGAGGAGTTTCAAGAAAGGGATAGTGGTTGGACTTTGTGTGAAATTTGGTTTTTAAAAGTAAATATTAATTCGTATACCCCAATAGGTGTAGGAATTTCGACTTATGTAGATGTGCCAGATTTTATTAAAAGAACGAAGGCTGTTGTGAATACTAAAAATAATGACGTTTATTGTTTTTTTTGTGGTCTGTATTGGGTGCAATACGTGGACCAAAAAACAAAAATAATAGTAGTTCCAAAACTAAATCCTATGAGGACTTTAGAACAGTTTTTAATTATGAAGGAATTTCATTTCCTATAGCCTTGAAAGATATTCCAAAACATTGAGGTTTTAAACAAAATAGACGTCAATATTTTTTGTGTAAAAAAACAGGAAATTTTACCATTGATGCTAAGTAAAAGACTATTTTATACCAGCAAAGTTAATTTACTTATTTTACCTTGTGATAATGCAGAATTCAGTTAGGATAAATATTTTAAGGTAGACAATAGATTATTTCACTTTGTATGCATACAAAATTTAAGTCAATTGTTGTACAAACAACTTGGTAGTAAGGGACATAAGAATTGGTTTTGCGAGAGATGTCTCAATCACTTTTCATCTGAAAAAATATTGAAAACTCATTTTGAAGATTGTCAAAAATTTAATTCTTGTAAGGTAGAATTTCCGAAAAAATCTTAACAAATACGACGTTTTAAAAACTTAAAACTTAAAAACTTAAAAACTTAAAAACTCAAATAAATTACAAGTACCTTTTGGTAGGTACATCTAAAATGTACCTATGATGACTCGCTCTCGGAATTTCATTTAAACACTGGTAAAAATTGTCAAAAATGGTTTGTTAGTTAACTTGGGGGAATTGCCAACAAGATAGAATCGATATATTTAAATTCACAGCCCATGAATTTAACACAAGAACAGGAAAAACACTTTTACGTATCAAAAACTTGTCATATTTGCTGTAAACCGTTTACGGAATCAGACATTAAAGTTAGAGATCATTGTCATCTTACTGGAAAGTATAGATCAGCGGTCCACAGGAATTGTAGCCTCAATTGTTCTGATAAAAAAAGGATTATACCTGTAGTTTTTCATAATCTTTCGGATTATGAAAGTCATTTTATTATCAGAGCCCTTTGCACCGAAATGAAAAGCAAAATAGATTTACTTCCTTTAAACAAGGAAAAGTATATCTCTTTTACCAAACACATTAAACATTCCAAACTCAGTTTTAGGTTTATCGATTCGTTTAGGTTTATGGCAAGTAAATTGGAAAAATTAGCATCCTATCTGGAAGATAATGAAAAAACCATTACTAGAAAATTCTATAATGATGATGATAAATTTACATTGGTTACAAGAAAAGGTGTTTTTCCTTATGAATACATCGATTATGTAAAAAAATTTCAAGACACAAGTTTACCACTAATTGATAAATTTTATAGCAGCCTTCAGAACTCAACAATTTCACAGGATGAATATAATCATGCCACCATTGTCTGGAAAATTTTTAACATTATAACCATCCAAGAATATGCGGAATTATGTCTGAAAACAGATGTCTTGCTTCTTGCTGACGTTTTTTGAAAATTTCCGTAAAGTCTGTTTGAACACTTATGAATTGGACCCACTACATTATTATAGAGCACCAGGTTTGGCTTTCGAAAGTATGCTAAAAACCACTGGAGTAACGCTAGATCTTTTAGCTGATGTGGATATGATTTTTTTTGCACAGTGCTCCAACAGATATGGAAAGGCTAATAATAAGTATATGGGTAATGAATATGATTCTAACATACCATCGACTTTTCTAATGTGTTTCGATGTTGTTAATTTGTATGGGGCTGCGATGAGTTATCCTTTACCCACAGGTAACTTTCAATGGGTTGATGATATCTATCAAGGAAAAAACATTTTAGATGTACCTGATGATAGTGAATATGGATATATATTTGAGGTTGACCTCAAATATCCTAAAGATTTATTTCTATTTCATTCTGATTTACCGCTTTGTCCTGAACATATGACACCACCAGTTTCAAAGTCTCCAATTCCTAAGCTTCTTATCACCATTTACGATAAAAAAATTACATTATTCATTACAGAATGTTAAAATTAGTCAAACACCTTGGTTAAAGAAATATATAGACTTAAATACTGAGTTACGAAAAACGGTTGAAAAAAAAATTCAAACTAATGAATAACGCACCATATGGTAAAACTATTGAAAATGTAAGAAAGTATAGAGAAGTAAAATTGGTTACCAAATGGTCAGGTAAATATGGTGCCAATTATTATATTTCACAACCAAATTTTCACAAGTGTGAAATTTTTGGAAAAAATATGATACTTATTGAAATAAATAGACTGAAGATAAAATTTAATAAACCTATTTATATTGGCATGTCAATTTTGGATATTTAAAAAACAATTTTATATAATTTTCACTACAACTTCATAAAGACAAACTTTCCATCTAATTCCAAATTGCTATATACAGACACTGATAGCTTAATTTATCAATTTACAGATGTTGATATTTATGCTTGTATTAAAGAATATGTTCACATGTTTGATACTTCAGACTATCCAAAGGACAATGTGTATCAAATTCCTCTTAAAAATAGAAAAAATATACGGCTTAATGAAGGATGAAAACAACGGAAATTATATGAGTGAATTCGTAGGTTTAAGGTCTAAAATGTATTGTTATAAATTAAAAAATTCAGAGGAATGTGGTTTAATAAAAAGGGTCAAAGGTGTTCAGTTCTCTGCATTGAAACAAATTACTTTTTATGATTATTATAATTGTTTATTCCACAATTCAATTGTAGAAGTGAAACAAAATTTTATTCAATCCAAAAAACAATATTTTTACGATTGAACAAGTTAAAACCGCCTTAAGTCCGTTTGATGATAAGCGGATTGTTAACTATATGCACACCGATACAATACCTTGGGGTTTCCATATTTATTTTTTTTCTTCTTTTGTTATAAATAGTCTACTTAAACTGTTGTTTTCTTTTTACTGACCAATGGTTAGTATTATTTAGTTGATTATGAATTTTATACATTTCAAGTAAATGGTTATTTTAGATTAACGATAAAAAATGGTTACCAATCTTCAAAGATTTACAAAGATTTAAATCTTTAACTGGTGATGGTCAATATATTATTTCTTTAAATCATATTGTTTTATTTTTGAATTTATAATCCAAACAAATTGTAAATAAAAATTAACATTGATATCGCAAATTACTAAAGGTTAAAGTTCAAATGATATCAAATAACAAAAAACGTCATACTAAAACTACCCCCTATTAAGGCCTTTTTACCACCCCTTTTCAACCCTACAGGCGAGGCTTATCCCTCGGTTACACCACTGCGTGGGCTGATGGTCACCTGACAGTTCGGTGGTCAGGTGACCGACGACGACGACGACGACGAATGGGGCCACCAGGAAACACCAGCCCGGTGGAATTGGGGGGCCCCCACAACAATCACTCCCCAGAGAATTCGCCCCCCCCCCCCCCCGGCGGTGGATGATGTCCCTGCTGACAAAAGGGCACTGGCGTTTTCAACAGCCTCTGGTCATTGACCACTTCTTCAGCAGCTAATTAGGGTGGGGCCAGGTAACCCGGATGGCATCGCTTACCTGGACACAGTATCGACATTTCTCTACTACTCATTTGCTTCATGGTTTTTTCTCGTATCGTGTATTTGCTTGAAAGAATATATCTGGGATCTAGCATATGTACAAACTTTTTAAAATCAGTATCATTAACAACATTAAATTTAATCAGGGGCAATCATCACTGTTAATGCTGTGTCAAGTTGCTTTTTTTCTTTGGGAGTATTCACCATATTCAATTTCCCTTATAAAAAAAGGATTTATAGAACTAATCCAGCACTGTTATTGCTCCAAAGATACTCTGTTGGGATGAAATCTTTTAAAATGGTTATTAAGGTTTGAGATATTTCCGCTGGTTTTATATTCCTTGCCATCATTAATACACTTGATTTTTGTTTAAATTTCAGACTTTAGAAATTTTGTTGTTTTTTTTTCTCTTCTGCCGGTTCGTAGAAAGTATCTCTCGAGATATTTCTATCAGAGGTATCACAAATAGTTATTTTATCTTGTAGGCTCTGGCTCTCATCATAACCAGAATGAAGGTTTGGGTTATCGTTAATATTTTCTGCCTTAGAAGATTGCCTTCCGAAAAAAACGGATATTATACTAATAAAAAGCGAGGTTTAACATGGATAACAATAACGAGACCATAAAACAAAGGCTTTTTAAACCTAAAATTATTTTACATTAATGTGACTTACTTTTGCTTGGTTCAGAGCGGGCAAAATTTTAAAATGTGTACATTGTTATGTAGCTTTTTCAGTGCAACTTTCACAGTATCTTCTTTTTGCTCCAAAAACTCACAACAAACTTGAATAATCACATCTTAATCACACTTAACACAAAACTTGCAATAGCGTATCAAGCGAAACGTCAAAAAGCCATAACCTAAGTTGTCAATTTCTTCTTCTTCCTTTTAACCGGGCTTCTGCTCCATACAGTGGACAATTAGTCAGTGCATTAGCAGTGGTAAAGGTTAGTCCGGCTCAAAGCCATAACTTCGTTACTGGAGACAAAACTCCGAAACTTATTGCGATGGATTGATGCGATTCTCACTGGAATCAGCCGGCCTGGTTACCGGCGTGACAATGGATCGAAAACGTATAATACTGGAATATTCTTGCAACCAATTACAACTTAAAGCATCTATTATTTTAACTTATGGTTTTTGTTCGAAATTTCTGGGAAATTTCCAAAAAATCTTGGAAAGAAAAACGGAAACGATGGAATCAAAATGACCAACACACAATCCATCTATAGGAAAAATCAACATACTCTCAAATTTGAATTCGAGGAAATTGATAAACCTTGCATATGCCGACTAAACCATAGATATAGAACTACAGTCTAATTTTATTAATGACGAGAAATTTACTGAGAATATAAACTTTTTTTGCATTTGCATGTTGAAGAATGGAAACCCGACTGTCTGTGATTGATAATGTTTAGCTGATTGTACTTTGGACATTAAAAAATCACGTGTTTAAGATTTTTATACTAACCGCAATCCCAGAAAGGGTCATTGACAACGTTGATGCTATAGAGATCGGATCTGATACATAGGTGGCCTGTCCTCATCCTTGATACGGCTGTAGTTACTTCCCTTTTAACCTTTTAAAATTAATAAACTAAAACTTTTGAGCCAATTTTGCCTCTTTTTTGAATAAAACGAATGCTGTTTATGTTAATGGCCTCCCAATCCCGGAGGCCAGGAATACTTTTTTCTCATACTTAGAAATTTCATCCACCTCTGTTTTATGTATATTATGAGACAGTGGTATGGCAATGTCAATAATTGTTCCCCGTTTTTCTTTCTTATTTATTAAGATTATGTCTAGTCTATTGTAATCGACAGCTCTGTCAGTTATTATCGGCCTATCCCAGCAGAGCAGCACATCGTCAGACTCCAGAACGGCATATATAATACGGCGAAGTAGATGCTGGTACAAGACCATGATTGAGTGCCAGTTTTTGGTGGATTATTTTAGAAAGCTGATTATGCCTTCCCAAATATGCGTTTTCGACTAAAGTAGCACATCCACCAATTATGTGCTCTATATTCTTCCCTATTTTGCCACATTTTTGACATGCATCTTCAGTGTTTTCTTTAAGGATGCGTTTCTTGTAATTGTTGGTTTTGATGACTTTATCCTGTATAGCAATAACAAAATTTAATTTCTGGATATAGTTGATTCTCGTCTAACGATAACAGAACAGCCTTCTTCTACCATGTTCCTAGAGATTTATGTTGTTTTGTAGTGTCCCTGTTTTGGTAGTGTAGTTTGCATAGCAGCTTGAGTTTGCAGCCTGAATTGCGAGCTTTATAACTTGATCTTTCGAATTGGTAGCGAAGCCTCTTTTCCTGACTAAGACACAATGCTTTGATGTTAATAATCCTTCCACATCCATTTTTTCGAGGAATGTATAATCTCAACACAGAAGAATTAGTGTGCAAACAACGGAATTTTGTTAAAAGTCGTCTAGTCATGCGGTCTAGCTCTCCCAGCTCTGTGTTTGACCACTTGACCACTCCAAATGAATATGTTAACACCGTTACTGCCCATGTGTTGATTACCTTACATATATTCCTCCTGAGAGTTTCGTGTTAAGCAGCTTCTTTATTATATTCTTGTGATTATTTTGGAACTCAATTTTGAGTACAGTATGGTTTAGCATTTGATTTTGTGTTATTCCCAAATACCAATAGTTATTTACTGCTTTCAATGAGTGTATCTGACAGAATGATTCCTGATTTTATTTAACTTGTCTTTTTGTATATTGACGATAGAACATTTATCTAGCCCAAAGGACATCTTAATATTATCTCTGAACATTTTTACGGTTTTAATAAGCGATTGGAGTTTGTTCTGAGACTCTGGATACAGTTTTAGATCATCCATATATAACAGATGTGATAACCTTCTGCTGATTTAACTCGAACCTAAACCCGCTTGCAAATTGATTGAGAATCGTGGACATAGGTTTTAGAGCCAGACAAAACCATATTGGCGACAAAGAGTCTCCCTGGAAACGTTGACCCTTGTAGTATTTTCTCCTTCCAGCATTTCATTAAGTGAGTAAGTGAGTTACGTTAGTCATGAGTAGTTTTAGGAGGTTTACAGGTTTTACAGGTTTTGTACATTTCCAAAACTTTAACTAACCAATCATGGGGAACAGAGTCGAAGGCCTTACTGTAGTCAATGTAACATAAGTTAAGGTTGCGCTTTTTTCTCTGAACGTGCTTGAGGGCAATTGCATCTATAGTAAGTTGGTGCTTATATCCCGCAGATTATCTTACACGTCCTTTTTGTTCTAGGCTATTATTATCTAAACAGTGATGGTATATTGTCTCGTTAGCTAATCATGTAAGTAACTTATAGAGAGCTGAAAGACAAGTTATAGGTCGATAGTTATTTGGCTGCATCTTGTCATTTTTCTTATATAGTAAATATGTATTACCCTCAGATAAAAATTGCGGAATAGATTCGGGGTTAATTAGTGCTTTACTAAAGCAACGTCCAACATCCAGATATTTAATACAGAAATTTTGGATTCTATCTAGCCCTGGTGCTTTCATTTCAGCCATATTCATTTCCGGTAAGCCTTCTTGAAGGCTTTTGATATCTGAGATCTAGGGTGCTGATGTATTGTAACCCTCCGATACTTTCCAAGTTGTTTTCGAAAATTTGTAACCTATTGTTGGGTCGATGTTTTCGGTATTAGGTTTACTAGGTTCATTCGCTTCAAGATGTCGAAGGAACTGTTTTTGATTTTAATAAAAGTGTGCGTTTTTGCGAAAAGTGTCCTTTTCTTATGCTCATTATATCTACGCAACCTTGCTCCTTTGGCTTTGGCGTTTTGTCTATATTGGTCTATGTATGAGCTACTAAGTATGAGAGTTCATCAGACAGTTTTAGATGTTATTTATTGTCTAGTTGGTCACTCAAAATATATGAGAAACAAAAGTTAGCCTATATTAGGTTTTAAAAAAATTACACTATATGTGTGTATATATATATATATATATATATATATATATATATATATATATATATATATATATATATATATACATCTAACAGTTACATCTTAGTTACATCTAATATTTTCACGGATGGTAGATAATGTTTCTAAATCATTCCGGGTGTTGATCCGTTGATCCTGTGAAGAGTTACTTGTGTGACTGATGATTTAGAAACACTATCTACCATCTGTGAAAATATTAGATGTAACATTTTGCACCTCTACGGGAAGGAGACACTGCAATCCATCAAACGCTTTGAAAAGCTGAGGTCAAAAACATCACTTTTAATTAGCGACATTATCTTCTTAACGAAATGTCGCGATAACGACCTCCAACCGACATGCACAAAACTCGCCTATCATACAAGAAAAACCAATGCTATCTTAAGAAATGCAAGCCGAGCTCTTCTTCGAGAACAAATCCGAGAGAAAAGAAGGCATTTGGACAGAACGGAAAAGGAATTCTACCTATTACAGTCGATTCTAAGCAACATGATCCATCCTATGTTGTGGAATATATATAGATATATATATATATATATATATATATATATATATATATATATATATATGTTGTATATATAAGACAAGAAATAGAAGAAAAACTACAAGAAAAGCAAGCAGGCTTGGGGTCGCTTGAGATCATGGTACATAGAACCGGATATGCTATATTCGATGAAGAAATAACTGCAGTTGTTGAAGAACACATCGAGGTTTCAGGTGGAGTCATCCTTAAAAATTCCTTCAAAGGTAAATGGTGATCTTCACAGTTTCAGGCACTTGGGTTGCACTTTTAATAACATTTATGGATTCCGAAGTTGGTACCTTGCGAAATTTTGTAAATATTAGGTTTTTAAAGAATAAACTTATAGCTTTTTAATGTTTCAAATGTTGGGTGTTTCATGTTTTAAAACTTGGGTTGCAGAATATATATTTTGTTTCAGATGTTATTGATTGTTTAGTTGTACCGATGCTGAAAAAAATGGAATCGCCACTCAAAGTATGTGTGAAGGAAATTCTCAATGATTTATTCGTTAGTGAGAGTGTATAAGAAGAAAGTCACACTATCGTAAGTTAAATTAATATAATATAAACATCAAATATACAAACTCTTAACCTTAAAAACACACACTTAACCTTCTAAATATTCGCCCATATTTTCCATACATTACCGCCACCTTCAGGCAACTGTCTAATCTCGGTGGTTTTGATGTGATAAAGTTATTGAAACTTTTTTTTGGGCTTTCTCTAGAGATGTGCGTTGTCTTGAAGCAACACAAGTTTTCTTCTTCTCTTGCTATCAAGTTTTCTTTTCTTCTTTTCTGCTTCTCTTGCAGCTGATCCCATCATATACACAACACTATTTTGATGTGGCTTTTTGGTTTTGCGATACTGGTTGATGGTTTACCAGGATTAATTCATGATTTTTATCACAGGCCTTAATCTTATACAGTAACTAATTTTTCTTGAATCGAAAGAACAATTACTACAAAATCAAAGCGTTTACTCTTATTCTCAGCTGTGCGTTCGTAGAGCACCCAACAACTTCCATTTTTAATTTTGTGTAAGCTAATTCATATAAATGTTTAGAAATAGCTTGTGGTGATACTCTGAGGTCCTGTTCGAGCTTGCGGAACACACAGGCATTAAGTGGAAATTGCCCGAGGTCAATAAGAACAGGCTTCTAAAGTGTGCAAGTACTGGCAGTAAAGTTTTTGTACGTTTTTGCTTTGTTACATGTTCTCTTTTTTTTCAATCTGGTTAATATTCGTCGCATTCTTCCTACAGGCCCAGAAGAAAAAGTTCAGGATTCCACAATAAAAAGCATCAGCGTACCAGCATCACAAGATAGCAGTTCTTGATCTAAAGCAGGAAATTAGTCTACAGTGCCTATCAGTACACCTGATACAACTCCAAATAATTTACAGTACCGGTTTTTTACCTACACCCATTTCTGTATAAGAGAACAATACAAATGTCGGTAAGTGTAGTTTCCTAACAGGGACTTAGATTAAACTTTTTAGAGAGATTTACCACTAAACACCAAATCACCTTTTTGAACTGCCCGACGCACGTTTCGATAACCATGTTAACATCATCAGGAGATTATTTACTCAGGAAGAACTTTGCTCAGGAGGAACTTAGATGTATTCTATTGGAACTAAATGTTTAGTAAAAACGCCTTTAAATCCAATTCATGGTAAGGTAACCCAACAAGCGCTGGAGACTTACAATCAAATAACGCCTCTCAATAAAATCCTTCAGGATGCAATCGCTAATCTCCAAGCCCAAGACGTATTATTCCTGGAATCTCAAAATTCCCAATACACTTCTACAACCAGTAAGTAGCGTGTTTTGAGAAGTTGATAGTATTATTATTTTATTAGTGGTCTCCAACCACGAAAATCAATTACGTCAATTTTTTTCCGGACTTTATTCCAACTTAAAAACACTGAGAAACAAAGTATTCTATAGGGATAAATATGCTGTAAATACGCAAGAAAAGAAAGCTATAAGTGTTAAATGCAAATTTAAAACGCTTTTCAGTAGACTAAATTGTTTAATTTAAATATGCCCTTCTGGCCTAACCTGGTTGTATTCCTCTCCCTTATTCGTCACAAGTATGGACTCCCTGGCTCTCTCAAGGACATTTTTTATTCTCCTGCCTTGATGGTCTGAATATCTTCACTATTATATATCACTATACTATATCTACAATATTTTACTCCTCTATACTTTATAAAGTCACTAAATAACACCTAATGCGATAATATGACAATAAAAACAAACAATGTTTGTTGTTTGCAGATCAACTCGAGTTCAGCTTCGAATTTGACAGGCACTGAGGAGGTGTGGGCCTGAGGATTCTTCATTTGCAAAACAATAGCTAAATATAAGCCAAAACCAACAGTTCAAAAATATGGTGATGGTCTGGTACATTAAATTGTTTGAAGTAGTTAGAAATTACCATAGCCCGAATGCAGAAGTTACACCATTTCCCTTTTATTGTTTTTTGCACGAATAATGAGAGATAAATATTTTAGCCGCTGTTCAACGAAATACTGAGACGGATTGTGTAATGTGTACTGGAGATTAGGATAACCGATAAGGCGAACCGATAAGAGTAAATAAACCATATTATCCTGAATTAGTTCATGTGGATTTAAAGTGTAAAAAGGTGTTAATTACATTTGTAAACAAAAATGAGTTTATTTTTTGTAACTTCATCAAAACATTGTGTTAACCAGGTATATAGTTATATAATAGTTAACCAGTTATAATAACCAGAAAATTCTACATATTGCAAAATATAATTTTGCGTGTTACAAAAGATCTGTGGGTTGTTTGTTTTTGCCGAAATAGGTTAGATTTTGATGTTTTTAGAAAAAACACCAGCACTTCGTGACACACTCCAAACGACTCGAATCATAGCTTTCAAAATAAGACGGCTAGTTTAAATTTTTTGGTAAACAGGTTAATTAGTTTTCCTTTAAATAAAGACCATTATAACAAAGAATTACAATTAATTAGGGAGGTATCCGAAGTCAACAGTTATAATAAGAACATTGTAGATAAATTAATTAGAAAATTATTAATAAGTTTAGAAAATTATTGAAAGAATCTCCGATTTTCAAAAGGATCAGAACAAAAATAAATTCATGGTAATACCGTTTGAAGTTTTATTTTGTCCATCTCCTTGCACTGTAATAAACGTATTATAAACAATATATACTGATGACCGATTGATGCGAACATTTACTGTAGGATGGCTCGAGTTGCAATGAAATTGCGACCCGCCATCAATATGGCCAGTTGATTTAGTCTTGCTCTGTTCGTTTCTATTCTGCCGTCTCCTTGCGTTAGACTTAAGCCCAACTGACGACGGCTGTGAAGCCAGAAACCGGTCTTGGGAGGTACTTGTCTAGACGTGATGGCAAGGGCTGATTTAAAACGAACAAAGGTACATGGAAGTACAGATGAAAGATTTCGGTTATTCAAATATCTCTCTCCACGACCCCACTATGCTATCTTTTGAGCATACCTAATACCTACATCTAAGGTTGTGGGAAGAATGCATCACGTAGTTCCGACTGTTGCAAACATTTACCGTACGATGGCGCGAGTTGCATTGAGATTGCACCAGACATTGACCGCCATTGACCACCATTGCAGTGAGACAACAGTAGCCTGGTGTTATACACCCAAACTATTGCGTTCCGCAATCTTATGTGGGCGAGCCGTTGGAGAGCACATGTACGGGAGAGCATAAGTCGGTACCCGGACGAGTCTGAACACCAAGAGATGGAACATGTGCCCTTTTGGAATTTGGAGTCAACAAAACGACAACGCAATCATTTGTAAACGGTAATCCAAGGATGTTAAAGTATTTTGTTAATCCTGGCAAGCCTTCAATCAATACTGCAGAACCAAATATCCGCACCAAAAAGGAGTTACTATATATATATATATATATATATATATATATATATATATATATATATATATATAAACAAATAAAAAAACATATATATATATATATATATATATATATATATATATATATATATATATATAACAAACAAAACAAAGCTAAACAGAAGCTGAGAAACAAAAGAACGCAAATATATGCTTTAAAGCGTGAGGATGGCACAGTGTGCAGGACGCGTACCCAAATGTTAGAGATTGTCAGAAGGTTTTATTCCCAGTTATATGAAGATCAGAGCCAGTCAGGGACAGCAATACCCACGGAAGAACAATATATAATACCAGATATCCTAGTGGAGGAAGTAACAAATGCTATAGAATTGATGAAGAACGGCAAGGCTCCAGGAAAGGATAGTGTAACTGTCGAAATGCTAAAAGCTGGTGGTCGGACGTTACATAAAACACTGGCAAAATTATACTCAAAATGCCTCAAAGAACAAAAAGTACCTGACTTACGGAAAAATGCAGAAGTGATCCTTTTACATAAAAAAGGAGCACAGGAAGATTTAAAGAACTACCGTCCAATAAGCCTCCTATCAGTGATGTACAAAGTTTTCACTAAGATAATTTCTAAAAGAATATTAAAAAAACTGAATGACGCACAACCAAGAGAACAAGCAGGATTCAGAAGTGGATTCAGTACAATGGATCACATCCAGGTTGTACAGCAGGTCATAGAAAGGCACAACGAATACACCATGCCACTGTGCTTGGCTTTTATCGACTACGAAAAAGCATTTGATTCCATCTCAAAGCATGCGATAATGGATGCACTGCTTAGCCAAGGTGTAGAGAGAGCCTATGTAAACCTATTAGAATCGATATATGATGGAGCTACAGCCACAATTCACCTTGATGATCTTGAAGTGGGAATTAATATAGAACGAGGTGTACGGCAGGGTGACGCAATATCGCCTATTCTTTTCTCGGCTGGCCTTGAAGAAGTATTCCGTAAACTGGATTGGGAACAGGATGGGGTAAAGATCAATGGTGCAAACTTAAACCATCTTAGATTTGCAGATGATATTATTCTCATTTCACAAGACCCAGAGGAGCTGCAAAGACGCATACAAGAACTGCAAAGGGCTGGCGAACCATTTGGCTTGAAAATAAACCTGAAAAAGAGTCAGGTTATGTTCAATAGCTTCGCTCAGGACAGAAGAATTTCAGTTTTAGGAAGGGATTTAGAGATTGTGGACAGCTTTGTATATCTGGGGCAGAGGATTTCCATGGAGGGGAATACCGCCCGGGAGGTGGAACGGCGTGTTAAATGTGGCTGGCAGGCATTTGGTAGGCTCAACATAGTGTTTAAGAGCAGACTCCCACTTTGCCTGAAAAGAAAAGTATTCGATCAGTGCGTTCTACCCGTTATGACATACGGAAGTGAAACCTGGACACTCACATCGCAATCAATTCAAAAACTTCGGGTGGCACAGAGGGGAATGGAAAGATGTATGCTTGACGTTACAAGACGAGACAGAAAGTCCTGCGCATGGATCAGGGAACAAACAAAATCTGTGACATCATTGGAAGAGTAAAACAGTTGAAATGGAGATGGGCAGGCCATATAGCGAGGCGATGGGACGACAGATGGACCAAGGCAATCCTGGAGTGGATACCGCTTGATCGCAAACGTCCGCGAAGAAGACGGAAAGCACGATGGACTGATGACATCGTTAAGTATATTGGACCCGAGTGGCAGAGGAAAGCCCAGGACCGTGAAGGTTGGAAGCATGCTGAAGAGGCCTTCATCCTGCAGTGGATCGATACGGGCTGATGATGATGATGATGATATATATATATATATATATATATATATATATATATATATATATATATATATATATATATATATATTTAGTGGGATCAACCATGCGACGGCCGTTATGAGTCCCTCGAATCTTGTTAACATCCCCTTTTTTAATTTTTAACTTGTGACAAAATTTAATTATTAAATACAAATAACCGCTAAAATTGTAGACTTTCTTATGATTATCATAATTTTAGATATAGTTAGCAATAATAATTTTTATATATAGTTCTTAATTTCATAGACATAAAAATTAATAATGTATTAAATCTTAATTTGTGTGGGTTGCACCTTTTCGTGTTTGATTAGTTGCATAATCAGTTAAAATATACATATTTTATTGATATAGTACCCTATATTGACACAACACATGATGCAGCAAATGTTATAACTAATACATAGATTTTTTACTTCTTAGCTTGGACTCCAAAAGGCCACCTTTGTTGTATTAAGAGTCTTGTAAATGTATAATCATAACTGACAATCAACTATTGCACAATTACTAAATGATTCTAACAAAAGTCGAAGAAATTTATTAAATAAAAAGAAGGAAAGGGTCGTATTAAAATAATTTATAAACTTCTATGATTCTAATAAAGCTCTTGATAGTTTGGTTTTGATGTATATATAGATTTTTTTTAGCTAATAGAAAATAAAATGAACAAGCAACTTAAATTTCTCAATTTATGTTATCTTATTATCTGATGTTGGAAGATATATTTCAATATACTAAATATGAACAATATATTGTTCAACGTGGCCGCCATGGCAGCTTTAATAACATAAAAATATACTGATTCTTTAAATTTAATCTAAAATATCTGTATCATACAGGCTATAAAGCCTATATGATATGAATATTATAATATAAATGAAACAAATTACATTTATCAGTCAAATCAGATAAAATTTTATTGGGAATAAAATTATAATGTAAAAGTATATGGGCAGTTATGACAGCGACATCCACTTATAAAGGAACTGCTGCCTCCACTATACACGTAAATTATTTTAATAAAATAATTGTAAAGACACGTTTTAAGATAAACAATGAATCCAAAAATTCTAGTTTTCAGTACCTAAAATTTTTTATACAAAATTGGAATAAGTTAAAAAAAATGTGTAATATAACTAGATATAGTATCAAAATAAATTTGTGTAAACATTAATGTCTTCATATAATATTAAAAGTGAAAAAAAACATTTGACTATGGGTTTGACTGATATCTCTTGAAATAATGATGAGTTGCTTAGCAGAGATTCCTTTCCTGGGATCATGAACAAGCATTTTTGAATTTAAATCACTTTAAATACCATCTTCATCTAGGGTTCTTTTGCTTGTTTTGCTCCCGTTAGGGAATAGGGCTTTACATTTTGGTAAAGTACACACTCTTTCAAAAAGAAGTCTTCTTCTGTATGTATACTTCAAACTCTAAAAAAACACAAAACAATAATTTTAAGGATTGTTTTATACATAATGTCAAGGATGCTAATACAGGGTGTTCTCAAAGTTGAGTCATTTATTTTAACATGATTGGTTTCTATTTTTTCTTTTTTTTTGGCTTCGATGCTAAGGCAATTAACCAGCTCATTCATTTTTATAAATTATGAAATGCACCAAATGGGCAAACACACCCTACACTACTAAACATCCATGCCTCCACCAGGATTTGAACCCGGGACCATTGGATTGCCAGGCGAGCTATTAACTCACCAGACCACTTTGGTCGGCAACATGTTTGGCTATATCAAAATCAGGGTTTGGTTAAATCATTTAAATAAAAGTTACAAAATTAAGACAATTACAAAATTAGAAAACATACCTGACATTTTGATATTCTCGACCACTGCGTTGTAAACACATAAAATAACTGTTTTATTTTTTGTATTCATGTACGATATTTCTTTTGAGTACGATGTTCGATTTGACCAGTTGTAATAATTCCTTAATAATGCTTATTTAATTTTTGGGTACTTTCTGCGACTAAAATGATACACGTTTATGAAAACAATGAACTAGTGGACATAATATTAACTTACGGGGATTGCCAACAAGCTGCCCCAGCAAATAATCGAATTCACAAAATAGAGCACCTTATCAATTTTTGCTGACATGTATGAACTTGGGAGTAAGGTAACTATTGATGAGACAACGATTTCATTCCGAGGGAGAATTAAATTTAGGCAATACATCCCTAACAAACGTCATCGTTATAGGCTAAAAATATATTACCTGTGCTTGCCCAGTGGATATATATGGTACACGAAAATATATACAGGAAAGGAAGATATGGTACTTGGACCTGTAACAGTTACTATCAAGGCAACAATGAGTATAATGGAACCTCTCCTTGAGTCAGGAAGAACATTGTTCACAAACAATTTTTACACTAGTGTTGAATTAGCTGACCAACTTTTAGCCAGGGGGACTCATTTAGTTGGAAATCTCAGAGTGTATAGAAAATTGAACCCACCAGGAGTTACAAAAGCGAAGTTAAGAATAGGTGAGATAAAAACACTCCAACTCCAACATATAAAAAATATAATTGGGAAATGGAAGGACAAAAGAGAAGTTGTTTTTCTTACTACGAAAGACGATCCCCATATGATTGAGATCCAAAGGATTGGCGGTAAAATGACAAATAATCCATCAACAATAATTGAGTATAACAGAGCGAAGGGCTACATTGACTTATCGGATCAATTATCATCATATAGTATCACTCTACGAAAACGAATAAAATGGTACAGAAAAGTAGCATTTGGACTGTTAACAAACACAGTCATGGTGAACAGTCCCAGATTGTACTTGCTAGTTACAAAAAAGAAGGTGCTTAGTAAAAATATAAAAATAAATATCTAGATATTTCATCAATTAAAGATCTTCCAAAATTGGTCTGTTAACTGAAAATAGAGGGATGGCAAGAATTAAAAATCGACCAATAACTAAAAGGCAATAAAAGTCCCAAAAGGGGTCTTTCTAAAAATGCAAACAGGTGAGATACAAGAAGCATACAACGAACAGGAGACAAGAAAATTCTAACAGAACAATTAAGGTAGTAAAAAGGTTTCACCCTAGAGACACTTTGAACAAGGATGCAGATGGCGAAATTTTAAGCAATATGAAGAGTATACTAGGGCGATGGAAAGTATGTTTTGAAAAGCTCTTAAATGGAATTCGCAGAGAAGATCATAGTGATAGACCACAGTTTATGAATGCAGCTCAATTATGGAAGAAAATTTAACGTAAATTAAAAGTAATAAAGCTCTCAGGATAGATAACATATCTGCAAAACTAGTGAAGCTCGGAGGCAGGGAATTATCTCCAGCCATTCAATATAAGGCGGGGTTTAGAATAGGGTAAATAGGAGGGTAACAGAAAAAGAGATAAACCAGATGAAATCGCAGGACATTGGAAGAAGAAATGCAAAAAATTACTACTGAAAAACTGGTAAGGGGCTATCAGAGATCTATCCAGTTGGAGGCAAAGGTAACAGGCTGTAGCAATACTAGAAGAAAAGCCATACAAATAATACTCAAACTTATAGACAAAGTATAAGAATAAGTAACCAAACTGGGAGTGGAGTTATTTTATTAGTGAGTTTTTCAGAGTTATTTTAGGGAGCGGATTTATATTGAATCCACAAGGTATATAGGGGCCAAACCCCCTCAATTCTAGGTTAGTACTGGTGTACAAAGAAAATATTTTAACCCCTCCCATTCTGAGACCAAACATTGGACAGACTGATCCTCTGGTAATTGTCACAACTTTACTGTACTACACTGTAATCGAGGAGGAGAAAGATCCTCCTGAAAACATCAATGAAAAACTAAACTTCCTTGTAGCCGACTTTGCAACAATAGCAAAACATCTTATTGAACATCGAGAGTTGACATCTTCAAAAAATAGAGAAGATGAAAGAAATGAAGTTGAAGTAAACTACAATGAATTTTGTAAAATATTCCAAAGCCTACTGTCTAATCATTCACCGAAATATTAGAAGAAAAATTTCGACAAGCCATGGATCAATCACAAAATTAAGATGCAAATCAGAATCAAACGCCGAGCATGGTACAAGTATAGAAGGACTAGAACAGAAGTACATTATAAAAAATATAGGATAATCTCCAACAGGCTCACGTCAGACATACGAATAAAAAGAGAAGAATGTGAAGAGCAAGTTGTGCAGAGCGAAGCTAAAAGATTTTACTCTTATATTCAGAAACAAACCGCTTGCAAACAGGGTCCAAGTGAAGGGGCTCACAATATCTAATCCTGGAAATTGCAGAGCTTTTTGCAGACTACTTTGAAGAGGTATACACACATTGGAATTAGATACACCGAATTAATTGAAGATGTCAAATTCACAAATATTGAAACAGCTCAAAATCGTCTTGGACTGAATATAATAATTCCAATCCAATTCCATATATATATATATATATATATATATATATATATATATATATATATATATATATATATATATATATATATATATATGCTATCATTGCTAATTGCTCAATATTGTGAATTTACGGAAACAATATAATCCAAATTTTTAGGATGTAGTCTATTTCGTCTACAGTTTATCAACTATCCGGTTTTCGAAAATACTCTATCAGAAGACACAGATGTGCACGGAATGCAGAGATATTTCATAGCAAGGTCATACAGTTCAGGTAAAATCAGCTTGTGTTTGGCCCAGAAAAATTGTATAGGATCTTGAGTTCTGTCTAGCGGCAGCAATTCTAAGTATTGGCGTACCATTAACGTAGCCATTGTGGATGGTATAGAAAATGTTGAAATACCAGATAATTTTTTATCAAAGTGCGCCCAAATGCCTATCGACTTTTTCGTTGTAGATTCAACATCTGATGTTTGAGGAGTGTCGTCAGGTTTTCTGCGAGAGAGTTCCTCTTTCTTGGAAATTAAGCCTGTTACTTCATCTGTTATTAGTCTCTGAGCAATATTTGCGTTTTCCTCAGAACCGAACGCATATTTTTTAAATCTAGGATCCAAAAAACACGCTTTGGAAGCAATTTTATTAGTTTCAAAATGAGCCAGACGACGAGTTACGGTATCCAAATTTTTTTTTCTCAATTCATCGCCGATTTCACTCTGGGTTGTAAGATTTCTCATTTCGATTTGGAATCCTCGAATTAAAGGTATGACTAATGACATGGTAGGGTATTTTTCTCCGGAGAAACCGTGGTTAATTCCTTTGCGGGTTGCATCATTTGTAAACAATCGTTAAGAGCCTTCCATTCTTCGGCATCTAAAAACTCCGGAGATTTTGATAAGTTTGTAACAACAACAGATAATGGATTCTTCATACATAGTAACCTCTCAGTCATTATAAAGGTACTATTCCATCTTGTAGGGACTTTTTGTTTGACTTTTAACTTTGGTAAACCCATCTGTTCTTGCACATTTTTTAATTTGTAATTTGCGACAACACTGTGTTTAAAATATCCAACAAGAGCCCGACATTTTTTCAAAATTTTATCTAATGACTCGATTGTAGAAACAGCTTCTGTTATGCTTAAATGAAGTGTATGAGCAATACAGGGGTGGTGGTGCTTCTGAAGAAAATCATTGATTGCTCTCTTGATGTTGGCGCCATTATCAGAAACAACAGTTACAATTTTATTTGAAATGCTCCATTTGTTAAAAATGTTTGTCAAACGTATTAGCAATATTTTCGCCCGTATGTGAACCAACTATTTCAGTTGTAGCTAACACTCGTGATGTTAAACAATCGTTGCATATAAAATAAGATTATCTATTTTATGGCAACATTATCTATTTTATGCAATATATTTTGTAACTCTGACGCTGCCTCTTCGTATCGTTTTGGTAAAATATAGTACGTTAGTTTTTTTCTGCTCGGAGGAGTATAGCGTGCTTCTAGTTCCCGAGTGTATTCCAAAAACCCGTCATCTTCTACCAGGGATAATGGTTGGTAGTCTTTAACAACCATTTTCAGTAGCGCAGAATCAATTCTAGTTAGTTTCGATTCGGAAAGTATGTTTGTTTCTCTTACTCCAAAAAGTTTTAATTGCTTCGGTAGTTTAAATGTTTTTTTTGTTAAATTAGACCTAATAGAAGTACTTATTTTAGTATTGGTAGTATTAGTATTCAATATTTCTACTTCTGAAGTAGCACTTGAAGGCCCGGCACTAGAAGAACTTGCCGTAATAGTTTCCGATTCGAAGTGCGGATTTTCTAAGAAACAACTTGCTTTTTCTCTTGCTATTGTCTTTTCATTTTCTTTATCTATAAATTGTTCTGTTTCAGTTTCATTTGGAAAAATTTCTAATTTTATAGTAGAATGTATTCTTAATAAATGTTGTTTCAAATTTGTTGTTCCGCCAAAATATTTTATTATTTTATCGCATATCTTGCAAATAGCTTGTTTGGAGTCAATTTTTTTGAACCAATTCCACACAAGCGAATGTTTTTTACAACCAGGCCTCATTTTCTATTTTCTCGAAGTGAAACTTTTTATCGTAAATTAATTTACTTAAGCACTCAACAAACCCAACACTCCCAACAGTAGCAACATTAAATCTCGGAACAATCGAATTAAAAATAATCGATAATCATCCGATTATGGAAACAAATAATTCGAATTACGAATAATCGGTGAAGTCACTAGATAATTCGAAATTCCCTTATTTTAGCCGAGTCAGCTCGGCACTGTCAGCAGCACTCGGTAGTATTCGACGATTTTTAATTCGAATTATAAATAATCCGATTATCAGAATCATTCATAATCTGAGAATCCGATTATTGAAATAATGCGATTATGCCCACGACTACTTTAAACGTTAAAATTTAATCAACCATATATTTTCTATAGATACACAACTAAGAATTATTTAATAGAATATAACAAAAATCATATTTAAATGCTAAAGCCTAAATTTCTCACGTTTGTGCCATTTTTTTAAAGAGGTAGAATTATAGTCATTAACCCTATTTCAAATATTTTATTGAAAATTATCAAAAATGAGAAGAAAAATTCTCGGAAATAAACCAAAAGGAGCGAAATATCTCAAGAAAAAAAGTGTCAAAAAATTACAGTGTTAGATTCTAAATGTTTCTGCCCATTTAATCAATTGGTTTTTGTATAATAACAGTAAATATAATTATAATATAATTTATAATAACAATAAATATAACAGTAAATATAACTGTAAATATAACAGTACAAACGAAAAAGTAATAGATAGAAGTTGAGTTCAACCTTAAATGTCATGTGTAAGAAAACAAAATTCAAGACTAAAAGTTGCCAGGCAAAACTGTTAGACAATGTCAGTAAATAATAGACTGTTGTAATAAATGTTATACAGAAGGTAGCATTTGAAGTCAAATATAATATTCACGTTTAAAAAGAATGAAAAAAGCTCAGGTTAGTAATGACATTATGTGTGTAGGCAAAACAAAAGCCTTTTAGATGTATATTGAATGTTTATTTCTAAGAGTTTCTTGTTTTTTCAGGATAAAATTTACATGTGTAGTATAAACTAGGCTAATGGCATTGCTGACCTCATGCAATGGTATTGCTCTCAAACTATAATCTGAACATCTTAGAAATGGGTATAGAAGAAGACTAATAGGAAGCTAATCAAGCTGGTTCGGTAAATCACTGATGATTTTGCTAATCCACAGTTTGAAGAAGAAAAATTAATTTTGAGACTGAATGAGATGATTCAATCTTGATTAAACATGGATAGTGGAACGTGCGTCGAATTAAAAACAAGTAACTTGTTTAGTGGTAAATCTCTTTGAGTTTAGTGTTTGACACCAAAAGTTCCAATATAAGAACTGATGCATTTACTTATTTATTTTCTAAATACTTAAAGGTTAATATTACAAAAGTAAACAAAACCAAAATTGTTTTTTTACCTCTGTTTCTAAGTATAAATTACAAGTAATGAAAACTGAATCTTTTAAAATAGCAATATCTTTATATATCTAAAGGGCTTTCAACTTTGTCGTTATCTATTTGGTTGTAGACATAGCACAGTGATTATAAATCAAAGGATTTAGCTTTTTACCCATATACAACCAAAAAATAAAAAATGTCTGTGAGATAATGCTGTCCAATAAGTACTTCTTAAAACGCATAATAATATGCAAAAAAGTTGACTCTTAATATAATAACGGTGAATTTTTAGTATGTGGATAGTTCAGTATTATTTAGTGTGGTCTGGCAAATCATCATGAATGTTGGGGTGACGTCCACTGTTTATGAAGGCTTCTGATCTGGGTCTCAATTCGAGGATTTGTTTTGTGCACCTGTCATCAACCGCTCTCGCTACATGATCTGCCCAGGTCCACTTCAATATTGCTTATTCCTTCTACGGCATCAATCACTTTCATTCGTTTGTGTATTTCTGTATTTGATAATCAATCTCTGAGAGAAACTTCCAGTATTGTCTATTCCATTGCTAGTTGTGTTACATGTATCCTCCAAATTGTCTATTTTGTCATTGTCGAAGTCTCTGCACTATATGTAAGAACTGGAAGGACACATTGGTTGAACATTTTTCTGTTCAAAGAAACCAGCAACTGTGACTTCAGTATATATCTCAGATTTACGAAAGCAGTCCACGCAAGTCCGATTCTTTTGGAGATTTCACGAGTCTCTGCTGATACTAATCTCGTGTCTCAAGTGTTTAAAAGATGTAGTTTCCTCTATTCTGATGTTATTGATGTAGACGCCCCCGCCAAGTACCAGATTTGTTATAATTTGGGTTTTTGTAAAGTTGATTTTGAGTGATTTATTGGAGACTTCGTTGAGATCTTTTAACATCGCATTAGCATCATCTAGAAGTCGTTGAAGTTTTCATCGTGTGTGTTTGTACATGTATTAAAGTACGGTAATTGAAACGTTTTGGTGAAATGGTATCGCTTACATCGCCTCTTCTTATATCAAATTTGTCTGTGTTGTCGTGGAGTCCGACATTTGCAGTGGCGTTTTCATAAATGTGTTTGATGGGTGCAGTGTAGCGGTAGTAAATTCTGCAATCTGATAGACAAGAATAATTCTTCTTCAAAGAGAATTCTCTTTCGTCTTTCAAAGAGAATTCTCAAAGCTTGTAATAGTTTGTTTCCTCTCATTTTGATAGTTTCTGTGACTAGCCCATCATCTTCGGGAGATTTGTTATTCTTCA
Source organism: Cosmopolites sordidus (assembly GCA_031761425.1). NCBI lineage: Eukaryota > Metazoa > Arthropoda > Insecta > Coleoptera > Curculionidae > Cosmopolites > Cosmopolites sordidus. The sequence continues at coordinate 54,762 of JARFXV010001510.1, read as the reverse complement.
TATCAGATAGTGCAGGTTTTCCTTCGCCCAGTGTGATATCTGGGATGTCCTCTAATCCTTGGCTTAAAACTCCGGTAATCTGATCAATTCTTCTATTGGAACCTTCGGTGTGACATACTAAACTCGAAGAAATGTACCACTAAACACCAAATCACGTTTTTTAAACTTCTACAAGCAGGACATTCTCGACATCAGATGATGTAATCTCCTGACGATGCTGACATGGTTATCGAAACGTGCGCCGAGAAGTTTAAAAAGTGATTTGGTGTTTAGTGGTAAATCTCTTCGTGCACACCTGGCGAATAGTTAACTGGCATCCTGAAAAACACAACATATTTTTATTAAACATGTAAATAATATTTCAAAAAATGATGAAAAGAGGAATTAATTCTTTATAAATATCTACACGAGTGGAAATGGATGGGGTTCAATACTGTTTGAAAGTTGTGATTAATCTGTTGTCATAATTATTGCCTTTGAAGACCCTATTTAACGCGGGGATTCATTCTAGTAAGTTCCAGCGCTAAACGAGCTGATCTTAACTCATAAATAATGGGGATAGGTGAAACAGAACTGAGAATAAAAAACAAATTCAGATTTTGGATAATTGGGCCAGAATTGACACTGAAACGATCGTCTATTTTGTAGGATACGAATAATAATATTTAAAAGCGCGGATAGACAAGAACAAACGTCGACTACCAATTTGGAAGGTAAACGTATTGCAATACTTTTAAAACCACACCGATTCTTCAAACCATCACACTAAACTCTATTAACAATTTTTTCAAAAAAAATCCACCGATGCTACATTATTGCTTTAATTAAGGTTTTCATATTTTTAAAACGATAGTGATTTTTCGCCTTACATGTTTTACAAACTACCACATTAGACTCTTGATTTAATAACATTTACAAATATTAATAAACCTGGCTGCTAACTAACTCTAATGCACGACCAGCCAGAGATTTCCCAAACAAGAGAAGGCACCTTTTTGAGTGGAAAACTTTTATAGTCAAAGTGTGGGACTCTCCTGTTAAGGTCTACCCACTATATACCACAACTTATCCTAGAACCACTGTCAGCCTACCATTGACGTCAATGCCTATAATAAATTTCTAACCTATGTTTAATCATATCCTATCAAATAAATATATACAATCAATAGATGAAATGTACCAAAATCCCCGAACGAATACTAAGATTCTTCACATTGAACGCAGGGATGGAGGGTTCACGTAGCAGACCTCTAAAAAGATGGACAGATAAATTAAAGACCAAGCTGGTTCATCTCTCCAATATACAATCAAGGAAACGAGAAATAGAGAACTGGCGAGAAGTCAATAGTCCAAGAAGGCTGCAAACGGAATGAGTTTCCATAGGTCACGGCTCTTCTGTAAAGAAGAATACGAAGAAGAAGAAAAGCCAAACCTAATCGAATAAACAAAAAGTATGAAATAAAATATTACGAAAAATACTCATTTCGTAAAATAGAAATATATATGTTAACATTATTAAACCTTATGTTTTCATTCTTACTTACCACGCATTCGTTGTTGTTACCCTCATTAGGATATGTCCCACTTACTTCAGTGACGGTCTCGTCCGTCCTTGTGTTGCTTGTTTGGCGCACATGTTCTGCGAAGAGAAAAACATGTGCGCTCTAAGTATAATCGTCTAGCATTGTTTACAGATAAAAGGCTAACCACTAATTAAATGAACACGCGTTCTCGTACTCGCTGTGCGTCTGAAGTAGAAGCGTTTTATGAGGCAGCTGATATTTTCGACGACAAAGAGAGTGAAAGCGAGATCGAATTGGTTTTTGAACAGTATAATATCAGTGAACTTTACCTAACTAAAGTCTATTCACCGAAGAAAGCCAGTTGACATAAACAATGACCAAAGCGTGATCAACACGTGATATTTTAGCCAGAAATGCTGAGTGAGCTACAAATGAAAACCCAGATAATAGTAGGTTGCCGTTGGACAGAAACATAGGGTTGGCGGCAGTAACTCATACACTGCCCTGAGTTTTTTTCAGTTATTAAATTCCATTTGATTTATTAATAATTATATTTTGTTTCCATAAAATGTCTGATACGGACCCAGCTGATGAAGTTGTCGATATTAGTTATACCCCGCCCAAAAAGAGGACAGTTCTTAATGCGGTCCTGTAACGATCACGTGCAATATGCGTGAATATGTTTGGGTTTAGTTTAATTCTTCAAGGAATAGGCTATAAAGAAATATAAGTATTAAGTATCTGAGTTATAAGTATCTGAAAGTAGTTTAAGTCCCCTTTTAAATGCAAAGTTTTTATCGATTAATTTCGCCTAGATGTGATATTTTGAATAGAACACCTCATTTAAACATTTTTTTTATTTTTGCTGATTTTTTCGATATACTATTGAAATACTATACTGATTGAGGTATTAATCAAAAAAAAATATATTAAATTGGACAATTTAATCGAAAGATATTTATAATCAAAGACATACGGGTATAGGAATACCCATGTGCTCCTGAATCGGGAAGCACAGGAGTGCTTCTCTTGAGGGTTAAATATATACTTGCTAAAATCAGTTAAAATACATATCTTTGTGGTGAGATTATTGACAATTACTTGTTATTTATTGATAGATGACACTGATGTAGTATATAATATACTTAAATAATTATTTTATACTTTGTTTTATCATCACTTATTTTATTTTTAACTTTGTATGGCAATACGTAGTTTCGTAACCAGCGTTACATTATCAAAAACAAGTTTAAAACTTTCTTTGATAATGTAACATTGGTTACAAAACTATAGTCACAAAAAGTTATGAATAAAATATTTTGATAAAGTAAAAAAATGGTTTTTTTAGATTTAAAATTGAACTACCACAACGCAACAGACAAATCAATCAATTATTTAAATAATACTTATTAAGTTACATTAATATTGTATTAAAATAAACCATTTCGAATCCTAGTAATAACAAAATCGAAAATGGTTTTTATTTATACCATGCAAAATAATGAAAATTAAAAATTCAAATAATAAAACAAACCTCTAGTTCTCTTCGCTCGTCTTCTCAGCATATAATTGGTTACAAAAACGATATTGATAAATAGCAAAATTATCACCAACATGCTAATAATCACGATTCTTGGATAATTCCGTTTCTTGAGCAAATGATTCCACACGCATTTTTCCATATTGTCTCCATCTAAAGAAAAATCTTGAAATGAAATATTCACTGGCAATCATTTCATTATTAAAATTAGTTATGATATATATATATATATATATATATATATATATATATATATATATATATATATATATATATATATATATATATATGTATATATATATATATATATATATATATATATATATATATATATATATATATATATATATGTATATATATATATATATATATATATATATATATATATATATATATATATATATATATATATATATATATAGCGGACAACACTTGAAAATACCAAATGCGATTTTGGCGAAACGTCGTGACTCTTCACAGGATCAACGGATCGACACCCGGAATGATTTTGAAACATTATCTACCATCCGTGAAAATATTAGATGTAACACACACATATATATATCGGGTCACGGGTGGTGGATAGTGAAAGTTCCATTAGATATTAATGGACAGCTGCGAATATCCCAAAATAAGCAACCCCGAACCAAGGCAAAAAGAAAGCTAAATCCACTTAGCGTCTGACTTGTATCAAGCGGCTGAGTGGTCAGCATCTGTTCACCAGTGGTGCGGCTGATATTTAAATTCTGGAACTAACCCCTCCAGTCTTAACCTCTGAACCGTCATGGTTCAAACCTTTAATTCAAAGTACAAGATGAAGCGTTCTAGTAATTACAAAATTACCCCAGGAGGTAGACAATCCTCTGCCAGCTTTGCTGGTACAACCGGACTTTCGGATTCTGGGGCGTCCGGGCTTAAACGCAAAATCTTTCAGAGGGAGTCGGAGACCTCTGGCCAACGTCTGAAACCGAAAATAAAAACTTTCTTTGGAACGGTAAATGTCAATTCTCTCCTGCGTCCAGGAAAACTACACGAATTGGGGCGAACATTAAATCAGCAAAAAATCCAAATTTTAGCTTTGCAAGAAACCAGATTGATAGATGATAACACCTTGGAATTCGGCAACTACAGACTTTTTAAAAGTAAAACGGACAAAAGAATACTCAAAAACACACCACATCTCGGTGTTGCTTTCGCTGTCTCAAGAAACATTCTTGGTTCTATAACAAATGTCCAGCCAGTAAATAATCGACTTATGACACTATCCTTCAAGTGTCCTAACAAAAACTATACAATAATCAATGCACACCTCCCAGTTAACGAAGAAAATAAATCTAATCCTGAAAAAGTAAATAAGTCCTGTGAAATTCTGGAAAAGACTATCTCTAAAATTCCCTCTAACCATGTAAAAATCCTATTGGGTGATTTCAACGCCCAACTAGGGAAAGAAAAAAAGTACAGGAAAACAGTCGGCAGTTTTCCCACTCATAAATGGACTAACCATAATGGTAGAAGATTGGTTGAACTATGTTCGCAGTTCAATCTAAAAATCATGTCAACCCATTTTAAGAAGAAAATAACAAAACAAAAGACCTGGAGGTGCCCAAACACGTACATGGGTGAATTTTAAATTGACCATGTTGCCATTTCGTACCCCAATTATAAAGAGATTTTGAATGTTCAAGTAAAGGAAAGGAGTAAATATAGACACGGATCACTACTTGACTAGAATCAAACTTAGCTTAAAACCTCGAAAACTTATTCAAAAGGGGCTGCTAATACCAAAGTTTGAGCCAACGAAAATAAAACCAGCCCTAACAGAAGAGCTTGATAAACAACCTGCACAGAACTGGCAAGAATTAAAACAAAAAATTATTAAAACAGCCTTAAACTTGGCCCCTTTACAAAAACGCAGAAGGATGAAGTTTGCGAGCAAGCAGTATTAAGCCGAAGTAAAGCATTCAAAGATTGGAACAGTCAAAAAACAGCAATAAACTATAACATCTTTTTGGAAGTAAGAAAAGAAACATCGAAGCTAATTAGACAAACTAAAAGAAAATATGAAAACAATCAACTTAATGAAATAGAAAAAGATTTCCAAAAAAATAACACCTGAAACTTTTACAAAACATTTAAAACTAAATTAACAGGCTATCAACCGCAGAGCCTATGCTTTCAAAAGGAAAACGGACAACTAGCTCTAAATAACCAAGACAATTGCAAAGAACTTGCGAAATATTTTCAACAAATACTAAACTGTCCTGAGCCCTTAAACAAATTACCAACACTAAACCCTAAACAAACAAACCCAGAGTCATTACCACCGAATGAAGAGGAAATACTTAGGCAAATCAAGCGGCTTAAAAATAACAAAGCTTCTCGTAAAGATGGAATCACTGCTGAACTTTTGAAATCCGCTGGTCCAGGTACAATCAAGGAAATAACCAAAATGCTACAAGAAGTTTGGCGAACCGAACGGATTCCGGAAGACTGGAAAGATGATCTAATCCATCCACTACATAAGAAAGGAGATAGAACGGATGTAAACAACTATAGAGGAACATCTCTTCTCCCAGTTTGTTACAAGATTCTATCTCAATGTCTACTAGACAGAGCACAGGGACAGTTATAACCGAACATTGGTGAATATCAGGCAGGTTTTCGACCGGGCAGATCCTGCCCTGAACAGATCCTGAATCTAAAGTTGATTCTAAGACATCAAAAACTGTACAATAAAAATCTCGTCTGTACATTTGTGGATTTCAAAAAAGCATATGATTCTATTGACCGCGAATCTTTATTCCGAATCTTGAAAGAACAAGGACTTGATCTGAAAACGCTGGCAATTATTAAAGCAACGTTAACTAACACGAGGTCAAAAGTTAAATTCATGGGTGACATCTCAGAACCCTTCGAAATTAAAACTGGTGTGAGACAAGGGGATGGACTCTCGCCACTCTTACTTAACGGTGTTCTAGAAAAAGTAATACAGGAGTGGCGTGAAAAAAAGTCGGCACTGAATATTGACCAGCCCATTAAACTGGGGAGAACCAACATCAAAATTGATTGTCTGGCATTTGCTGATGATCTAGCAATTTTAGCTCAAGATGTATTAACGGCTCAAAAACAGATTGAAATCCTAAAAGAGACAGCAGAAAAGGTAGGACTCCAAATATCCTTTGAAAAGACACAGTACATGACCTGCAACAGACTAAGAACACCATTTCTAAAAACAAAATATGGTAACATCAGACGAGTCTCTCAATTCAAATATTTGGGTGAAATAATCATGGAAAATGGGTTGGAAAAAGCGGCCAATAAGGGTAGATGTCAAAAAATGTAAACGGCATTGAGACTTACACAAAATATTTACAACAAAAAATGCCTATCTAAAAACACAAAACTGAGGCATTACAACACTGTTATTAAGCCAGAAAGTATATATGCTGCAGAAACGCTCATTTTGAATAGAAAGAGGGACATCGAGGATATTGAAAAGAAGGAAAGAAAAATCATAAGAAAAATCCTAGGCCCCAAACAAATAAATAGCACAACATACCGACTTCGAGAAAACCAAGAAATCGAACAATACACATATATACATAGCGATATGAGAAAAAGAAGACTTAAGTTTTACGGACACGGAAACGGATGAATCCGAATAGGCTAACTAGACAAATAGTCGAATTTTATGAAAATAGGAGTAGAGCTAAAGTAGAAATAATTAAATGGATTGCGGCAATTAAAGAGGACCTAAGATCAGCAAAAATTACACCAAGTGAAATTCAGGATAGAGGTTGTTTCAGACACAGGGTTGACGTTTGGAAGGTTGGCCAGAGAGAAAAATGTAGGAAAACTGGAACAACTTGGTCTGACGATAGGAAAAAAGCTCATAGCGAAAGAATGAAATTATTATGGGCTCAAAGGAAGACTAACAACAACAAACGCCTCTAATTGTACTTCGCGTGGACCACCAGGGCCCATACGTGAATAATAATAATATATATATATATATATATATATATATATATATATATATATATATATATATATATATATATATATATATATATTGTAGCGTTCACAAATTCTTGATCATCGCATTCGTAAATTGTTGATCACCACTGGTAGGTTTATTTCGGACAAATTCTTAACTGAAAGAGCTCCGGTATCGTTTGGACAAAACAAGACAGTCTAACTCCAAATCTCCAGGTGAGCGGACGTTTTCGCGCCTTACCCTTCCGACCGAGGTACGTAGGTTTGCTGGCCAAGTCACGCTTGGGTTGATTTTTGTGATATTCTTATAGAGGGTTTTACAACCCGGCAGCAGACAATCCGATCAACAGACACCAGGCCATTGAATGACCACCTATTAGAGAGCCCGACCATCGTGGAAACCTTACACCTTTTTGAGGCCACATGGCACAGCGACCGGTTGGTCAGATCGAGATTATTTCGGGACCCCCGCATAGGGATACCGGACTGCCCGCAGTCGTACTCAGTGTTTTTGGACACCCAGTACCGGATAGGCAAGGATAGACAACATCAGGAAATAAGGCCAGATATACACTTTTTTTATTATATTTTCATGTACCGTTAAGGATTGCAGTTACCATTTATTTTTCACAAATGCATTTTTACCATAATTTCTTATACTGATAATGGTCACGTTATCACCTTATATTTTGTATCTATTTGCCGTCTGACCATTCTTGGTTACCCTAGCGTTATATATTTATCTTTTTACTATTGTCATAATAGAGGAAATAACCTCTAATTTGTAAGTATAGGGACATAGAGACCAGCTGGTGTAATTCGGAGCTGTTTATTTGATTTTTGAATAATAATAATATTCAAATTATTAAAATAAATAATAATTTGAATGAATAAAATTCTAGTAAACCGTTTTATTTAAGATAGACCCCTTCCCGGTTCCAGGGTCTTCCGATATATGAAGTATCCGGGTGGCGCTCAACTTTTGTCGTGGCTGCATTCTGTCCTAGACCTTCTTCCCGGTGCTCCCGGCGAACAGCTGCCGTCGCTGTGATCTATATATTTTTTATTTTGTTTCAATAGAGAAAATAATAGGTCACATAAATTTGACGCCCAACAACGTGGGGCTTGATTTCAAGGACAGTTTGATGCTAGAGTTTTAAGCACAATCTCAGAAAGAAAAGCACAAGTACGGAAGAATTGTAAATTTGTTAATGAATAGAAACATTAGAAGTCAATAAAATCGCTAGTTAAGACGGAAAGGCATTTCCAAATCTTTTTTAAAGAAAAAAAAACATCGAGATAGCGAAGAACATTCCTTAGGTGTACCGGAGAATGATACAGTAGTTTGGACATTTAAAATGTCAAGGTCAAATTAAAATAACTAAATATCCGAAATAAATATATTTGCGAGAAGGAAGGAATTTTCTTATCAGTTCGTCAACATTTTTTTTTGAGAAAACAAAATTCGCCTTCCATAGCGTTCTTTCTATTTTATTTTATATTTTTATTTTTGAATAATGTACAATGACAGTAAGCGTGTATATTTGCAGTTTATGAGTTAATATAGAGTTAATCTATTTTCTATTACGGTATTGTATCTGGGATACCGAGAGAATTAGTTTAGTTTTTCTGAATTCAATACCGGGTCTTTTTAGAAAGATTTGGAAATTGGTTTCTTAAATTTTATTGAATCATAATGGCTGACGAAAGGATCCAAGTTAATCATTTATTAGACTATGAACTGGATTACGAGTTGAGAATTCGCTCGGTTCTTACAGATAGAAATGTTAGTGAAAAACGAAAAATATTAACAAAACTCTTAAAGAAAGAATTCCCAAATCCAGGCTGTTTGGTTAGGTTAGAAACCTATAATGTTGATTTTTCAATCGAACAGTCGGAAATCCTGAAAAGTACCGCCTCAATAGTAAATTTAATAGAAGATTTTGAAGGAACCGTCACTGATAGTGTATGTTTGCGTGCGAGGTCTAGGCTTGCCCATCTGTCCGCTAGGATTCAGAGAATTATAGTACCGGAGGATGACAAAAAAAACGTAGCCGTGTTTAAGAACGAATCTTAAGCGGGTTGTATTAAGTTAGAGTCAGATTTAGACGACAAGTTGTTAGAGGATCCTGACGCTACAAGTACCGTAGGCAACGTAAACCAGATCCTGCCTTCTGTAATTCATGTCAGTCCAGTCGTTAACTGTTCTGCTGGCAAACCGTCGGTCTCGACTTGGGGTGTTACGTTTAATAGAGATTCGAAAAATGTCTTTAGTTTCTTGGAGCGAGTTTCCGACTTATCCCAGTCTCGTAATTTTTCAGAGATAGAACTTTTTAATTCAGCTGTCGAATTTTTCGTTGGCGATGCCTTTGTGTGGTTCCGAAGTGTTAGGGGTGTTGTGTCAGATTGGTCAGGTCTTGTTTCAAGGTTGAAGAGAGATTTTTTGTCTCCTCATGCAGACAATGATGTCTGGAAACAAATCCGGCAGAGGAAACAGAGACGCGCAGAAGCAGTTATTATTTATGTGGCTCAGATGGAGAATTTGTTCTCTCGGTTGTCCGTGACCCCTGCTGAAGTTACCAGAGTCAAGTACATCCGGAGGAACTTGTTGCCTGAATATGTGGCGCAGTTGACGTTACACGATACTGTTACTGTCTCCGAACTATCTGCTTTGTGTAGGAAGTTGGAGGATGTTCTACCCTCTACTTCTAGAAAACCCTCTCAGTTGTTTGCTTTTGATGACCCTCATAAGAGTGGCTGGTCACGTCGAGATAAGAGAGAGAGTGCTGGTGGTTCTAATGCAGATCCACTTCACCGTGAGTCAAGTTGTTCTAGTGGTAAGGATGTTCGTAGTTTTGTAGTTAGTAAAGATTCTGGGAGACCTCCTGCGATTGTGTGCAAGGGAGATAGAAAAAATAGCCCTAAACCTAAGTTTGTGTGTTTCAACTGTAAGGGAGTCAATCACACTTTTCGTTCGTGTACCGAGAGGAGAACAGTTTTCTGCTTCCGTTGTGGTGAACCTAAAGTTAAGCTTGGTTCTTGTCCTAAGTGCTCAAAAAACTAGTTAGGCCATCAGGTGTCGCATGCGGTCGGTATCCTGATAGAAGGCAAACCACAAGGTCGCACGTTAATAGGTCAGGTTGGAAAAAATGGTTAGAACACGTATCTAATTTTTATAAGACGTATACCCGTGATTCGGAAATTTTACCAGTGTTTCTAAAAAGGGTTAAGGATAATCGTCCATATATTTCTGTCAAACTTTATGATCAGAACATCATTGTTTTATTAGATTCTGGAGCTAACACCTCTATAGTTGATGCTAGCGGAGTTAAGATCTTAAAGAGACTCAAGATTAAAATTCGTCAAAGCAATAACTCTAGTGTGTTTACTGCCGATGGAACTCGACAGAAGGTTGCTGGTCTTGCAGACCTACCGATTTTTATTAACGATTGTTGTCGAATCATTAAAGTCCATATAGTACCCTCCGTAACACATGCTTTTATTTTTGGTATGGATTTTGCTAGGAGTTTTAATCTAGTAATGAATTTTAAGAATAATCATTGGTCGATTCACAATGATGACTTCGTGCTAGGTGCAGTACGAAAAGATTCTGATAACCCTCCAGTATCCAAACTTTTTTCCATTGACGATCTTTCCATTATCCAAAGGGCGGAGGCTCTAGAACTGTTAGATTCTTTTAGAGAACTTGACAGGAAGGATAGGTTAGGACGGACCGATAAGATTAAACTCTCTATAGATACGGACGATAACCAACCTTTCAAAAAGAAACCTTATTTACTATCCCCCTATATGCAAGAAATTCTGAATAAAGATTTAGATTCTATGATCCAGTTGGGCGTAGTCGAGGATTCTCATAGTCCATGGTGCTCTCCAACGCATTTGGTAAGGAAGCCCACGGGTGAATATAGATTTTGTTTTGATGGAAGATTTTTGAACGCTCTGACGAAACACGATAGTTTTCCATTACCCCACGTAGACAGAATACTGAGTAACTTACGAAATGCCAAATACATTTCCTCCATTGACTTGAGAAAGACGCTTCTAAAGAAAAAACCGCTTTTTCGGTTATCGGTCGTGGACAATTTCAGTTTATAGTCGTTCCCTTTGGCTTGTGCAATGCGGCACAAACACAACAGCGGTTGGTTGATTCGATATTTGGACCTAAATACGAACCACATATTTTCTCGTATCTGGATGACATATTGCTATGCTCTCCTACCTGGGAACATCATGTGGAACTTTTAAAGACCGCTCAGAACCTACTTAAGGAAGCTGGTCTTACTGTTCATTTAGAAAAATGCCAATTTTTTAGGACATCTTTAAAGTATTTAGCGTATATAGTCGGTAACAGTTCTCTAGCTACTGATCCGTCAAAAGTTGAGTCTATGTCGAACTATCCGCGTCCGCGCACTTCAACCGAGGTGAAACGTTTTATTGGTATGTGCTCATGGTACCGTAGGTTCATTAAAGCCTTTTCTTCTCTTGTTAGTCGCTTGAACGACCTTCTTAGAGGCAAGAAGAAAAAACAAGCCATAGAGTTGAATGAGAGAGCGGAGTCTGCATTTTTAACCATCAAACAGAAACTTATAAGTGCACCAATCTTAGCTCAGCCTGATTTTAGTCAGAAATTTTTCGTTCAGTCCGATGCGTCTGATGTCAGCATTGGAGGTATGTTGACCCAGTTTATTGACGGAGAGGAACGAGTAATCGCTTACGCGAGTCGCTCCTTATCTAGAGCGGAGAAGAATTATTCAGTGACGGAGCGTGAATGTCTAGCCGTTATATTCTGTATTGAAAAATTTAGGCCTTGGATAGAAGGTTCTCGTTTTACGGTCATCACTGATCATTTTAGTCTCCTGTGGTTTTTTAATTTAAACACTCCGTCAGGTAAACTTAGTCGTTGGTTACTGAGGTTAAGACAGCATACTTTTGACCTACAGCATAGAAAAGGTTCGATGCACTTGGTTCCTGATGCTTTGAGTAGAATACCGCATCCTGAGGCAGAAAGTTCATCCATCTCAATCGAAGTAAATTCTCTTGACCCCTGGTATATTACGCTCCGTGAAAAGATTGTAAACAACCCGGACAAATTTCCTCAATGGCGAGTTGAGTATCACTACATTCAAAAATTCATTCCTTGTAAGCAGAATCATACTTTTAATATTCGAGAGTGGAAAACCTTGGTTCCTAAACCTCAGAGAGCGAAAATTATCGGGTCGTGTCATATTCCCGGATGGAAAACCTCCTCCCGTTTTCGGAAAACCTTGTTCCGAGTACAGAAGATGTATTATTGGCCTAAGATGAAGTTAGATATTTTGAAATTTGTAAGAAAGTGTTTGGTGTGTGGCGCTCAGAAACACTCAAACTTAAGTAAGATTGGTATTATGGGTAAGGAGAAGATAGTTGACCGAGCTGGTCAAAGCTTTTCGGTGCATTTTATAGGTCCTATTCGTCGTTCCAGAAAGCGTAACAAATGGTTATTGGTAGCCGCGGATTGGTTTCCTAAGTACACATTCATTTTTCCGTTGAGAAATGCCAAATGCCCTGCGGTCATGAACCATATAGAGAATCACATATTCCTTTCGGTTGGAGTTCCCCAAATCCTGATTTGTGATAACGCTCCGAATTTCAAGAGCAAGAGTATGAAGGAATTATGTGACAGGTATAAAGTTAAGCAATGGTTCACCCCGTTTTATTATCCTCAGTGTAACTTCGTGGAACGTAATAATAAAACCATTACGACAGCTATCAGGTGTTACATAGATAGACACGAGGACTGGGATTTGCATATTCCGGAAATCAGACAGGCCATCAATACCGCGATCCATGAAGTAACCGGTTTCCCCCCGTCATACCTGATGTTCGAAAGGCATGTTCTCTTATTTAAAGAATATTATAACTCCCCTTTCCCGGACCAATCTGTTGAAGTCGTACCAGGTGACAGGGGCACTTATGCCGAGAACTTGAAAGAATTTCGTGATTTGTTTGTTGAGGTGTGTCGGAAACTTCACTCCGCATATGAGAGGAATTCAAAATCATATAACCTCCGGAAACGGGATGTAAGTTTTAAAGTGGGTGATAGAGTTTGGCGTCCTAACAAGAAGTTGTCGAGTGCTCCCGATATGTTCGCATCGAAATTTAGCCCCAAACACATTCTTTCCTTTGTTTTTAAGAAGTTGTCTCCTTTAGTTTACGAACTAAAAAATATGGATGGGTCACGTGCAGGGAAACGGCACGTTAAAGATTTATTACCCTGTGTAGAGTTTTCCGATGTTCCCGGAGTTGACCATAGTTAGACTCAGTGACGTTTTTGATTTATTTTTTGTTCTGAGCTGGCAGTTTTTAGGTACAGCCTCGCTCAGCCTTTTTAGTTCTTTTTTGGAAACGTCATTTTCCAGATTTGTTCAGTAAGAACAAGCCTGCGTTACGTTATCGAGTTTACGCTAGACGCATCTTAATTGAGAGGAGAAATCTTTGTTCCTCCGTTTTGAGTTTGTCTAGAATTTCTTGGAGAGTAAATCTAGGTTTTGTTTAAATGAAGTAAGGGCCTTACTTCGTTTTGTCGACATATGGCAGTGTTGTCTACCTTTGGTTCCGCTGTGCCCGTGCGGCGATTTACCTCGTAACCTTAGGATCAGATGACATTTCCATTGCACGCATCGCTGACTTTAGCCAAGTTACATTCGGTAGAAGTTTCGCGTTGGCATAAATTGCCACGGAAAAGTTGTTGTTTTGTCGACACAGGACGTTGATGTCTGCCTTTGGTTCCGTTGTGCCAGAGTGGCGATTGAGCTCGTAACCTTAGGAACAGCTAGCGTTTCAGTTCGGTGTCGCAAGTTTTACTTAGCCAGGTTGGATTTACTTGGAAAGTCATGAATTGGCTGTGCGAATTTTTCGCGGTCGTTCTGCATTAAGTTTCGCGCTGGCGTGAATTGCCACGGAGACGTTTTCTTTGGTTGACACATGGCAGTGCTGTCTCTCTTTGGTTCCGTTGTGCCCGAGTGGCGATTGAACTCGTAACCTTAGGACCTGATAGCATTTCCATACCGTGTCGCTGGCCGTAGCCAGATTGTGTAGATTTACTTGAGAAGTAAATCGTGAGACTATATCTGCGATTTTTCGCGGTGATTTGCGTTACGTTCCGTGTTGGTGTGATTCGCCACGGTATCGTTTTCTTTGGTTGACACTTGACAAAGCTGTCCGCCTTTGGTTCTGCCGAGCTCAAGTAGAGTTTGAGACTCGTAACCTTAGGATTAGATAGCGTTTCCGCTTGGTGTTAGTTTACTTTTTTTAACTACTACTTTACTTTTTTTTACTTTAGTTAACTCAGTTGTATTCGCTTGGGAAGTGAATCTAGAGTTGTTCCTGCGAGCTCCTCGCAGCGAGGCTGCGTTACATTTTGCGTTGGCGTGATCCGCCACAGCAAAGTTTTTTCGACCTTTGGTAGTGTTTTTCGCCTTTGGTTCCGCTAAGCCCGAGTGACAATTGGACTCGTAACCTTAGGATTAATAGCGCTTTCATTCGGTGTCGTTGGCCTTTGGCCCGGTTTTGATGGTGAATATGTTGGTACTACCTTTGGTTAGCTAGTTTGGCGCCGTGGGAAGGATTTAGGCAAATATAAATGTATTTATGCTTGGATTTTAGGCCTTTCTCATAACCAACAACTGTAGCCTTCAGCCAATAGATTTTTCTATGTCTAGATTTTTAAATTGGTACGAGGGAATTGCGTTATTTTTTCTCAGCGACAAGCTTGTTTGGTTTTCTGGTTTAGAAGTCCGCACCAATTATGACCTACCAAATTTGACCTACTTTTTGTGACTCCCATAGGGACGTGTGATACGCGAAAGTTATCAAGACTAAACCTAGTGACAACCACGCTTGTGTTTCGTAAGCGCCCGTTATTGCTTATTCCGCTGCTCGTATTCTCTCAGTACTATTTCTAGACTCGACTATGTCGGTTTTCTTTATTTTACCTCGCATCTTAGTTCACTACCATGCAGGTTTTAGAGTTTTTTTCAGTGTAGATCACTGAGTATTTTCCAATTTTTAAGGGCCGTTTTAGGACGGGTGCTCTAGGATTTCGGGATACAGTCCTTGGACAATTCTCAGGGAAGGACACACTCCGGGGGGTGATCATCTGGTTGCGACTTCGCCTCGTAATTGGGTCTCACTACTGGGTGGCGTCTCAGCTCCCTCAGAGTGCGTTCCGGAAGGCCTATGGCAGTGTCTGTTTTACGGTTCACCTTGTAGATTATCATTTAATTTCGTTTGAGTTTTTTTGTAAATTTTAGTTTGGTGAAAACTATATTTCACTTCCTTATTGTGGTGGATATAGGGGTTATTGTTACGTGTTTTCCACCTTTTGGAAGTTCACTTGCTCTCAGATCGTTTTAAGGGAGGTCTGGCGACGTGGCTGCTACTGTTGTGTTGTTCAGATGAGGTTGGTAAACGAGGTGTCTTTCCTTTCAGTTTTCGGTAAGGGCACGCAATGCCAATTGAGTTACCGTCGCACCCACCTAGCCGTTATGATCTAACCAGCTTGATCAGCATGACGTCCGTAAAGTCATAGCCTTGGGTTCCTGGATGACTTTCTGGGTAGATGAGTTATCTTCCGAAATTTATTTGGTGTTTTGTTTTGAATATCGTTTGGTATGTACTTTAGAGTGCGCACGTGGTATCTATATTCTCTTTTCGTATTTGGTATACAAGAGGATATTTCTTTTTTTTTGGTATTTTCTTTTGGGATAGATTGGGTATTTCCTTACCACTGTTTCAGTGTTCCAGTGTTCCATTCCATAGCGATACGCTTCAGGGTAATCTCCGATATGGACCGATCAAAATTAAGTCTATAATTTTCTTTTTGGAGGGAGGTAATGTAGCGTTCACAAATTCTTGATCGCTACTGGTAGCATTCGTAAATTGTTGATCACCACTGGTAGGTTTATTTCGGACAAATTCTTAACTGAAAGAGCTCCGGTATCGTTTGGACAAGGCAAGACAGTCTAACTCCAAATCTCCAGGTGAGCGGACGTTTTCGCGCCTTACCGTTCCGACCGAGGTACGTAGGTTTGCTGGCCAAGTCACGCTTGGGTTAATTTTTCTGATATTCTTATAGAGGGTTTTACGACCCGGCAACAGAGATTCCGATCAACAGACACCAGGCCATTGAACGACCACCTATTACAGAGCTCGACCATCGTGGAAACCTTACACCTTTTTGGGGTCACATGGCACAGTAACCGGTTGGTCAGATCGAGATTATTTCGGGGCCCCCGCATAGGGATACCGGACTGCCCGCAATCGTACTCAGTGTTTCTGGACACCCAGTACCGGATATGCAAGGATAGACAACATCAGGAAATAAGGCCAGATAAACACTTGTTTTATTATATTTTCATGTACCGTTAAGGATTGCAGTTACCATTTATTTTTCACAAATGCATTTTTACCATAATTTCTTATACTGATAATGGTTATCACCTTATATTTTGTATCTATTTGCCGTCTGACCATTCTTGGTTACCCTAGCGTTATATATTTATCTTTTTACTATTGTCAGAATAGAGGAAATAACCTCTAATTTGTAAGTATAGGGACATAGAGACCAGCTAGTGTAATTTGGAGCTGTTTATTTGATTTTTGATTTCTTTCACGCTGAGGTTTGGAGAACCACCTTCTCTAAACCTCCCCGTGTCTTTTGTTTGATAGTTTTAGTTATTCCTTTTTTATGTGTTTGTGTCGTTCTTTTTTGAGTGTGCTTTTGTAATATATATATATATATATATATATATATATATATATATATATATATATATATATATATATATATATATATATATATATATATATATATATATATATATATATATATATATATATATATATATGTATAAAATTCTAATAAACCGTTTTATTTAAGATAGACCCCTTTCCGGTTCCAGGGTCTTTTCCGATATATGAAGTAACCGGGTGGCGCTCAACTTTTGTTGTGGCTTCATTCTGCCCTGGACCTTCTACCCGGTGCTCCCGGCGAACAGCTGCCGTCGCTGTGATGTATATATTTTTTATTTTGTTTCAAAAGAGAAAATAATAGGTCACAATATATATATATATATATATATATATATATATATATATATATATATATATATATATATATATATATATATATATATATATATGTTATATGGGGTTATAAACAATATTATTTCACAACATTGTGCAATTCTAGTCCCATAGCTATCAAGTTCCAAGATGACCTCATTCCATGGTCAAATCCGCCAGTTCTCGCAAAAGGCGCTGAACAAGCCCTCAAGCGCCACGGCCACCTACATGGTTCCCACCCAGAAGATGCCTAATAAACACTTTTTAATGTATAAATAGTCAAATCGCCGAGATATTGTGTGCATTACTTAGTATTCATTAGTAGCATCATTATTGTTGTTTATTTTTTCTTTTATATTTCAATTATAGTATTTTATGAAAATAAAACCTTTTTTAAAAAAGCAAAGTTGCTTTGAGTGATAAAAAAAATTGGCGCAGTCGTGTGGATTCTGAAAAACGACGAAATAACAAGGGAGTCCTAGCTATCGACGGTGGATCCCAATTCTTTAATCAGAAGAACAAAAAAACCGGACGAGTCCTCACTCAACGTGCTACAGAAGGAACACCTGGTGAAGCCCCTGGTACAACACGTTAGAGAACAAGACAACTCCAAAAGAACTTCATGCAGTCCACGATCATACTGTAAGTGAATATCAGTCTATTAAACCAAATCGCAACCTCAGTAGACAAGAAGTACAAAGAAATTATTGCAGATACAAGAAAGTATTATTTGAGACAAAAACGAAGCATATTTAATGGTGTAGGCACAGTATGGAAATCTCTTACTGGTAACTTAGATGCATCAGACGGTGAATATTTCAATGATTGCATTAATAAAATAACACAAGATGAACACGAAATAGAAAATCTCTTAAAGAAACAAATTTCAGTGACAACATCAGTAATAAAAAACTTTAATACGACTATTACAAATCTTCAAATCGATGAGAAAACATTTAACGAATAATATTAAATTAATCCAAACAGCTATAATAAATATTTCCGATGATATAGCTTTTTATGAATCACAAATTAAAGTTTTAAGCTTATGTGAATCTCTAATTGAAAGCTATATATTTCTCGAAGATTTAATTAATACAATAATAGATTCAATAACCTTTGCTCGTATTAAAATGTTACATGGCTCGATCATTACGCCTTTAGATTTGATTGATTCATTGCAAGAAATCTCCAAATCTCTTATTAAGAATAATTTACCATTACCAACTTACTCTTCAACTGTCGCTGATTATCTTGACGTGATCGAATTAGAAGCTTATCAATCTGATTCTAAAATAATATTTGTTCTTAAAGTTCCTCTTGTCGAAAAAGAAACTTACACTCTTTATCATCTTTATCCAATTCCAGTATTGGATAACCGATCAGGAGTTTTTCATATATTACCAATAACACACAAATATATTGCGCGTGATGATGATTCATTATTGTATGTATCACCACGAAATTTGGACAATTGGAAAACCATTCCTGGAAATACAAAAATCTGCTTCAACATCCTTCCGTATCCCATAGACAGTGATGCGATTTGCGAAGCACAGTAACTTCGACAACTAAATGGATTGCCAAAAACTTGTCAAACAACACTCATTTTTGCTAAGGACTACAATGTTTATGAAATTGATCAAAATTTTTGGTTAATAACTGTTTCCAATCCCATACCAGTTACTTTCAAGTGCGGTACAAGAGAAGCAAAATCTGAAATAATAAAAACCAACAGTCTTCTAAAACTACAACCTGAATGCAACGCATTTATTAGAACCACAAGAGTTCATGCCAATTATGCGAACGATAAATATAAAGAAATAACTTATAGAAATAATCCGGTATTAATTCCATATAATTGCTGCAAGGATATCCCAGATAAATTACACGTTCCAGAATTAAAACCTCTGAAATTAAACAAAATTGACATCGAAGATTTAATCATAGCACAGCATAAACTCAATCAATATTCAGACGAACTGGATAAAATATTAAGCCGATCACCAGTAACCAAATATACTCATTGGTTTACCATACCATAATATTGATTGTTCTAATCGTAGTTCTTTATATGTTGTACAAATGTAGAAGAAGACGCCGCCTTGTTGGAATAGAATTTCCCAGCGACAATCCAGACCACAATAGTGAATATTGAAATATTCACCGTCTGATGCATCTAAGTTACCAGTAAGAGATTTCCATACTGTGCCTACACCATTAAATATGCCTCGTTTTTGTCTCAAATAATACTTTCTTGTATCTGCAATAATTTCTTTATACTTCTTGTCTACTGAGGTTGCGATTTGGTTTAATAGACTGATATGAGTCTGAACTTCGGCTTTAAAGGCTAATGTTCTCGGTGATTGATCTTTAAGTAAATCTAAGATTCCTGATATTATTTTATTATTATTAATCATAGCTTCCTTGATTGGTTCCAACTCTTTGTCCAACTTTATGATGTTCTGACAGATTTTAAATTTAATGTCTTCGTTCGCGAATACAAAGGATATTATTTCTAGAATTGGCAAATCCAAATTATTTTCAATGTAATAGATTTTGGAACTATCGAATTTATTTTGGTCTTTATAAAAAGAGTAAAATATTTTTTGAACTACACTTTCAGGATCGAAATTAAGGAAAATTATGAAATAATTGCGGTCTTTTATAATTTTACTTTGTAGAATGTTTACTTTGTTTTCATTAAGATCGATATTTTCTTGGAAGATGTCATCATTAATTTGGCGATGTATACTCTCTAATTTATTTTGCCAAAAAAAGGTAATGTTTTTATGAGTTTTGTCTAATAATTGATCGTTTGTTATCTCTATTTTCGAATAGTCAATTATTGATTTTGTTTTGTAAGCGTGTACAAAGTTATTATATTCTTCGGTTACTTTTTGTTCTTGAATTTCGGTTAATGTCTCTGATTTCGATTCGTCTGTATCGTTTCTTTCCTTAGAGTCATTAGATGCTAAAATTGATATTTTCGATTGGAGGTTTGCACATTGTTGAAGTAATTAATTTTGATTCTCAATAATGCGTCGGCATTTTTAATAATTTTACCAGGTTTGTATTCGATTTTGTAGTTGTATTCCTCTAGCTTAAGTCTCCATCTAGCTATTCTATTTCCTCGGTCTTTAATAGAAAAAAGCCATGTTAAAGGGCGGTAAAATTGATATTTTCGATTGGAGGTTTGCACATTGTTGAAGTAATTAATTTTGATTCTCAATAATGCGTCGGCATTTTTAATAATTTTACCAGGTTTGTATTCGATTTTGTAGTTGTATTCCTCTAGCTTAAGTCTCCATCTAGCTATTCTATTTCCTGGGTCTTTAATAGAAAAAAGCCATGTTAAAGGGCGGTGATCTGTGATTAGGGTAAATTTTCTGCCAAAAAGATAGGGGCGGAAGTGTTTAACTGCCCAGACAATAGCGAGTAACTCTCGTTCTATTGTGGAATATTTAGTTTCAGCGTTACTCAGTGTTCTAGAAGCATAGCTTACAGGTAGATCTTTACCTATTGGACCTTGAGAAAGGACTGCTCCAATAGCAAAAGCACTAGCATCGGTCGTTAGAACAAATGGTTCTTCAAAATTTGGATATCTAAGAATTGGATCTGATATAAGTGCCGTTTTTAGATTGCTAAAAGATGATTTACATTCAGAGTCAAAGAAAAAAGGAACAGTTTTGTTAATGGATTGATAGTTTTGCAAAATTCGGTATAAATCTACGGTAATAACCTGCTAAACCAAGGAATGATTTAACGTCTTTTGGGTTTTTGGTCTGTGAAAAAATTTGTATGCAATTTATTTTAGCTGGATTTGGTTTTACGCCATCTTCGGTGATGATGTGACCAAGGTATGCAACTTCTTTTCTTAAGAATTCGCATTTGTCAGGTTGTATTTTTAGATTAGCATTCCGGAGCTTTGTAAATACTTCATTAAGCGGGGTCATGTGTTCGTGAATGGTTGATGAATATACGATGATATCATCCATGTACACAAGCCATCGTTCATTTTGGGTTCCTAGGAGACTGTTATCCATGACGCGTTGGAAAGTGGATTTTGCGTTCTTTAATCCGAATGGCATACGTACAAACTCGTAGTGACCATTATCTACAGAAAATGCTGTTTTTGAAATATCATCAGGACTGATCTCAATCTGGTGAAATCCTGAGGCCAAATCAAGGGTTGTAAAGTACTGGCGTTTGCCTAATTGATCGAAAACGGGTACTTATCATTGACGGTAACTTCATTTAACTTGCGATAGTCAATGACTACTCTCCATTTTTGTTTGCCTGAAGCATCGAGCTTCTTAGGTACTACCCAAACTGGAGAAGACCAGGGTGAAATCGAATGTCTAATTATATTTTGATCTAGCATTTTATTTATTTGAGTTCTTTATGGATTTGCGGATATCCATATGATTTTGTTGATATAGGTCTTGCATTATCGGTTTCTATTGGATGTTTAATTTCATTGGTAAATTATAATTTATCGCCTTCTAAATAAAATAATAAATAAAACATAAAATAAGAATAATAGAATAGATTAATTCGTAGTTGATCCAAAATTGTTTCTTTTCTATCAACCGGTATGTTAATATCGCTTTCAGTGCTCGTATAATTAAAAATGGGGTCAATGTCATCATATGGTTCAAGTAATATTTCTGAAAAGTCGACAGTTTTTGGGATTGCGTTTGCGTTTATAACCGTCGTATGAAATTCACCTTTTCCGTTTACGTGAACTAAAGCGTTTGGAATTGAGTTAAGAGAATTGCATCCGTATTTGATAAGTTACATTTTAATCTAAATATTTTGTCTGTTGA
Source organism: Cosmopolites sordidus (assembly GCA_031761425.1). Classification (NCBI taxonomy): domain Eukaryota; kingdom Metazoa; phylum Arthropoda; class Insecta; order Coleoptera; family Curculionidae; genus Cosmopolites; species Cosmopolites sordidus. The sequence continues at coordinate 32,749 of JARFXV010001510.1, read as the reverse complement.
AATTGAATAAGGGAATATTTTTAAAGTTCGTTATTAATTGTTTCGTTTTTAAATCGATGACGCATATATAATGTTCCAAAAAATCTAGGCCTAAAATACCATCGAAATCGATATCTAGGTTGAAAATATATACTTTATGAGGGTCGTTTAAAGCAATGGTACAAGTGTTGATTCGGTAATAAACAATTTTTGATTGGTTATGCCTTGAATTGTAATTTCTTCGGGAGATCTTTGAAGAAAACGTTTAACGGTATTTTCTTTAAATATGGATATTCCTGCGCCGGTATCAATAAGTAATTTGAAAGTATTTGTAGCGTCTTTTATGCAATAGAGATTTTGAGATTTAAGGGTCAGCAGTGGGTTTATAGAAAGGTTTGTTCGGGAAAATTCAAATCCGGGTTCATATTGTCTAAGTTTATAGCTTGTATCTGATTTGTAATTTGTACAAGCGGGTCTTGTTCGATCGGAAAATCTGGAGGGTGTTCTTTGGGCTGGGTATGTGGAAAATTTTCATATATTGTTTGAGACGTATTATCTTGATAGTTGTTTTGATAATCATATGAGTATTCGGGATATTCTTCATAATAAAGATCAGGTTCTACATAGTTAGAATATTCTTCATCGTTTGCAGAATAGTCTTGATTGTTATCGAAACCAACGTAATGAGTTCGGTGTTGATTGGGTCGAAAATTGGGGTTTTCTCTTATGACCATAGGTCTTGGTTGAAATTAACTTTGTTGTGGAAATGGTTTTTGTGAAGTTTGGAAGTTATTAGGTCTGATTTGCTGTTGAAAATTGGATAATCTTTGAAAGTTTGATTGGGCGTTGCTTGGGCCAGGTAGAGTTCGTTGTTGAAAATTGATTGATCTTTGGAAATTTGGTGTATTGCTTGGGCTGTATGTAATTTGTTGTCGGAAATGACATTGATTGGAGGAGTGACCGCTTTTGAAACATGAGAAACATTTTAAAATTTGCGATTGTGGTTTTCTCGGTATATTATTTTGCGATTTAATTTGGATATTTGCAAAGTGCTTATTGCATTTCTGGTTTTCGAAAAATGATAATAATTGTAATTCTCGACGGATACGGGATTGTGCTTCCGGGAGATCTCGTGGTTGAATGGCGCGAATTATTTGTCCTAATCGGGGTTGAAGTCCAGTTAGAATTCTATTAAGGGCCATTGTTTCGATAAGACATATTTGTGCTTGTTTTTGTTCTGGGGTTAAATTGTATGATTTATGAATACAAGAGTGCATTTTCGCATTAAGCACTTGTAGTCGGTTATAAAATGTAAGGGCAGATTCGTTTGGGAGTTGTTTTAGCCTCTGTAAGTCTAGGATTAGGGCTGAAAGGTCTCTAGAATCGCCAAAATGTAGGTTTAGGAGTTGTTTGATTTCAAGAAATGAATTAGGGTTTCTGGAGCTTACTAATTGAGCTGCTTTTCCTCTTAATTTATTTTTTATGTGAATGACTAATAGATTCTTTTGCTCAGTATTAGACATGTTATATGCACATTCACACGCATTCAGAAATGTGCTTAAAAATATTTGGTCGCCTTCATATTCCGGTATTATTGAAAATATTTCGGACAATTTATATTGTTTTACTTCAAATTCGGTTACGTTTTGATTTGTAGCCATTTTGATTGATTTAATAATTGATTATTAATAATAACTTAATAATAATGAATGCTTGGAAAATCGAACAGAGTTAAATTCGATAAAAATAAAAGAAAAACAATTGTGTAACGTGATGATTCACTTACAGTATGATCGTGGACTGCATGAAGTTCTTTTGGAGTTGTCTTGTTCTCTAACGTGTTGTACCAGGGGCTTCACCAGGTGTTCCTTCTGTAGCACGTTGAGTGAGGACTCGTCCGGTTTTTTTGTTCTTCTGATTAAAGAATTGGGATCCACCGTCGATAGCTAGGACTCCCTTGTTATTTCGTCGTTTTTCAGAATCCACACGACTGCGCCAATTTTTTTTATCACTCAAAGCAACTTTGCTTTTTTAAAAAAGGTTTTATTTTCATAAAATACTATAATTGAAATATAAAAGAAAAAATAAACAACAATAATGATGCTACTAATGAATACTAAGTAATGCACACAATATCTCGGCGATTTGACTATTTATACATTAAAAAGTGTTTATTAGGCATCTTCTGGGTGGGAACCATGTAGGTGGCCGTGGCGCTTGAGGGCTTGTTCAGCGCCTTTTGCGAGAACTGGCGGATTTGACCATGGAATGAGGTCATCTTGGAACTTGATAGCTATGGGACTAGAATTGCACAATGTTGTGAAATAATATTGTTTATAACCCCATATAACATATATATATATATATATATATATATATATATATATATATATATATATATATATATATATATATATATATATATATATATATATATATATATATATATATATATATATATATATATATATGTCGTCCCATCGCCTCGCTATATGGCCTGCCCATCTCCATTTCAATTGTTTTACTCTTCCAATGATGTCACAGACTTTTGTCCCCTTTTTTGTTCCCTGATCCCTGATCCATGCGCAGGACTTTCTGTCTCGTCTTGTAATGCCAAGCATACATCTTTCCATTCCCCTCTGTGCCACCCGAAGTTTTTGAATTGATTGCGATGTGAGTGTCCAGGTTTCACTTCCGTATGTCATAACGGGTAGAACGCACTGATTGAATACTTTTCTTTTCAAGCAAAGTGGGAGTCTGCTCTTAAACACTATGTTGAGCCTACCAAATGCCTGCCAGTCACATTTAACACGCCGTTCCACCTCCCGGGCGGTATTCCCTTCCATTGAAATCCTCTGGCCAAGATATATAAAGCTGTCCACAATATCTAAATCCTTTCCTAAAACTGAAATTCTTCTGTCCTGAGCGTAGTTATTGAACATAACCTGACTTTTTTTCAGGTTTATTTCCAAGCCAAATGGTTCGCCAGCCCTTTGCAGTTCTTGTATGCGTCTTTGCAACTCCTCTGGGTCTTACATGGGGAGGGATTATATAATATAGGGATTATACAATATTAGCTTTATCAATCCAGCTGTTATGTTTATCACTAAAGCCCAACCATTTGACAAACACTTTATTGTTTTGTCTTTTTAAAACTTTTTCAACTAAATAGACATCATGGAGATTTGTTTTTTGTAATTGTTCCTTATAGAATGCTCCTTCTATAGTTTCATCTTGCATGTCTCTTAGAAGATATGTGGTTGGATTTGTTAGTTGAATTTTTCTAATAATAAATACCTCTGGAGACCAATTGGGGTTATATTTCTTATCAAAAATTCCTCGAACTTTTGATATCCGCACATAATCTCCAATTTTAAATTTCGTATTTAAATCAGCTATTTTAATGTTATTGTAAACTGAGTCGAGAATCATATTTTCATTCTTGCTGGTAACATCAACTGGTTTCATTTTTATTGTTCTATGTAATGATTTATTATAACGATGAACAATTTGTGGCAGTAGCTTAAGCCATTTATAATTTCCTTGTACATTAAATTCTTTCCACATCCAATTTTTCAATGTTCTATTTACTCGTTCTACAATAGATGCCTTCTTCTCACTAAAAACACTATGGTGGTTCACCTTATATTTTTTAGTTAGTTTTTCAAAGTCCTTGTTAAAAAATTCTTTTCCCATGTCTGTTTGCAAATTGTTCGGTTTTTGCTATTTAAAAACGTTCTCCATTGTTTTGCTCACTTCTATGCTAGTTTTCGTTGTCAAAGGAAAAGCCCAAACGTATTTGGAAAAACAATTTATTACTACAAGTATGTACTTGAAATTTTTATTTTCTTTTGCGTATTGAATCATTTCTACTAGGTCTGCTTGAAAAAGGTCATTTAGCGACTTGATAATTACTTTTCGTCTTTTGAAATTAATTCTAGATGGTCTATGTAGCTCGTTAACAAGTTGACGTTTCGTATCAGTTATAATTTTCTTTGGTGCCATGTTTAAGCGATAATTCCAGCTTCTTTTAATTCTTCAGTTATAGAGGCAATTTCGTTGATATGTCCGGTGTGTCCAGCTTGTTGCGAGGCTAATAGTAAGCGTAATCGGTGTACTAATTCATTTGGATCATCCCAATGAACATAATCGATTCTGTTGTTATTTGCTTCAACGTACACTCCTTTTCCTAGTACGAAAGGTCCTATGATTTTTTTATATTTTTTCAACTTACTACCATCAACTTGCTTCGTAGACTGATAATAGCGTCTGTGTGCATTTGTTTTTAAGACAATTTGTTTGTAATTTTTTTCATCATCCTCCGTATATTCAAGGGGATTCTTTTTAAATAACAGTTCGTATAACCCTGGAGTTCCCTTGTATCGTTTATTCTTGACAATAATATCGTTACCATCAATATTCACTTGAGAATCACCAATGTAAAACTTCTCCGTTTCAGGATAAAACCGTATTCCGTATTTGTGATCAAATTCATGTTCGGTATCGTTACGCAAAGCTGAAATGTATTTTCTTGGTAGTATGTCATATTGTTCCAAATATTCTGTTAATGCTTCTCGAGCTAATTTATCGAACTTATCACTCTTATCTATGTTATCACTCTCTTCATATTCATCAACTGCATCTAATATTGATTGTTTTTCTGTGCTTACGTCTTCTGGATTATCTTCTTTAGTAATATCATATGGAGACATGCTACGTACAGAGGCTAATTTCCTTTTTCTTGAAAGCTTTGGTGTTTCCCAATAAAATTGTTCCTCCTCTTGTTTAATATCACCCTTGTCAAGAAGCAAATTGGCTTCTGAGTTTTCGTTGTTGTTCTGCTGCTGCTGCTGTACACTAGGCGTTTTAACTTTTAGTTCGTTTTGGATATTTTGTAATTGTTTGGTAATAGGTGAAAACATTTGCTCTTGAGCTAGTTCACCTTGCTTCAAAAGAGTCAATTTATTTTTAACATTTTTTCGTTTTTGTAATAATCTTATTTTTAATTTTTTTTCAGCAAGCTCCATTATTAAACAAAAAATAGCTTTTGAACAGGTTTTTGATCAGGTTTTGATCAGGTTTGAACCGATTTTGATCCGGTTCTGAACAGGTTTGAACGGCTATAATCAGTTCTCCGATTAAGACACTTCTGAAGCGTTTCCATTCTAGGTGAAACATATATAGTAATCCTCGTCCTCTTTGAAAATTGTAAAAAATCCGTACGGTTTTTGCCAGCATCGGGAACATATGCTTTTGAATGTATCAAACGTCATGTCAGCAGTTCCCACGTGATCGTTAAATACATGTTTCAAATTCAGTTCATCTTGTTTAAAAAGAACAAGTACATTAGCATTATCTCTAATTAGATGTTTGGGGATTTTTGCATACGTTTGGCACAGATAAAATGAGTCAATATTATTGTGAATTTGGTTTGGCTTCAGATGGACCTTAAAAGTTCATTAAGATATTGATACTTTGGTTGGTAGAGCGAGCGTGAATATACATAAACGTTTTGAAATTTTAATCCATTTTCGTGTTCTATCAGTGAAATCATAACGTTGGTTTTTCCACAATTTGAACGACCCACTATAATGCAACGCAAAGTAGATGGAAATAAAGGTCCGTGCTTTCTGTACGATGACTTGTTGCATTTTTGCAAGTCATTATTTTCCACACTTAAACTAACTTTTTGTTTTATTATTTTCATATTGACGAGTTAAAAGGTAAACTATAACTAACTTAAAAGGTTAGGTAATCATTTATTTATGGTTAGTTGTATTTCTCCCGTTACAATGAAATATTATCTAGGGACGGGTTTTGTGAATAACCTTATAAATAAATTACCATTTGAAGTATGGTAAAGTATATTTTGAAACAGAAGCCTTACACTTAGAAGCCTTAGAACAAAGCAAAAGAGACCCATTAAACATAAACCTGCTACAAAGTTAAAACATATCGGTTTACAGAAAGCTCTAAAACAAATCAAACAGTATATTTTGAAACAGAAGCCTTATAATTTAAGTGATGCAATTAAGTTGGCTTTGACTGCTGCAAAACAATTGAAAAGGAAAGGAATTAAACCGAGTGGTCGTGTAATCCAAATTCCAAAAACGGGTGGTATATTACCGTTAATACCAATATTTGCCGGTCTTAGTGCATTGGGCGCTCTGAGCGGTGGAGCTGCAGGAATTGCAAAAGAAGTTAATGATGCCCGAAATGCAAAACGGCAATTGGAAAAAAATCAACGACATAATAAAACTATGGAATCAATCGCAATGGGTAAAGGTCTCTACTTGAAACCATATAAATTAGGTTTGGGTGTATTTTTAAGACCAGCGCAACAACAACAACAACAACACCACTGATAATTTTACCAAATCGACCGCTATCAAATTTGGATTTGATCATGTACGTAAAGCAAATGAAAATACCCCAATTCCGAGGTGTTTATATGCGGGATTCCTTGCCAAAGAAAGTCGCTGCCTACGAACGAGGAATAATTAATTTGTATAATAGCAATGGACCAGGGACACATTGGACTGCTTACAGGAAAACTGGAAAGAAGATTGTGTATTTTGAAAGTTTTGGTAATTTGAGACCTCCCCTGGAAGTGATGCAATATTTTCAATCCAGCGGTCCAGTTGATGTTAATTTTAATTATAATGTTTATCAGACTTTTAACAGCTATAATTGTGGTCATTTGTGTTTAAAATTTCTTAATAAATGATGTCACCAACATATATTTTAGTTTTACTAATATCACAACAACAAAAATGAGGTAGTTTTCCTTGGACAGTTGACTTGGGTTCTTACATTCTTACATTGTCGGGTCGTGAATCAGTTTTAGCACTACAATTATATCCTCCGATAATATTGAAGGAAACGGAAAATTACGAATTGGGATTAATTAATTTTGTATCGTACAATGTAGATAGTTCCAATAACATTTTTTATTTTGGAACCTCTACTAACGAGATACCAGAAGGAACGTACGAAATTGAAGATATTGCAAAAATAATTAGCGATTATGTGAAGACGGTAAAGCCTCAACTACCACTACTACCTTCACCAGATAGTAGTATTAGCAGCAGCAGCAGCATGTACTACGTTGAAGATATTTCAAAAAAAAGAATTAGCGTTGAAGATATTTCAAAAAGAATTAGCGATCATATGAAGACGGTAAATCCTCAACTACTATTACCTTCACCGGATAGTAGTATTAGCAGCAGCAGCAGCAGCAGTAGTAGACGTATTAGTAACCAAATCAAAAAATTAAATGATAATGATGAGATCATGATGAAGGAATTCTGCATCCTGTGCGTAATAAGAAGAAAAAGGAAGAAGAAGAAGACAGCACTGAATTTATTAAAATTAAAGCCAATAAAAATACACTACGATGTGAGATAAAAGCAACTCAAGAAGTATATTTTGACAAACCCCATTCGTTGGCAAACATATTTGGTTTTGAAAAGCGTAAATTGAATGCTAATAAAAATCATATCTCAGACTATCCAATAAATATTAGTAAGGTAAATGCAGTCTGTTGTGAATGTAATCTAGTGACAAATTCGTATACTAATAACAAACCATTACACATACTACACATGTTCTATCCCACAGTGCCACCTGGTTATAAAATTGTGGAAACACCTTCAAATGTCATTTATCTACCAATTAACACAAGGTATTTAGATGAAATTATTATAAAAATAACGGATCAGGATGGAAATCTAGTCAATTTCAATAGAGAGCTCATAACGGTAAGAGTGCATCTGAGACCGATCCAACATTAATGGTGTTACGATATAATTCTTTCACTATAAACAGCCAACCCGGGAGAGAAAGTATGAGTTCTAGTAAGACTTTCAAACAGTTAACATTGACAAACAGACTTTTTTTGGAATCGTTGGGATTTAAAGTGTTATCACCATCATCATCATCATCAAAATTGGTAAAAGAACAAAATATTTCTGGAAATTCTGGTGTCGATTTCGATTAGTTTTCCGTACCAATCTAACAAGAATATTATTAATTTGTTCCTGTAGCAGGGGCAGAGAGACTACCTGAAAATAATGAATATTTTAAATATAGGAGAAAAAGTTTTTAGTGACCATTCGATTACAAACAAAGAATACCATACGTATTAATCATATGCCAATACAAATTTGAACAAGTCCGATGAAATAAGAATCCCTATACAGACCCAAGATATATACACGTATCCAGCGGAAAATTTTCTTGAAATTGAAGGTGTTGTTGTGGATGAAACAGGGAAAACAAGTGATAACATTAAATTGGTGAATAATGCATTGACATTTTTGTTTGATGAAATACGATACAAATTGGGGGGCGCTGTGGTGGATCGTGTACGCAATCCAGGTATAACGTCTCTTATGAAAGGGTATGTTAGTTTTACCGAACAAGATTGTGTACGTTACCACAATGCTGGTTGGAATCATTTAGAAACACCAACAGTTTTAGATTTAACTGGATTTTTTAACGTTTGTATTCCCCTGAAAACGTTAATGGGTGTATTTGAAGATTTTAAAAAAGTTATTGTAAATATTCGTCAAGAACTGGTGCTCATTAGAAGTTTCTCTGATAGCAATTGTATAAAAACTACAAAAGTTGGAGAAAAACCTAATATTCGTATTGACAGAGTCGCTTGGAAAGTTGAACATATAAAGATGGACGATTAGGCAAAACTTAAATGGTTAAGTTATATTGAAAATGGTCGAGATTTGACTATAGCATTTCGTGGATGGGAATTACACGAATACCCTCTTTTGCAACAAACAATGCAACACACATGGAATGTAAAGTCTGTAAATCAATTGGAAAAGCCACGATTCATTATATTTGGCTTCCAAACAGGAAGAAAAAATCAACTGGCTCAAAATATGAGTCATTTTGATCACTGTAACCTAACCAATTTTAAAGCTTATCTTAATTCTGAAATATATCCATATGACAATTTAAATGTGAATTTTAATAAGAAACAATGGGCTATTTTGTACGAGATGTATGCCAGATTTCAACAGTCCTACTATTACAAGACTATTGGACAACCGTGTTTATCTCTGGAAAAATTCAGTGAAATTGCACCTTTAGTGGTGGTAGATTGTTGTTATCAAATGGACACACTAAAAAGTGGTACAGTGGATATTCGATTGGAATTTGAAACAAACAAAAATATTCCTGCAAATACGTGTGCCTATTTACTAATTTTACACGATAAAAAGATAAAGTACAACCCTCTAACTAGTATTGTAAGAACAGAAGTTTAAATTTATTCTGATCATTACCACCAGCTGTTGCACCAGCTGTTGCAGCTGTTGCACTTCAATTTGTTGCTGTTGCTGCTGCTGCTGTTTTGTGCTTCTTTTCTTTGGTGGCTGTTTTCTTTTTGATTTTTGTGAATCTTTATCTGTTTACTGCTGCTGTTGTTGTTGATGTTGTTGCTGCTCTTGTTTCTGAGAAGGTTTTTCCTCCTCATCACTGCTACTGCTGCTGCTGCTGCTACTACTACTTGAACTGTTCTCAGAGGAAAATACTTCCTCAATTGCCAAATTTCTTTTGATACCGGTCACAGGTTTTACTGTTGGATCGACTTCTTCATCCAACTGATTAAATCTGTATCTTTTTACAATTTTCTCTAATATTTTAAAATCTTCCTTTTCTTCGATATTGGTTCGCATATATCTGACAGGAAGATTTCCGAATTTTCTTTTTAACGTAGTCGCTTTTGGTGAGTACGTTAATAAAATAAATATTTTATCGTCTTTCACGGTAATCTCTTTAACTCCATACCTGCAAAACAAAGAAAAACACCAAAAAAAAAATTTTAAAATTAAAACAAAACGTATCTTGATATGTTAAATACTTACTGAAATAGTTCTTTTACAACCAATATGGCATGTTTAATTGGAAAATGTACTTTATCATCTGTGAAGACGACCAGCGTTGTTGGACAAGATGCCATTGTAGTAGGAGTAGTTATAAAATACGTAGATTGCGAATGAACGACAAAACAAAACTGTGTTCGACTTTGACTGATTTGCAAAAGTATAAATATGATTTTAGTCAAAAAAAAATCTGCTTAATCGCGAAATAAATTTTGGACTGTGAGCTTAAATGAATAAAGCAATGTTAGCATTTTTGAAGGAAAAAATCGTCGACTTTGATTGATTCGCAAAAATATAAACGTGAGTTTAAACAAAAACATCTGCGTAATCGCAAAATAAATTTTGGACTGTGAGCTTAAATGAACAAAGCAATGTCAGCAGTTTTGAAGGAAAAAATCGAAGCAAACACAATATAAATTGGGCTCGCGAGCAGACCAAGAGTTCAGACTCAATCTCGACGTCGTTTTGGTAAGTAAATCTCTCTCTTAGCATAAGTTTTTCTGTTTGGGAAACATTGTGGGTGGCGTGCCGGAAGGGTATTTTACATGCCTGGATGGTTAATCATTGAATAGTGGGTTGGGCGCGCCGGAAGGGCAATTCCTGGATGGTTAATCGTTTTTATTGGGGGTAACAAATGTGTGCATGGAAATTTTATTATATTGTTCTGTTTATTTATTTTTTTATTTATTTATTTATTGGTATATTGTGGGTGGCGTGCCGGAAGGGTATTTTACATGCCTGGATGGTTATTCGTTTTGAGAAATGTTCTGTTTGAAGAGGTTATAGGGTTTTTTTCTTTTTGTTTTTCAGAGATTTAATAGGTAAAATGAACAGCAACAAAGTTTTGGATCAATTATCGGCTGGTGCCATTGAAAAAATCGAAACAGTAAGTAGATTATTGAAAACAAAAGAAGAATATAATTTTTATATAAAATTTCTTAAACAAACTATTTTAATTTTAAAAAAGGCACTTAAACATAAAGTCAATATAAATAGTTACACTGGAGTAGAATCTAACATTGCAATTTTAAAGAATTACAAAGATTCAAAATTAAATTAAATTCTAACAAAAGCTTAACCAAACGTAATTTGATATGGCAAGATGTAGACAGTTGCTTTAATGGTAGGATTAAAACAGGCATCATTACCAATCTCAACTATAAAGATCCCAAAGAATTTTTAAAAAAAGGCTTTTAGAATTTTTTCACTAAGAACTAAAAAAGAATTAAAAAATTATTTATTAAAAGTCAATGTAACATTTACTGGTCTCTTTATAAAACCCCAAAGTTTGGAAACATCCATTAAACATTTTTCCACAAAAAATAATATAAGTGATCGCGGTATAGGATAAATGTTGTGAATAAAATTATAATAAAATTAGAGGAATTTCAAGAACGCGATAGTGGTTGGTCGTTATGTGAAATTTGGTATTTGAAAATTAATTTTAACATGTATAATCTAATAAATGTAGGCTTCTCTACATATATAGACTTGCCGCAATTTATTAAGAAAACAAAAAGTATTATAAATGTAAAAAATGATGATGTGTATTGTTTCCTTTGGTCGGTCGTAGCTGCTCTATATCCAGCAACAGAAAATAAAAATGTTAGTAGAAAGACGTCTTATCCTCATTTTAGTCAAGTTTTAAAATTTAAAGGTATAAAATTTCCTATTGATATACAAGATATACCGAAATTTAAAACCATGAATAATTTATCAATAAATGTTTTTTGTTCCAATGAAAACGAAGTTTTGCCATTAATGCTAAGCAAAAATGATTTTTCAAGAAAAATTAATTTACTTTTAGTATCACATCATAATGAATATAACTATAGTGATCCAGATGAATTACGCTTATTTCATTTTGCTTATATTAAAAACTTAAGCCGTTTAGTTAATAAACAAGCAGGGAACACCAGAAACAAGAAATGGTTTTGTGAGCGATGTCTTAATCATTTTAAGACAGATGAGATTTTAAAGAGACATTTGGTTGATTGTAAAAATTTAAATAAATCCAAAGTTATTTTACCACAAGAACATGAAAAAATAGTTAGTTTTAAAAACTTTTTCCATAAAATAAAATTGCCATTTGTAATTTATGCAGATTTAGAAAGCATTTTATTAAAATGTAAAGACCAACAGTCAGCAACTAATGTAACAAAAAGTAAGAAATACCAAAAACACAAACCATTTAGTATCGCATATTATATAAAATGCTCATATGACGATTCACTTTGTGACTTTAAAATGTACAGTGGTAAAAAGTGCGTAAAATGGTTTACCAAAGAACTAAAGAAAATTTCTCAAAAAGTAGAGCTAATATATTTAAACCCTGTTCCACTAAAACAGCTAAGTTCTGAAGAGAATAAAACCTTTTATCATTCTAAAGTATGTCACATAAAAAATCATTTTCCGACGACGATTATAAAGTAAAAGATCATTGTCATTTCACTGGATTCTATAGAGGTGCCGCTCATAACTCATGCAACTTGAATTTTCAAAAAAAGTTTATAATTCCTGTTCTTTCACAATCTCTCAGGTTATGATAGCCACTTTATAATTACAGCACTTTCAACAGAAATTGAAGGAACAATCAATTTACTACCAATTAATAAGGAAAAATATATTTCTTTTTCCGAATCTATTAAAAATTCAAAAATTAATTTTCGTTTCTTGGATTCATATAGATTTATGTCTAGCAGTTTGGAAAAATTGACATCATATTTGACTAAGGAACAAAAAACAACTACAAAATTATTTTACAAAGATGATTCTCAATTTAATTTAGTAACGAGAAAAGGCGTTTTTCCTTATGAATATATTGATTCTTGGGATAAATTGCAGGAGACCTGTTTGCCACCCAAAAAGAAATTTTTTAGTAAAATTCATAATTCGGATATATCAGATGAAGAATACACCCATGCGTGTAATGTATGGGATAAATTTAATATCAAAACGCTTGGAGAATATGCTGAACTTTATTTAAAAACTGATGTTCTATTACTTGTGGATATATTTGAAAATTTTCGCAAAGATTGTCTAAACACATATCAACTGGATGTTCTCCATTATTATACAGCACCGGGATATGCATATAATTGCATGCTTAAGATAACGGAAGTAGAACTAGAACTACTGACTGATATCGTTATGATTATGTTTATTGAAAAGTGTATTCGGGGAGGAATTTCTCAATGTTCCAATAGATACGGTAAAGCCAATAATAAATACATGGGATCGGCTTATAATCCACACGATCCATCTTCCTATCTCATGTATTTTGATGTTAATAATCTGTATGGAGCAGCGATGAGTTTTCCTTTACCGATAGGAGACTTTCAGTGGATATGTGAAGATGCAATTCATAATGAACCAAATTTATTTGATTTAAAAGAAGACAGTGAATACGGGTACATTTTTGAAGTTGACCTTCATTATCCTAAGCACTTGTTTGATCTTCACAAAGACTTGCCACTTTGTCCTGAATATTTATTACCACCTACTTCACCATCTAATTTAAATAAACTTTTAACCACTCTTTATGATAAAAACGTTATGTCATTTACTATAGAAATTTAAAACAAGTTTTAGAATTAGGTCTTGTAATAAATAAAATTCACAGATGCTTGAAATTTAAGCAGTCACGTTGGTTGTATAAATATATTGATTTAAATACTGAACTTAGAAAAAAAAGTAAGACCGAATTTACAAAAAATAATTATAAGTTAATGAATAACGCGGTATTTGGCAAGACAATTGAAAATGTTAAGAAACATCGAGATGTAAAGTTGGTGACTAAATGGTCTGGAAAATTTGGAGCTAATTACTATATTTCGCGACCAAATTTTCATAGCTGTGTTATGATTGGTTAAAATATAATTTTAATTGAAATGAACAGATTAAAAATTAAATTTAATAAAAGCATTTATGTTGGAATGGCAATTTTGGATATTTCTAAACTATTTTTATATGATTTTCATTATAATTATATTAAACAAAAATTTAATTGCAACTCAAAATTATTATACACAGACACAGACAGTTTAATATATCATTTTGAAGTTGAAGACATTTACAGTCATATTCTAGAGGATATCATGAAATTCGATACTTCTGACTATCCGGAAAATAACGTTTATAATATACCACTTAAAAACAAGAAGGTGTTGGGATTAATGAAGAATGAAAACAATGGTGCAATAATGACTGAATTTATAGGTTTGCGTGCGAAAATGTACTGTTTCAAATTGCATAAAAATGCAGAAGACATAGCTCTTAAAACTGAAGAAATAAAACATCAAGGACTTAGAAAAATGTTTATGGAAAACGTTATTTCAAATTTTGGAGTTACAAAAAAAGCTAAAGGGGTTCAATCATCGGCATTAAAATTTATATCATTTGAGGATTACTACGACTGTCTTTTTAATAAAACAAGTTTCGAAGTGGTTCAAAATTCCATTAGATCTGAAAAACATAACGTATTTACTATTCAACAAATAAAAACAGGTTTAAGTCCTTATGACGAGAAAAGAATTGTAAATTACAATTGTCCCAATACATTACCATGGGGCTATTTTGATTAGTTAAAAAATTATATTTTTCTTTTATTAATAATCTACTGCTGTTTTTGGTTAGCAATAGTTTGCAAAGCTAAGAGGTAAAATGAAAGATTAAATAGCGAAAGACAACCATACACCATTATTTTTTATAAGAACGAAAACCGATTTAAATATCCTAGCAACAAAAATGCTAGGAAAATTGTTCCAACAAAATTAAAGCAACAAGTATCTGGTTCAAGATGGTGTTACAATTGCTACAAAGTTTTTTGCTTTTGTTCAGTGTCTTTAAGACTTCACCAAGAACCATCATCATCATCATCCTTAGACTTGTATCACAGTGAACAAATGTCTGATTCCTAGACTTTTTTCTTTTTCAGACTCTAATCTTCAATCCAATTCCAACACCACAACAGCTGGAGAATTTGAAACAACAAATTCTAACGGAGGAAATGGCATACTGTTTCAAAATATACCAAAGCCAGGCAATCTTAGCAGAGGAAATTATTATTAGAAAATCTAAATTATTTTAATGTTTTACTTAATATATTACAAAATAAATATTTTTGTAAGTTTTAATTTGATTTTAATTTATAATTCTCCAATCCGATCAATTTTCCTTAAATACAGAAACAAAGAGAAAAATTTATTTGATAAGACACATTTATGAAAGATCAAACAGTTTACAAATCTGCTTGAATACCCAACTATACACATTTTACATTGGTAAGTGGTTTAGCTATATAGGTTAAGGCGTTGGATTCTGGTGCGTACGGGACCTGGTTCAAACCCCGTTGCAGTACAGAATTTTTTTCATTTATATAATGCGTTTAAGGCCCATTTGCCATCATTATTTTATTTTGTCATACTAAAACTACCCCTAAAAACCACCCCTAAAATTACCCCCATATTAAGGCCTTATTACCACCCTTTTCCACCCTACTTGCGAGGCGAGGCGAGGCTCATCCCTCGGTTACACCACTGCGCGGCTGCTGCTGGTCAGCTGACAGTTCGGTGGTCAGGTGACCGACGATGACGATGATGACGAATGGGGCCCACCAGAAAACACCAGCCCGGTGGAATGGGGTACCACAACAATCACCCTCGGGGAATTCGCCCCCCAAATTGTCGGGCCCCACTTTTATATGGCCAAAACGGCCTTAAAGTGTCCCAGTACCCCGCCCCGCCCAGTACCCATCCCAGTACCCGTCTTACAACCAGACTTTCGGATTCTGGGGCGTCCGGGCTTAAGCGCAAAATCTTTCAGAGGGAGTCGGAAACCTCTGGCCAACGTCCGAAACTGAAAACAGAAACTTTCTTTGGAACGGTAAATATTAATTCTCTCCTGTGTCCAGGAAAACTACACGAATTGGGGCGAAAATTAAATCAGCAAAAAATCCAAATTGTAGCTTTGCAAGAAACGAGATTGACAGATGATAACACCTTGGAATTCGGCAACTACAGACTTTTTAAAAGTAAATCGAACAAAAGAATACTCAAAAATACACCACATCTCGGTGTTGCTTTCGCTGTCTCAAGAAACATTCTTGGTTCTATAACAAATGTCCAGCCAGTAAATAATCGACTTATGACACTATCCCTCAAGTGTGCCAACAAAAACTCTACATTAATCAATGCACACCTCCCAGTTAACGAAGAATATAAATCTAATCCTGAAAAAGTAAATAAGTCCTGGGAAACTCTGGAAAAGACTATCTCTAAAATTCCCTCTAACCATGTTAAAATCCTATTGGGTGATTTCAACGCCCAACTAGGGAAAGAAAAAAATACAGGAAAACAGTCGGCAGTTTTCCCGCTCATAAATGGACTAACCATAATGGTAGAAGATTGGTTGAACTATGTTCGCAGTTTAATCTAAAAATAATGTCAACCCATTTTAAGAATAAAATAACAAAACAAAAGACCTGGAGGTGCCCAGACAGGTACATGGGTGAATTTCAAATTGACCATGTTGCCATTTCGTACCCTAATTATAAAGGGATTTTCAATGTTCAAGTCAGGAAAGGAGCAAATATAGGCACGGATCACTACTTGACTAGAATCAAACTTAGCTTAAAACCTCGAAAACTTATTCAAAAGAGGCTGCTAATACCAAAGTTTGACCCAACGAAACTAAAACCAGCCCTAACAGAAGAGCTTCATAAACAACCAGCACAGAACTGGCAAGAATTGAAACAAAAAATTATTAAAACAGCCTTAAAGTTGGTCCCTTTACAAAAACGTAGAAAACATCCGTGGTGGGATGAAGTTTGCGAGCAAGCAGTATTAAGCCAAAGTAGCAATAAACTATAACATCTTTTTGGAAGTAAGAAAAGAAACATCGAAGCTAATTAAACAAACTAAAAGAAAATATAAAAACAATCAACTTAATGAAATAGAAAAAGATTTCCAAAAAAATAACACCCGAAACTTTTACAAAACATTTAAAACTAAATTAACACGCTATCAACCGCAAAGTATTTGCGTCCAAAAGGAAAACGGACAATTGGCTCTAAATAACCAAGACAATTGCAAAGAACTTGCGAAATATTTTGAACAAATAGTAAATTGTCCTGAGCCCTTAAACAAATTAGCAACACTAAACCATAAACAAACAAACCCAGATTCATTACCACCAAATGAAGATGAAATAATTAGGCAAATCAGGCGACTTAAAAATAACAAAGCTTCTGGTGAAGATGGAATCACTGCTGAACTTTTGAAATCCGCTGGTCCAGGTACACCCTGAAAAATAGTCGGCCGTGAATATTGACCAGCCCATTAAACTGGGGAGAACCAACATCAAAATTGATTGTCTGGCATTTGCTGATGATCTAGCAATTTTAGCTCAAGATGTATTAACGGCACAGAAACAGATTGAAATCCTAAAAGAAACAGCAGAAAATGTAGGACTCCAAATTTCCTTTGAAAGGACACAATACATGACCTGCAATAGACTAAGAACGCCATTTCTAAAAACAAAATATGGTAACATCAGACGAGTCTCTCAATTCAAATATTTGGGTGAAATAATCATGGAAAATGGGTTGGAAAAAGCGGCCAATAAGGGTAGATGTCAAAAAATGGAAACGGCATTGAGACTTACACAAAATATTTACAACAAAAAATGCCTATCTAAAAACACAAAACTGAGACATTACAACACAGTTATTAAGCCAGAATGTCTATATGCTGCAGAAACGCTCATTTTGAATAGAAAGAGGGACATCGAGGACATTGAAAAGAAGGAAAGAAAAATCGTAAGGAAAATCCTAGGCCCCAAACAAATAAATAGCACAACATACCGACTTCGAGAAAACGAAGAAATCAAACAATACACAGATATACATAGCGATATGAGAAAAAGAAGACTTAAGTTTTACGGACACATAAAACGGATGAATCCGAGTAGATTAACTAGACAAATAGTCGAATTTTATGAAAATAGGAGTAAAGCTAAAGTAGAAATAATTAAATGGATTGCTGCAATTAAAGAGGACCTAAGGTCAGCAAATATTTCACAAAGTGAAATTCAGGATAGAGGCTATTTCAGACACAAGGTGAACGTTTGGAAGGTTGGCCAGAGAGAAAAATGTAGGAAGACTGGAACAACTTGGTCTGACGAAAGGAAAAAAGCTCATAGCAAAAGAATGAAATTAGTATGGGCACAAAGGAAGGCTAACAATAACAAACGCCTCTAATTGTACTTCGCGTGGTCCACTAGGGCCCATACGTGAATAATAATAATATATATATATATATATATATATATATATATATATATATATATATATATATATATATATATATATATATATATATATATATATATATATATATTTATATATATTTATCGTCTCTTGATGTACAGACTCTTCAGGGCGCCGACATACCAGTGGAAGGGATGGGTGGGGCTCGTTCCCGATCAGGCACCCAAAAAAATGTTCATTTAGGCGGAAACGCAGGTGTTGTGTATTCCACATGAGATTGTGGATGTGGTGTATTATGACACTCAGCTACTGTTGTCTCACTGGACGCAGTCCAAGAAATTCTAACATATGTAGTATGTTAGATGATAGTCGTAGATGATTAAAAGATGATTGATGATAAAATCCTTCCCTGTTTAATCATCTATAAATTAGATTAAAACATCTCCTGATGATGCTAACATGGTTAGCGAAACGTGCGTCGAGAAGTTTTCAAAACGTGATTTGGTGTTTTGTGGTAAATCTCTTTGTGTTTTGATATCGTTCTTCTTTCATAAGACCCAGAGGAACTGCAAAGACACGTACAAGTGCCGCAGAAATTTTCAAAAAGTGATTGATGTTTAGTGGTAAATCTCTTCGTGTTTTCATATCGTTCTTCTTTCAAAAGACCCAGAGGAGCTGCATTTCTCTAGAAAATAAACCAAAAAAAGAGTCAAGTCATGTTCAATAAATTTGTTGAGGACAAGAGGATTTCTATTTTAGGAACGGATTTGGAAATTTGTGGATCACTATATATATCTTGGACAGAGGTTTTCACAGGAAGGGGATACCGTCCGGAAGGTGGAACGACGCGTTAAATGTGGCTGACAGGCATTTGGCAGGCACATCACAGTTATTTCAAGCACAGAGGGGAATGGAAAGATGAATGCTTGGCATTACTAGACGGGATAGAAAGACTTGCACATAGATCAGAGAACAAACGAAAGTGAGTGACATCATTGGAAGAATAAAGAAATTGAAATGGAACTGGGAAGACCATGTAGCGAGGCGATTGGACGAAAGATGGATCGAGACGGCCCTCGAC
This sequence comes from Cosmopolites sordidus, assembly GCA_031761425.1. NCBI lineage: Eukaryota > Metazoa > Arthropoda > Insecta > Coleoptera > Curculionidae > Cosmopolites > Cosmopolites sordidus. Next base: position 13,518 of record JARFXV010001510.1, on the reverse strand, counting down.
TGGATACCGCTTGATCGCAAACGTCCACAGAGAAGACCGAAAACCCGATGGACTGATGACATCATTAAGTATATTGGACCCGAATGGCAGAGGAAAGCTCAGGACTGCGAGAATTGGATGCATTCAGAATGCAGAATGGTGCCGGATATTTCGCTTGATGGGCACGGTAGTGCCCCCACTCGGGTCTGTGGTTCTGTCACCCTGATACATCTTGTAGTTCGGGATGCCGAATCGGGGGTTTAATAAATGTCTCCTGGAGCAGAGCGATATCGATGTTGTGTGCCATCACGTGTACGTAAGCAAGTTCTTGTCTCGTACTGAATTAACGTTCTAGGAGATGATCTTGAGTGTATTTGGCTGAAACATTGGTGGGATGGAGTGTGTTGATGAGTTTGGCTTAGATCATGCCCAGGATTTATGTAGTGATTTGCTCCACTAGTTGCGAGAGCTGGTTTGCCTGCGGAGAATTAGGAACTGGTTGCTGATGAGAAAAGTTCTTCTGTTATTTCTATTTGAAACTGGATGGGGGATTTGTGGTCTATAGTCGGCATTCGGCAGCTGTTGCGGAGGCTTAGTTTTAGCTGGTTGACCTCGGATTGAATATTTTGTGCAGTCCGTGAAATTTGCTATGTGAGCTCCTCCACATTTGCTGCATTTTCCTGGGGACATTTTGTCCTTTTTGCACTTGGTGGAATGGAGTTGGCTGCAGATGAACTTGGCTCTACATTTTTCGGCGGAGTGGATTTACTGCTGGTAGTTGAAGCACTACACAGGCTGGCCGTTAGGATTCGGATGGAGTGAAATAATTTGTCTCGCAGAACAATCGGCGGAATACGGGCGCTTTTCTGTCCAACTGATCCCGACACGTTGGCGGATGAAGTCTGCACCTGCTTGGCTGGCGGGCGGAGGCTTCAAACTAGTTGCCGTGACGATAGTGGAATGAAATTATCTGTCAGGCGCAGTGGCCTGGACTGCGGGTCACCGCGTCGGGAATTCAGCCTGCGAGGTATTGCCAGATGTGTCTGGAATGGAGTGCTCGAACACTGTAATGTTTGATGATGCCGTGTTACTGGTTGTCGTTGCGTCCGGTTTCAAGTGAACTGGCGCTTCGAACAAGCGTACAACTGCAATTGGCTCGTACAGTTTATTTCTCGATTAGACCGAAACGCTCCTCCCAGTTGACCTTCCAGTCTTATTTTTTGCCTCCGTGGAATTTTTGCTATCGTAACAAGCGAAATTTTCATGTTAAGGAAATACAAGCGATAATGATGAAATGTTTTTGTTTTTGTAAAACTTAAGATGGTTAAAAAAAAATTAATACTAAAACAAATTATAATTATTAATACATTATTATTTATTTATAAAAAGTAAAGAACTAACTTCGTTATTATTACTCCACGCGGTTCGACAAAAGAGATGTTGCAACAGCACATTTGTGTTTACATGTAAATTTATATATCAGTGTATATGTATGAGAATTTTGACATTACAAGATCGAAAATTTATATTTAAAAAATATGCATTCTACATACAAAGGTAAATCCTGCAAGAAAGATAACTTTTTAACCTCAAATTCAGAAATGTCATATCTAGTAATCACTCTTTTTAGCTATAACTCTATCTCTTTTTTTTCTCAGCTGATTGCGCGACGTTGCCAGACCTTTGGTCGAGTGATTATTAGTCATAAAAGTTGAAAAAAAAATTGACTTCCAATTATTTAAATAATTATATCGGTAACCCGAAAAAATAGAGAAAGCATACCACCATAAGAGACTTGTAAGAACGGTGTGAAAATATCATTTTTTCTAAAAAATTTGACATTGAATAACTTTCAAATTTTGGACCTGTGAAATGAAGATGACTAGCGAATTTTACCTAATCTGGTTATTTCCAAGTTTCAAGAGAATTTTTTTTTGTTTGTTTTAAGAGGTCGGAGTCCAGCTCGTGTATGAACCAGATGGTTGTCGCTTTATTGGTGTTTTTGATCAGGAAGAAGTCGACGACGGAGCCCGCGTACTGCGGGTTATTGCTGGCAAATTGAGTGGGCTCGTCCGGATAGAGTATGGTGAGCCCGACTTCTTGAGGACCTTTCCACTATTGATTGTGGTTTGGTAGCCCGATTGCTGGTTGTGCACTTTGAATTTGTCGCCAATGATCGCGGCAGTTGTCTCTTGTGTGAGCTTTTTATAGTCCGCTGGAGAGATAACATCGGAAACACGCTGATACACTGATGTCAGGACTTGGTGTCGGTCTTCGAGCTCGACGCAGTTGGAGGTGGATTCCATATTGGCGAGATTTGGTGGTTTATCAACGGTGCCGGATATTTTGCTTGATGAGCACCACAGTGCCTCCACTCGGGCCTGTGGTTCTGTCATCCCGATACATCTTGTAGTTCGGGATGCTGAGTCGGATGGAGAGTTTAATAAATGTCTGCTGGAGCAGGGCGATATCGATGTTGTGTGCTGTCAGTACGTGAACAAGTTCTTGACTCGTACTGAATTAGCGTTTTAGGAGATTATCCTGCGTGAATTTGGCTGAAACACTGGCGGGAGTGCGTTGATGAGTTTGGTCTGGATCATGCCCAGGATTTATATAGTGATTTGCTCCTCTAATTGCGAGAGCTGGTTTGCCTGCGGAGAAATAGGAACTGGTTGCTGATGAGAAGAGTTCTTCCGTGATCTCCATTTGAAAGTGGATGGGGGGATTTTTGGCCTATAGTCGGCCTCCGCCAGCTTCGTGCAGCCCGTGAAGTTTTTATGTGAGTTCCTCCACAGTTGCTGCATTTTCCTCATTACTTTTTGTCCTTTTTGCAGTCGGTGGAATGGTGTTGGCTGCAGATGAAGTTGGTTCTACATCTTTTGGCAGTGTGGGCGTACTGCTGGCAGTTGAAGCACTGCACAGGCTGGCCGTAAGACTTCTGGACTCGGATAAAGTAAAATAATTTGTCTCGCAGAACAATCGGCGGAATGCGGGCGCTTTTCTCTCCAGCTGATCCCGATCTGCACCTGCTTGGTTGGCGGGAGGAGCCTTGGAGCGGGTGGAGCAAACTAGTTGCCGTGGCGATAGCGGAACGAAATTCTCTGTCAGGCGCGGTGGCCTAGACTGCGGGTGGATTATCGGGAATTACGGCGGCTGGAATTCCGCCTGCGACGTATGGCCAGCTGTATCTGGAATGGAGTGCTGGATCGCCGTACTGTTTGAAGATGCCGTGTCACTGGTTGTCGTCACGTGGGAAATCAGGGCGTTTTAATCAGGTGCGGAGGAATTTCGCGCGGACAAATTTACGGTTGGCGCGCGGCACTACTTGTAGGAATTGGTAATCGAGAAGCTTGCTAATGAATTATACTGCCAGGACCAATCAGTGCGGTCTCCTAATGCGCCAGTCTGTAGAGTAAGAGAGTGCGGTCTCAAGCGAATGGGTGCTTCGAACAAGCGCAAAACTGCCATTGGCTCGTACAATTTATAACTCGATTATATCGAAACGCTCCTCCTAGTAGTCCTATTAGTTGTGCCTTCATGGACATTTTTCTACCGTAACTAGTTATATTTCCATGTTGTGGTAAAACCTGTAATATTCACAAAAAATAAACCAATATTTAAAACATTAAACTATTAAAGAAAATATGATTACATTTTTATATACTATCTGACATAAAGGTTGGAGATAGTATCACGCCGGACAGAAAAGCGCACGCCAATATATTGTTTTGGCGGCTTTTTTTTTCTTGCAAATATGTTAATTAAGCAATTTTAAAAATTTGGAAGAATTGGGGATAAACCCCGCATTGAAGCTTCAAGAACAGTGTGAATCTCTGAAACTATTGCACATATGGAGTAAAGTGTGGAGGAGTCTCTAGAAACGGCGATTGCATGACGTGCAAAATTGGGAATTTTTCAACTCAGTTTACGCCGGAATTTCAGAAATGACTTGCACATGTTTCCATTTTAGATTTAGATTGTTCAAGATCTGTTTCCTGCAGACAGTGATAAGCGATTAGAATACTGTAATGCATCAACCACTTTCATCAAAATTACAATTTTCTTGTAAAATTGATTTGATGACTCCGGCCTACATAAATGTATTTTATTGCTTACGAAAATATGCTCCAAACCATACAGCAACCCAAGAAAAATATCCGTGCTGAAATCGCTGCATTAACGCCAAATGTGTTGACAAGAGTTATGGAAAATGTGTTAAAAGAGACACAAAGTTGCACTGTCACTAATGCCTCACATCTGATTAAGTTGTAATTTTCAAAAATTAATTATCACAAAATGACCGTGAAACTTGTCCCCACCCGTTAAAAAAGCGATCTCTTAACAACCCCTGCCGTAACGAAACCCGGCAAAGTTACAAGAGAAGTAAACAGGGCCGGGCCTAATAAAATAACAGGTAAAAAATAAAATTAATTTTATACTTAGTTTAGTAGTTTCAAAATATTTTAGTTTAGTTCGCCCTCTTTTCTTAAACATTGCAGTTCTACAATTTCGATCGTATTTTTTGTTATTCCAAACGTGCTAAAAATGTGGCGTTCTTGGAGAGATAATGATCATTGTGCCTCCGGAAGTGCTAATTTTAAAAGAACACATTTATCGCCCGATTCTGTCAAATTGTTAAAAATGTGTATGTTTCTTTATTGTATACGGGGCTTAATGTAAATGCATCCGCAGCAGAAACGTCTTCATTATCGAAAATTTCATTGCCTACAGTTAAAGATACTGTGACGAAAACAATTAAAGCCAAAAAAGTCGGTAGTGATTCTAGTAAAAGCAAATGTGTTGAGGATTTGCAAGTTAACGACAAAGACTTAATTCGAAGAAAAAATTATGTTATGTATGAAGAGCAAACTATGTCTGCATTGCATTAATTCCAACAGCGACTAGGGAAAGATGGAACCAACATTATTTGCAGCAGAACTAGCCTCCGGAGAATATTATCTCCGGAGATTGGTTTATAAATAGCCTTTTGCTCAATGTGCCTAAGAATAGCATAATTGTAATGGACAATACTAGTTATCATAACCAATAAAATGAAAAAAATAAAAAATAAAAAATAAAGTTCCTAACAATTAATTTAGCACTAAAACACTAAATTGGAAATTCAGAATTATATGTTAAAAAACGATATATATATATATATATATATATATATATATATATATATATATATATATATATATATATATATATATATATATATATATATATATATATCGAAAATACATAAAAAAAAGTCATCTAGAAATATTAAAGACATTTACTATTATAAAGAAATATGTATGTGATACTATTGCTGTGGCTATGGGACGTACGGTTTTACACCTTCCTCCGTATTACTGTATTTTTAATCCAATTGAGCATATGTGCAATCAGGTAAAATCCAATGTTTGAACAGAAAACAGTTCTCCGACTCTAAGTGTAAGTGCTGCAACATTAATTAGGAATGTTGTAGATATTATTCCCAAAGAAAGTTGGATAAATTCGATTAACTATATTATTAAAATAGAAGATTTCTAGTATCATTTACTAGCAATATAGAACCGCTTATTATTAATGTGAGATAATATTAAGTATACACTTATTATTAGTGTGAGTGAGAGCGAAACCGAATTAAATGTATAATTAAATTTAAGTTCTAATTTTTATTGCACTAATAGATAAATTTATGTCTTTGTTTATTTTTGTTGTACTAATAAATTCAAAATTCACAAATCAATAAACAATGTTTTAGTCATACATAATAACAACAATAATTTAATCATAATTTAACAATATTTTATTTTTCCCAAAATTATTCAGTTAGTAGTTCAGAAGTAGTTCAGTTTCAAGTTAAATCATTCCGGTTCTTTCGCCATTTAATAAACTAGGAATATTTTTATTGAGATTTATTGGGGCAATTAACATTTTGCGAAGAGCAACGAAATATTTTGAAATGGACTATACAATAAAATGGGAAACTTTAACTTATTGAGCAATACTTCGAATACTTCTGGTAGACTCCTCTTCAACACGATGTAAAATTTGTTTTTTGACTTCAGGACTGATTTTTTGTTGCCACCCACATTCTTGAAATTCTGGAATAATTTTACAAAAGTATCCAAAAGTCTTTAAGGAACTTGGAAAAATGTTTGCCGATCTGGAATCGTTGACCGTATCCTTCAGAATGTTAAATGTTAAATAAGAAGCCTATGCTGATATTCGCGTAGAATATATTTTTGGGTTAAAATCGAACTAAAAAGCACGCGCTGAAACACTGAAATATTTTTGCTGCAATTTTAAAATAGCAATCTTTGTCGTGGCAGTATTGTGACGTTGCCACATCCTTCAGGTAGAGTATTTCTTATTGATATGTTCAGAATCGAGGAGAGCAAAACGACCATGGAGCTCCTTTCCTTTTCAAACTGAAATGCACCCCTGGGGAGTTATATGGCTTGCCTCGTTGCCTCGTTAGTTGCTTGTGCTAGATGGAGGGGACTATAATTGCTATACGGTGTATAGACAGCTTAATGAATATTACTCTATTTGCTGAGAAAATAGGATCTTAGCCGATAGTCCTCTTGAATGAAATAATTATTAACAATATTGTTTCAATGTAAAAGATTAAAGTTTTTGCGATTAGAAACTGAATGAAACAAGTCTCACGAAAATCCATTCACTATAGATTAAGATTTTTAAATTTTCATGTACTGGACTACATATAAAACTGAAGATTACATATATGTTTTTTTTTTAATTTTCCATATCACTGTTGTAAATTGTTTCTTTCAGCAATTTAAATTATCTAGTTGGTAATATAATGGCACTTGCTAATAACAGTGACTCTCCTAAGATGGATGTAAATACTCCTTCAGACTTTATTTTTGACAAGATTATTGGTGATGATAGTTTTAGTACTGTTTATTTAGCAAAAGAAGTTAAGACTAACAATGAATATGGTAGTAAGGGGAAGAGGATGATTTTTAGCTAACATTAACTGTCATTCTTTTGTTTGCTTTAGTTAAAGTATTACAAAAAGATCATATTATTAAAGAAAGCAAAATTGGATATGTACGGCGAGAAAAGGAAGTTCCCTCAATACTAAATCATTAATCGCGGTACTTTGTGCATCTTTTTAGTGCATTTCAAGACCCAGAAAGATTCTATTTTGTCTTAAGTTATGCCACCAATGGGGGTTCTCTTAAAATATATATTCTTACACAAGAAATTCTCTATTGAATGAACCAGGTATAGACATATAATATAATTTTTAAGTAAAATTCCTGGTTGAATATTAAAATTTGTAGGTATTACACATGAAAATTGTACATATGGACCTAAAACCAGAGAATATTTTGTTAGATTATAATTTTGACATACTCGTTGCTGATTTTGGTAGTACCAAAATAGAAGAAGATGAAGAAAATCAAACCGATGGTAATATGATTATTGCGTTTTCGGTTTGTGTTTGTGACTATGATTTTTACAGATGATACTGAACACGAGTCTCCTCATAGAAGCAAAAGTTTGGTTGGTACAACTGAATTTATTAGCCCAGAAATGTTGCAAGAATCAAAATCATTATTTTCATCAGATTTATGGACGTTGGGATGCATATGTTTTTAATCTTATATGTTAGGAGTAATGAAATTGATTCTGTTTTGTATTGAAGTGTTCCAGATGGCTTCAGGCCATAGGCCTTTTCGTGGTAGGAACGAATACATCATTTTTCAGAATATCCTAAATCTGGAATACAAATTTTGCGACGATTTTGATGAGAAATTAAAAGACTTTATGCAAAAATTATTAGTTTTAAACTCCGCAAAGCGATTAGGTAAGTAATATAATATAATTAACGTAAACATATGCTTGCAAAGTTGCAAGTGGAATCAAAATTTACTTAGGTTCCCACCTCATCAAACTTTTATATCTTCCCCAGCCACTTTAGTTATTAACCCTCAAGATAAGCACTTCTGTGCTTCCCGATTTAGAAGCACATGGATTACCCGTCTGCCTTTGATTATTAATATCTTTTTATTAAATACTATCATATCTAGGCGATATCTATCATATCGTAGACGTATCAAACTATCATATCTAGACGAAATTAAAAGATAAAAACTTTCCTCAAACGGCATTTAAAAGGGGATTTAATATTCTTTCAGATACTTATTACAATAAATATTTTTCCCCCACTCAAAGTCGTCCCCTCAATGTGACCATTTATAAGGGAATAACACTTTTAATTTACCCCTGGGTATCCCTTATCCAGTTCTTTTCTTGAGGGCTAAAACATATTCATTAAATGATACGCCGAGCATAAACTGTTTTGAGAATTATTTAGTATTCACTTACGAAACACAAAATGGCAAAACTGATTCGAATTCTTTTTGAAATTTGGATTAAACATATGAGAAATATATATGAAATTTTTCTATGCAGGAGCCACAGACAGGGTTTTATATTCGAGTTTACGGGGTTACAAGAAGCAGAATCGGAATCTGCTGCAGGAAATAAGATTCTTGAATCTTACTCAATCTGCTTGCATAGTAGCAGAAACAATAAGTGTTTCTGGAATTACTTGACAAGTTTGATGCTTTTCGTCAGATATTTCAGAAGTGGTCAGAATGTTTTTCTAGATATAATTAAAGATTCTCTAATTTGTTCAGAAATAGCCTTTAAATCTCCATGGACGTACCATATACTCCACTAGAACCTAACCTAACCAAACATGAATAATACCACATACTCCACTAGACTATTATCTTCAATGTTTGCATTTTCATCCTGAAAATTTAGACGAAAAGAAAATTATACTTATTAAAAAAATAATAATATAATAATATAATATAAAATAATACTAAAAAAGGAATTAATGTAAAAAATTAATTTTATTTGGTACAAAATTTAATAATAAATGTAATTTCTTAATAATTCTTAGTGTTACTTTGAGTATGTAAACTATCGTTGAATTAATCTAAAAGTATATAATAATTAAAGTACTGTTGTATTATCCAGGTTATTGTTTGATGATGTTGCCTCTAGGTCGCCAATAATTGGCATGTCGATAATTTCAGTCAGAGACTGCACAATTTCGTCATTATCAGAGATGTTTTGCTATAAATAAAAAAGATGAATAAATTAAAATATGTGCAATAAAAAAATTGACATAGCGTCAAATATTTTAATATGCACTCCGTACTTCTTGGGCAAGATAAATTTATTTGCTTGATTGATTAGTGATGCTTGTTGGTTGTGCCAACCTATACCAAATATCGAAATGACTTTCATCTTCTTTTCTTCCTGTCCAAATAGAGCTCTCGTGGACTCTGAATACTGTTTATGTATCTTTATCTATTAAGCTCCCCAAAACTTTTAAAGTTTCTGATTGTTTGGATACTTCTGTTGTATCTTCAGAAGAAGATATGTTGTATTTTACTAGATAGAAGTTTCTTGCATAGCATTAGCGTCCAGATGATGTAATCCACATGTTTCGAATCCGTTTTCAATTTTTTTTTAATTCAAACTCTCGAATACTCTTCCAGTACATGAACAACTTGGCTTTTTTATACTAATTGTTCTAGAATCTTCACACCAAGCTTGAAAAAATCTTTGATAAGCTGCTCTAAATGTACGAAAGAGAGCTACATCTAACAGATGTAAGATATGTGTAGCGTTAGGATGCAAACAACAAGAATTATTTTGTTTTTACTGCAAAATTTGCTTAGATTCAAAATTATGTGTGAAATATGTCCATCAATGTACAATATAATTGGCAATTGAATATTGCTTTGGAAAACCCAGGGGAAAAAACATTTGTTATATATTCGAAAAAAAATTTCGCCCTCATCCAACCTTTAAAAAATCCAACAATAAAAAATCCACTCCACTAGCTTATTTTCTTCTTGATCATTCAGACCAGTTGATGATCCTGGTGGTTTGTCGCTATATTTTTTTTGTTTTTTTGCTCTGATTGTTGACTCCGGTATGTTATATTTTCTGGAAACCTCGGCAACTGTCATTCCACCGAGAGCTTCTACAACTGCTAATTTTACGTCAGCTTTATTACAATTATACCTAGTGTAATTATACCTAGTGTTTCTGTTCACTTTTGATTTTTTTTTGTTTATTAACTTTTAATTTATTATTTACTTTACCCATTGTTTATTTTTTATTTCGACATAGCTTTACTCACGCAGTTTTTAGAGGTTAGAACAGTATCGTTTACATTCGCAGAAATGGGCACAAGTGCATATAACCAGACGCGCTCCCATTACTGCGGTTGATTGAAAAAATCGCAGTAATACACGTAAATTACAATCAGTAAATGATAAATAATAATCAATCAAAATTTAATTTGTAGTGCATTTTTGATATTAAAAAAGTGTTATCTTACTTCTACATGCGATAAATATGAATATGGAAAAAAGATCTTTTATGTCACCTTTTTTCACACACACACTGACAAAAAGCATAATTTTTTCCTTCTATAACCAGTCAATTTTTAATAATTAATAACAAATTAAAAAATTTGGTACATGTCAAATTACTATACTGTTACTTATTTTAAGGTTTAAAGTACTCTCCATATTTTTTTTTAATTGTAAAAATTTATATATCCTTTATTTATAATATAACTAAAAAAATCCGCACTAATACCCTCATTTACCCTAGATATACGAGATGTTAAATGAAGTAAAGAGACTGGTTTTTATAACTTTTACATTCAATTGAAATTGTAATTCTGCATTGTCTTCTTCAAAATAGTGGCTTTGGCAAGCCGGCCAGCGCTGGAGACGATTTGTCAACTCTTAAATTAATACTGAAATTCGGACACTGCAATCGCCTTGTGCGAATCCTGTTTCAAAACAGTGTTCTTTGAGGTGAATTTTCAATCTTGAAAAAATTAAAAAGTTACCAGGACCCAAGTCTGGCCAATAAGGGAGCTGCGGAGCCACGGTTTTGTTTTGACCTGCCAAAAACTCGTTAATTGAAATCGTTGTATACAAGGCGCAATACATAAGCGCATTGTAGTGACACATTCAACTCTTCTCAGAGTTTCAATCTCCTGTTCATAAAATTTTGTTTTCTTTGAAGAAAAATATGTTTCCAGGTGAGCTCACTCATTATCGATATTTTTATTCTTTAGGGAATTTCCCATGGATCGGAATAAATGAAAATCGGATGGTGCTATGTCTGGAGAATATGGGGGATGTGGTGAAACCTTATTTTTTCTTGAGTTAATCTTGCTGCATGCGGCCTGGCATTATCGCGTTGCAATATTACTGCTCTTCTGGCCGTTTTACCAACAATTCGTTACGTAATCTATCCAATTGTTGGCAATATAATTCAGCCGTATCTGTTTCTCCCGGTTTCAATAGTTCAAAATGAATTATGCCACCACAGGCCCACTAAACGCACAGTAACACCTTATTTAAACTGAGGGATGATTTGGAGAAAGCCATTATTTGGAGTGCTTATCGTTGTTGTATAAGATCCATTTCTCGTTACCAGTAACAATTCTTCGTAAAGACGGATCACTTCATTGTCTGCACAATAGAGATGTGCATATTGTACGCCGTTATTCTTTATTCATCTCCGACAACAGATGTGCAACCAATATACCCTGCCTGTAGACCTTCCCGATTTCTTGAAGATGTGTTTGGACTGCTGACCAAGTAGCGAGTGAAGAGTGTTTGATATTTCTACCATTGATTTTAAAGAGCCATTATCAAAGTCTACAGGGTTCCACTTCGATCGCTATCAGATAAGTCAAAATCACCATTAGAAAATTTTCTAAACCAGCGTTGGCACTTATTGACTTTCAATACGTCTCCATACACATCACAAATTTGCTTTGTTACTACCGTTGCATTAACACTCGATCGAAAATGAAACAGCATGCAATGACGTAAATGTTCTTCAGTTGGTTGATTGTGCATCATTTTCACCGGTGTAATAAAAACGATTGAATTTAGTTGTCACAAAGGTCAAGGCCATGTGTTGTAATATTTCGTAATAAAATAACCTCTTTATACAGTCACACTCTAAACAAAACTGAAGTAAATATTCCACATTAATAATTATTAATATTAATAATTAATAATTAATAATTAAATTCATATTAATAATTGATTATTTATGGGTACCCCTATTATAATATATGGTATGATAGTAGAAAAACAGAAGTCCCAATATTAGTCAGTATTAGTCCCAAGAGACATTTACTTAAAAAACAGAACTAATCATGCAATTTATAGTACCAATTAAAAATGATTCGACCAATTCATAAATTAAGTATTGTCTAAATGATGTGATAATTTCAGTTTCAAAAATCACTTTAAAAAAAAAATATTTTATTTCAATTATAGAATTACAGAGTAATGGATTACTTTTTAGTAAATGACAATAGTAACTAACATTAAAATGGTTTGGGTATTAATTAATATCGATCAAAACAATTTTCTAATATTTATAGTACTTTGGATGCTTAGTCGTCATATCGCACGGTGCTTATATATATATATATATATATATATATATATATATATATATATATATATATATATATATATATATATATATATATATATATATATATATATATATATATATATATATATATTAAAATATATATATATATATATATATATATATTTAAAAAATAATGAAGTGAGGTCGTGGAGAAAGGTATTAAAAAAAAGGAAATACACCCACGCTCTACGTTAGTGCTTTGCCCATGGTGGCTGGAATCACATGCAGCATTGCCATCCTGTGGTAAACTGCCGCGACAGATAAACTGTGCGAGATCATTCGTGGCCCGTCTAACTTCGGGTAAGTAGTAGGGTACCAGTACCAGGTCTGTTCAGAACAGACCTGGTACATATTGTATTCTTTAGAATCGGGAACAATATTGAATTTAAATCTACCGAAGGCATAACAATACAGTTAATTTTATTTAATTAATTAAAGCGGTTTCTTTTCATCTTCTGTATTTTGTTACCGATACTTTTAATACCGTTTTGGAATTATTCCAAACGATTCCCATGCGTCTTGACAAATTCTAGATTTATTAAAATCGCCCTTTCTAAGAAGGGTTTTATGTTCTTTTATTGTAACATCTAACGGTCTAGATGTCTCAACTATATAAAATTTGCCACATTCGCAACGAATTTTATAAGCCACATTTTTGGTATTCTGTTGTGGGTTGTTTGGTTTGGTTTTTGTCAATATAGATCTAAGAGTATTTTTTGTTTTAAAAGTCGTTCTTATATTGTATTTAATTCCTATTCAATTAATTTTATCAGAAATATCAGGGATGTAAGGAATTGTGAGATTAATTATTTGAAATTTATTATTATTGTTATTAGTAAGTTGTCTGTTTTGAAAAAAACATAATAAATTATGTTTTATTCACATAAGAACAGATATTTTTGATATTTTTTTGAGTTTTAGATCGTGGCGAAAAACCCAAAAAAGAGAAAAAATATATATCTGTTAGATGCGACCTCAAGTAAACTTTATACTGTTGTATAATTCTAG
>JARFXV010001509.1:0-148491 GCA_031761425.1 Cosmopolites sordidus | reverse complement strand
AGTCGAGAAAAAACGTGTACCAAGATGTTTGCTTAATTCCATGTCCATTTGCGTAGAGAAACCTCGATAGTGTAATTGATTGGATATTATCTGAACCTCTCTTTTAAATTTTAATTGTAACAGATGTCTGAAAAGTTTATTAGATATGATCCAATTCCTTTTTTTTTCGGCTGATTAGAAGCTTCTTTCTTTAACGGGACTTGGTATTAAGTTGTCAGTTTGGTTTAAAATAGAAAAGAATATATGAAGATACATTTTGAAGAACCTCTAATACTATACAATATTAATGTTATTCATTACTGTAATTAGACAGATTAGACATATTATTTAGTTGAAGTACGACTCATACGGTATTACATATGATAAAAAGTATAGACATTTCACTTCCATATAATAGAAAAAATATAATGAGTAGATTATTGTAACATTCTGTAACTCTGCTGGAGGCGTGGATCGAATTAGATACCCAGGTACGTTGTACAAAGGCTTTAGGTTCGTTTAAAGTTATTGGCGGGCAGGGTAATTGCTCAATAGTTCGAGCAATGCTATACCATATATGTTCATCGCTAATAAATTTGCACTTGTCGCGCACCAAACAAGACTATAACCACAGCAAAAAAGGAAATGTTGGACAAAAATGTAAAGAACAATAATAATATCAATTAATAACGTAAAACAAGGGATATTGAAAGAACGCAATTAATATGGTATGCCTATGCCCAAAGGATGGAAGCCAAAATGGTCAATGAGTGAGTCTTGCCAAACCCCAGACGGAGAGACCTAAAAAATCGTGGGAAGAAGGTATAGTTAAAGCGATGAGTCCTAGATACCTAAGAGAGAAGCAATGGATTGATATGAAATCATCATCATCACTCCTCCATTATCCATCCACTTCAGGATGAAAACCTTTTACCATGCTTTCCAAGTCGCGCGGTTCTGAGCTCTCCTCTTCCATTTAAGACCAATATACTTAATGATATCATTAGTCAAACGTGCTGTTCGTCTTCTTCGTGAACAGTATCCACCCCAGGAATGCTTTGGTCCATCTATCGTCTCATCGCCTCGCTATATGGCCTGCCCAGCTCAATTTCAAGTCATTTACTCTACCAGTGATGTCACATACTTTTTGTTTATTCTCTGGTCCATGCGCAGGTCGTTCTGTTCCTCCTTGTAATGTCAAGTATACACTTTCCTTTCCCTTCTGGGCTACCCAAATTTTTTGAACTGATTCTGGTGAGTGTCTGGTGATGTCTGGTGAGTGAGTGATTCTGTGAGTGTGTGAGTATTTGACTGGTGAGTGTCCATGTTTCACTTCCGTAGGTCACCGCACTGATCATGAGTTGTTCGTGGAAACTCTTGGGCTTTTGCCTTTGTTGTAAGAAACTTTTCCTTAAAATGATCTGAAATATGGTTGGTTAATATTAGATTTTTAAAAAATAAACTTGTAGCTTTTTACGTCACATACTTTTTGTTTATTCTATGATCCATGCGCAGGTCCTTTTGTCCCTCCTTGTAATGTCAAGCATACACTTTCCTTTCTCTTCTAGGCTACCCAATTTTTTTTAACTGATTCTGGTGAGTTTCTGGTGATGTCTGGTGAGTGAGTGATTCTGTGAGTGTTTGACTGGTGAGTGTCCATGTTTCACTTCCGTATGTCATCGCACTGATCATGAGTTTTTCGTGGAAACTCTTGGGCTTTTGCCTTTGTTGTAAGAAACTTTTCCTTAAAATGATCTGAAATATCGTTGGTTAATATTAGATTTTTAAAAAATAAACTTGTAGCTTTTTAATGTTTCAAATGTTCATTATAGATTTTATTCTACATATGTTTCGCCTTATTAGGGCTTTCTCAAGAATAATTTGAACTAATACTAAGAGTCAAACTCCAAGTGTTTCCAAGTATACAGGTAATTGGTTTTTAATTTTTCTTCCTTTTTTTTTCTGATGTCGGTTTGAGAAAACTCGGATTATTAAGTTACAATAAAATCTTATCTACCATTGGGATATTTTAGAAATTTACTTGATCATTCGTGGTTATAACATGACTATTTCTTACGTACTTAGCTAGCCGCTGGTTCGAGCTGGTTCGATTCCAGCGCTCGGATGGGTGTTTTTCTTTAATTCTTCTGTCCGTCTTACTTCCTACCCTACACACACAATTACTAATATCTATACCACAGTATAGATATTAGTAATTTAAGACTAATTAAAAGTGTTAATAATATTAGGGCTTTGGATGCATATGAAAGCATTCAAAAAGAAAAATGTAATAAAATAATGAACCGAGATAAAGGGCCTATCCCGTCCAGTCAACTTTTTCAATTATTAATGTAAGGCTTAGTAAACTTCACGGTTCATGATTTTTACACGCGTCGTTAGGTAGGGTTTTTCATATAAATAGTACATAGTTTAGTAACATGGTTATAGAAACGTGCGTCCAGCAGTTAAAAAAAGTGATTTGGTGTTTAGTAGTAAATCTCTTCAAGTTAAGTCTAATTATATAATTTATTATAATATAAAAAAAATATTTTATATAAAAAATATTTAAAAAAAATTATTATTTATTATTATTCACGTATGGGCTCTGGTGGACCACGCGAAGTACAATTAGAGGCGTTTGTTATTGTTAGCCTTCCTTTGCGCCCATATTGATTTCATTCTTTCGCTATGAGCTTTTTTCCTTTTGTCAGACCAAGTTGTTCCGGTCTTCCTACATTTCTCTCCCAGGCCAACCTTCCAAACGTCGTCAACCTTGTGTCTGAAACAGCCTCTATCCTGAATTTCATTTTGTGTAATATTTGGTGATGTTAGGTCCTCTTTAATTGCAGCAATCCACTTTAATTACTTAATTCTACTTTAGCTCTACTCCTATTTTCATAAAATTCAACTATTTGTCTAGTTATCCTACTCTACTACTACCTATGTGTCCGTTAAACTTAAGTCTTCTTTTTCTCATATCGCTATGTATATCTGTGTATTGTTTGATTTCTTGGTTTTCTCCAACTCGGTATGTTGTGCTATTTATTTGTTTGTGGCCTAGGATTTTTCTTATGATTTTTCTTTCCTTCTCTTCAATGTCCTCGATGTCCTTTCTATTCAAAATGAGCGTTTCTGCCCCATATAAACATTCTGGCTTAATAACTGTGTTGTTATGTCTCAGTTTTGTGTTTTTAGATAGGCATTTTTTGTTGTAAATATTTTGTGTCAGTCTTAATGCCGTTTCCATTTTTTGACATCTACCCTTATTGGCCGCTTAGTCCAACCCATTTTCCATGATTATTTCACCCAAATATTTGAATTGAGAGTCTCGTCTGATGTTACCATATTTTGTTTTTAGAAATGGTGTTCTTAGTATGTTGCAGGTCATGTATTGTATCTTTGCAAAGGAAAGTAGCGGGAGTCCATCCCCTTGTCTCACGCCAGTTTTAATTTCGAAGGGCTCAGAGATGTCCATGAATTTAACTTTTGACCTTGTGTTAGTTAAAGTTGTTTTAAAGATTGCCAGCATTTTCAGATCTAGTCCTTGTTATTTCAAGAACAAATTATTTTATATAAAAAATATAAAAAAAAAAAATACCATTCAAGAATCAATATACTTAAAAAAAAGTTGAAGTTCGCATTTATGCAATTCGAGGGCTGTAAACGACAATATTCTAATTAAATAAGGAAAGATTAATATCGAAAATTTCCACTATATTTAAAATAGTATGTATAACAATTGTTTCGACACACAGTGCCTTTTTCAAATACAAACTATACTAAACTAACAGTGTTAATGTTAACACTGTTAGTTTAGTGTTAATATTCTAATTACTTGGTCGTGTTGTTATATTTTTAGCTAAGAATATCGTGGAATCTAAGAATATATTATCAAATGGAAAACCTGCCTTTAGCAAATAAAATCGTGTCAGGGCATCGATAGCGACTGTTAAATTGGGGTCTTTTCGTGAACAATTTCGGCTAATATTTTTCGAGAAACTAATAAAGTTAACGTCCCATTATCATTTCGCGTTCTATGGCACTAATGCAAAGTCTCATTAAGATCTTGCAAGAAATGAGAGAAGAGCCAATAGAATATTGGGTCGAAGAAACTACACCTGTATCAGAAAAGTTGGGAATCGTGTCAGTCCTCAAAAGCAAACGAAGTTCTAGAATGAAAAGGCAACACGACGAAATCTGTGAGGACGAATCAAGAACACCTTGTAACTACATTAGCAACTTCTTCGAAAAAGTACAGTACCAATGATTTCGATGAACTCTTTTATATTTTCTTTTTCACTATATATTGTGTAGGTTTGTTTGTTTTCACATATATTTAAAAGAAAATGCGCATCGCCGTTACAGGCAAAACAATTTTCACAAATATTTTCATAGTAAAGTTCAACAAATTATACCCGCAGCTCCGTACTACTCAAGTTAATAAACGGAATAATGACACTTATGTCGGATATTAACAACAGTCATATCAATTGAAAAAAATATATGGTTGTATCGATACGCAAAACGGGCGAATTTTATCAACGTAAATCACTTTACCTTTTGACTATAGTAGTACGTTAACCAGTCCTTTTTTTTTGACCTATGTACAAAAAAACAACATTTATTAACTATCTTCAAGAAAACCGGTGAATCTAATATTGTGCAAGATGTAACTTTGTTGCAACATACTCGCAACCGAAAACAACCATTTTTATGACGAAAATCAACCATACCAGCAGATCTTATCAAAAACCGAACGGCTTCATTAAAATACCACACCATACATTCAATGTTCAGCTTGCGCTTTTAACTGCTCTATGACAGTCATAATAAAGGAATGGAGAAATTATGCAAAAATCATTCCTTGCTTTGTAGAAAAGAAAACAGGCGCGCAGATGTTCCACCGCTATTTTATATCGACCACCGCCGAAAACATGCCTCACACCACAAAAACACCGAGCAACAACATTCACTAAATTATGTCGACTTGTCCTTTAGTTTTTGCGATCGTCGGGTGTCTGACATAATAACCCATTCTTAATGATATCAGTTTTTTTCTTGATCTATTGCTGTTTATTGACCATCAAACTGTTATAGATGACAAATCTGTTGGATTTGAATTTACTTATAACCGTTATCCATTACATGAGTAACTATGAAAACTATTTTCTATATTATCAGTACTAGCTATATCCAGCCACGCGTTGCTGTGGCTCAGTCTGGTTAAATGGAAAAGAAAGAAAAGAGAAAGTACACGTTTCTAATATGTTTCATTTCATAATGCTTGTGGGTATACAATATTTTTTTGTTGTTCCATCGTCTGTGTAGATATAGAGATTGTCTGGTTTGCTGACTTTAGAACATGCAACATATAAATGTCCATGTGAGAAGCAATCTCTGTCTAGATCTTAACAGCACAATTCTAAATACTTTGTTGATGGTGATTGCAAACGTCAATTGAACTGGGAATGACAATCTCTTAAATTGAAATGGCATATCCGTTTGAATCATAGGAATGAGGACATCTTCACCTTTGAAAGGTCCTGTCCAGATTGTTGGTACTACGCCGTTGCTCATTAATCCTTTTACTGCAAGCCACGTGCTGTTGTAAAACTTCGGCTGGATGATATTTCGCAACATGATAATTTGCACACTGATTTTCAATTGTAGTACGTGTGGTGGCATCCTTGGCAGATCGAGTAAATTCAAAAAGTCTGTTGAATAATTTACCGCTTCATCTGCTTCCACAACAGTGTCGACGGACTTGTATGTGACTATAATCACGAAATGAACGCTATGGTAAATGACACATCTTAATTCCAACGCAATGTCACGAGATAATTGAATTAAAATGAAAATAAATGAAATATATGAAAATTCAATTTAACAATGCAATAGGAAACATTGAAAATTCTAAGTGATAGCAGCTGTCAAGGCATGAGCAAGGTTTAATGTTGCGTGTGTTGCTGTTACGTTCAACAGATGGCGCTGGCATTGCCGTAAATTATTTAGTATAGCGTGTGTTGCTTTTACGTCCAACAGATGGGGTTTTTTCAAAAAACATGTTTTTACCTGTCCCAGGTGTGATATCTATATAATAAGTATGTATAAACACGTACGTATTCGAATGCAATCTTATGTCAAAATTTCAAAGCAATCTGTGTAGAACTTTCGGAGATTTAAGATTTTGAACAAACGAACATTTACATTTTTATTTATATACAGGGTGCTCGATAGCTTATCCGCTATACAGCAACTAGAGATTAAAATAAGAAGATTTAGTCATTTAGATATTTTCTTCATTTCTAATAATATTGGTCGCTTGTTGATTTTTTTTGTAAAAGTCCGGCTCGTGTATTGATTTTATCATGGTAAACTAAAGACTTTATATGATCCCACAAATAAAAGTCTAATGGATTAATGTCTGAGCTACGAATTGACCAAGGAAATTCACCACCACGTTCAACGTTTTCCACATCAATGGATTGATTGATGTGGAAAACGTTGATTCAAATGATTTCGCACTGCAACAGTAAAATGCGCTTGCGCCTCATATTGCATGAACCACATATCTTGTCTTAAGTTTAGAGGTATACCGTCCAAAAGGTCTAATAAATAATTTTCTAAAATCTTCCCATACTGATACCCATTCAGTCTTTGTGGATTATTAAATTAAAAAATTAATATCGGTCCGATTGAAAAATTGTCTATAATCCCGCATCAAATGTTAATTAAAAATTCGATCTGGAAATGTCGCTCTCTTGGTAGGTGTCGATTTTCCAGTGCGTAATAATGATTATTTCGCCAGTTAGAAATTCCGCGTCTGGTAAAACTTGCCTCGTCAGTGAACAATATCTTTTTCAGGAACATATGGTCTTTTTTTTATGCAGTAGATTTTGTCAAAATTCTGATCTAGCCGGCAAATCTTGTGGCAATAAATTTTAAGCAGGCAAACAATGGTAAGGCAACAATTTTTCTTTATGGAGAACTCTTGAAACGGTAGATTTGCTAATTTCTGTAGATGCCTCTAAACGCCTAGTGCTTAGTTCAGGATTTTCCACGATACTAACCAAAATGTCCACTTCTTGTTTTCTACCGTTATACGTTTCGGTCATCCACCAGGATTGTTGTAATAAAACGAACCTGTTTCGCCTAACTGATTGAACGTTCGTTGAAAAATGTGTAGATCTGAGATGATTCTGGTTGGGTAGAGCTCTTCATACTTTCTATCTACAGCACGACTATTGTAATTTACTTATGCATAAACGCAGAGCATATCCCTTAAATCACAGTTAGGAAACTGAAGTCTGGGCATTTTTTACAAATTATATAATACCAACTCAAGATGGTGGAAACTTGTTTCCACCAAACTTTTAATAAGAGAGATAGAAAACAATGATAGTTATCATCAAGACATAATAATTTGTACACAACATTCAAGGCACACTTTGTGAATTGCATGTTTTTCAGTCATCGACAAGATGTTTAATGGAATATTCGTACACGAATATCTCGCAAACAGTGTAAGATATCGATATTCACCAAGGAGACCTTTTTACGTGGAAATTATGACTCTTCTCTATTTTGAAGTCAAAATGTTCCCAACTTTATGAGGTAAAATATGTGAGAAAGTTAATTCCTCACAAAGTAGGTAGCAAGTACCCTCTAGGAACTAGGCTCAAGCTAGTACCAAATTCGGATTTATCACTTTTAAAAACCCAACTACCCTGATTTTGAACCTGATACCTTCAACCGTTTTTAATTATCTCAATTTTTAGAAAATTTAGTTTCACTTTCAACACCCTGTATCTTTTTATTGACTAGCATTTGCCAACACATTTATTGACTATATTCTTTTGATCTCTACTATCACCAGTTGCTCTATGACGAGTAAGTTATGGGACAATGTAGAAGATATAGCGTGTGTTGATTTTATGTCCAACAGATGGCGCCGTTAGAAAAAAACATGTTTTTATCTGTCACAGGTGTGACATCGTTATTATAGACATATAAAAACACGCGCGTATTCGAATGCAACATTGTATCAAAATTTTAAAGCTTTCGGTGAAGAACTTTTGGAGATGTAAGATTTTGAACAAACATTTACATTTTTATTTATATAGATTAATGAATCGAAAAGGCTATCCAAAAGTATTCTTAAACGAATACTAAGATTCTTCGGCCACATTAATTGCAGGAATGGCAATAATCTAGAAATACTGGTGATACAGGGATAGATGGACGGTTCTAGATCGCGCGGCAGAGCTCCAAAAATATGGACAGATCAAATTAATGACCTAACTGGTACGTCTTTTCAATATGTAACAAAGGAAGCCAGAAATAGAAAAAACGAGCGAGAAATATTCCGAAAATGAACGCAAACGGGATGAGTTTTCACTGGTCACGTCTCTTCTCTAAAGAATAATACGAAGAAGAGATGAGAGATATTATTGGAAGATTTGTTGCAAAACAATTAATAGCCAAATTTTTGTTTAAAATCAAACAAACACCATTTCAAAAGCATCATATTCACCATATGTGGCCCCGTGTGACTTTTTCTGTTCTCTTTTTTGTTGGCTGCTTTGTAGAAAATACCAGAAGTCCAATATAACTCTTTCGGAGACTGGAGAAAATATCGTAAGAAGTGTACTGCAGTGTGAGGGGCTACTTTGAAAGGCACAATTAATTTGAATGAATAAATAAATGTTAACAAACAAATACTTTGTGTAAATTTTCATTATTTAGCAGCTGTTTAAAATAGACGTGCCTTGTGTTTTTGTTAATTGAACATTTCAAAAATAGTGCTCTCATTCAATATTTATTTAAGAAAGATATTCAGATATTCAGTTTGATTAAATCATTTCCTGATGATGCTAACATGGTTGGCAAATGAAAATTGATTTGGTGTTTGGCGGTAAATCTTTTTGAGTTTTTGAGTGAGTGTTTCACGCTAGGTTCCAATAGAAAAATTGAAGTTATATGTGGTAAAGAAATTTTTAAGCGCTATGGTAACTGAGTTGTGCTGTGTGCTAACACTTTTTTTGTAACAGTAGAAAATTTAATTGTTCTATCTATACGAAGTTGTAAAGGGTCTTTCAAATTGAACGGTATTTTTAATACTTTAATAAAACACAGAATCAACGTTGATTTTAAACAACTTTTTATTGATAACACTGATCTACAAAATGATTTTGTTTTGTCACTAGAAAACGTCTGTCTAATTTAGATAGTACTATGGCCACCAAACAAGAATAAATTAATAAAAAAAAATAACATGTCAGGTTTTTTGTAACATTCAAATATATATATTTATAAAAATATACGAAAAAACACGTACACTTATACAAGTATCCACTTATACACAATATTTATGATTTTCGCGAGTACTAAGCTTTCAGTAGGTCTCTTTTCCATCCCCAGCAGTAATCGGCTAACATTCCCGGACTCCATTTCCCTTGATATCGCATCTTTATAAGGGAAATATCCTGGTGGAATCCAAACTATGTGTCTTTAAGACCATATTGCACTCAAAGCTTTGTGTAAGATTAAAAGTTCGTTAATTAAATCTTCGTACTTTTCTGCTATATGGTTACCGGAAAAGTTTTTTGCGACAGTAACAAAACATTTTCATTCAGATTTTTCAAGATCGTTCCCTATCAAATCATTTAGGTCACCTTGAGTCAATAAGTGTGGTTCTTTTGAAGTAGTTGGTTCTTAAGTTGGGTCGCACTCTATCTCATAAGTTATCGTCTTGACTAGTAGCAGCTTCTTGAGTTTCGAATGGATTTGGAGGTATTGGCATAGACAATGCGGCACTATGTGTGATTAGTCTTTTTGCAGATGATATGTCTGGGTACTTTATGGTGTGTTTCGACTTATTTGTGATACCCTTTATAGCAGTGAAACAAACAAATAACAATCCCTTATGTAATCTGTTGATTCCGTTCAAATCATTGGCACAGCAAAGGGTAGATCTAGTCTAGATCGCTTAGCGATTCCAACAGAAGCCTATTTTTTTCCTTTATTTGGGTTTTTTCGCCACTATCTAAAACTCAAAAAATATCAAAAATACCTGTTCTTATGTAAAATTTATTGTGAAATTTCGACGCTGATAGGTAAAATTTAATTCTCCACACACATAACAAAAACCATCCGGGTCATTTAAACACTTTCGTGACATATTTACAGCCTTAACGAATATCAATAAATTTAAATTTGTTGACTATGATAGCTATCCAGCTTCTAATTACGTTATTCAAACATAAACACGTATATGAAGTGAAATTAAATATGTAGCCGTCACAAAAAAACTGAGACTGGAAAAATTATCATTGTATTTGTAATGAGAGTAGATAGGTACAATCAAATATTATTACAAAATTCGTGTGACAAAAACAGTGTTTATCTGTGTAATTGAAGCATAGTGAATTATATTTAAGCACGAAAGACAATATCTGCCAAATGACCACCTCTTGCAGCTCCATAGACGCCCACTCTTTTGACATAACTTCGGATGAAATTTTGGCTTAATCATGGCTCTATCTCTCGAATAATTTCATTCTTTAGTTCTGGAATCGATTGTAGATTATTCTTATAGACCTGGCTTTTCACGCAACCCCAAAGAAAATAGTCTAACGGTGTCATATCATATGACCTTGGTGGTCAAGTAACGCCATTTCTTGCAATAACTGGCCCGAGAAATGTTTTTTTCAATAAGTCAATTGTTTCATTAGCAGAGTGAGGTGTAGCGCTATACTGTTGGAAGTACATATCTTCCAATTCAGTTCACAAAAATCCAGTTGTCATCTCACGATATCGTACACCATTCATACTTACAGCTTCACCAGCAGCATTCTGAAAGAAATACGGCCTAATTATACTTCCCGACCATAATGCACACCAAACAGGGACTCGTTTAGGAGGTAAAGGTTTCTCATGAACCCTATCGTGGATTTTTCTCAACCAAATGCGGGAATTTTTGTTTATTGACATAGCCACCAATTTCCAACTAGGCTTCTTTTTTTATCTTCCACCGAAGCGGTTTCTTGACATTTTTATTGTTCAAAAAATTTTTCACCAAACGCCCATTTTCACAAAATCTTTCAACAATTTTAACGCGTTGTTGTATTGTGTACGACTTCATTTTTATAAATGTCATATATTACACTTCTGAAATAAGATTAGACCTACGCAAATTCACAACGCCACCTGTGTTTTAATCAAGAATTAAGAAAAGCTCTTCACTTGAAGGACCTATTAAATGGCGGATAATTATTAATCAGCCTAATAGAATTAATTTTTATGAAACATTTTTACCTTAACACTGCAATTACAGTTAAATTAAGGATTGTTACTTAGATTCTCAAACATGTGCTTAACTAAAGGTTCTAGGCTAATTAAAAAGTGAAGTGAGCTATATTATCTACTACATTTTTCAACTACTACAAGTTTCATCCTTCATGTGAACATATGTGATGTTTCAAGTCGATCTGTCAATTCATTCGTACAAAAACAGCAGCTTAAATATTCGTAGCAGTGTTATTTTTTATAATGAAAAATATTGAAAATCGTGCAGTGATTAAATTCCTTTTAAAAAAGGGTTTAAAGGCAATGGCAATTCATAGTGATATGGTAAATGTATTAGGGGAGTCAGCTTCTTCAAAACCAATGATTTGTAACTGGCCAGGAGTTTCAACGTAGTCGTACAAGCCTGGATGATGATCCTCGTTCTGGGTGTCCAATAAGTGCAACTACTGAACAAATAATTAATGCTATACATGGTATGGTTATGGATGACAGATAATTGACTTTGAGTGAAATTGCTAAGGCTATGGACATCTCAACTGAATGGGTGTTTTCATGTTTTGAAAAAAGAAGTGGGCTTGAGAAAGGTATGTGCAAGATGGGTGCCGCATTTGTTAAATTCTGATCAAAAATCTTTTCGAAAGAATAATGTAGATTTTAAACGTCGTTTTGTAACTATGTTTGAAACTTAGGTTTACCACTATGATTTTAAAACGGCTATGGCATCAACTTTTTTGAAATGCAAACGGCATTTTGTTAATTGATTATTTTCAGACCGGAAAACAATAACAGGACAGCATTACTCAAACCTTTTGGGTCAATTAGATGCAAAATTCGTGAGAAAAGATCTGGTTTAGAAAAAAATCATTCTTGCAATGGCTAAATTGTAGGAATTAATGTTGGAACATCCATCATGTTCACCAGATCTGGCCCCCTCTGACTTTCATATGTTCCCTAATCTCAAAAATTCTTACGTGGCAAGCGTTTTTCGCAGCCGTAGTTATCGCAGCCGTAGATGAGTATTTTGAAGGACTCCCAGAAAATTACGTCAGAGATTGATTAAATGAACTGGAGAACCGCTGGAAAAAATGTATTGACCTTAAGGGAGAATATACGGAAGAATAAAGTCATTTGTTTAACTATAAACTTGTTTTATCATTTTTGCTCCGCGAACTTTTAGGACAATTCGCCTAGTATATACTTTCTGTATGGTCCAAAATGTGTTATTTATATTTTATTAATTTTATATAACCACCCGTATCGTGAAAATTATGGATTTATTCATCGATTCCTTTTTTTCGGACTGACCGAAATCGCCAAAACTAACAAAGAGGCGGGACAGATATCCGAGACATCCATTAACACTTTCAATAATTTCGGTTTCAAATATCAAAATAGAAGAAAAAAACGGTTTGGGTCTTCGCGGACAACATTCCGAGATGCGTCAAGAATCGACAATACACAACTTAGATCTCGGCCAGATTCCTAAAATAAACAAGAACTATGTGAAATTAGACCATCAAAGCTTTTAGACGTTTAAGAACTTTCTCCATTCTTCGCCATTTCTCTTTTTATTTTCATTGACTCTTTTTTTATTGATTCTGGAAGAACATATCGTTAGCTATGTTAAGTAATTCAACATCAAGCGATGATTGTCTAATTGCAACATTAAATTAGAATATATAACAGGTCATTTTTTGTAGTGTGTCCGAACTTCCGTAAGGGGTCGTTGTCAAACGAACAATGAATTTGCGCGTCTCTAGTGTCAAAATTTTTCATTAAGAGTCTGGCAAATCATCATGGGACGTTTAATAATAGAGCAATGCTAGGTGTTCCGTGCGCCAAACTTATAGAGCACTTCGTGAATGTTATGGTGTATATAATCGCCCAAACAAGTGATGTATTTGCCAAATTATCGATAAATTTCAAGCGCGTTTCATGCTGCTCAATATTAAAACAAAAACAAGACTAAAACTGTGCGTTACGAAGATAATATCACCGCTGTTGCTGCCAGTGTTAATGAAGATCCAAAAAGTTGGCTGTGAGTATTCGATCCCAAAAGATCCAGCTTGTTCAAGATCTCAAGCCGCAGGACCATCGTTTGCGTCGTACGTTCGGTGAATGAGCTCAAAATAAATGGTTACGTTAATAAACAAAATTGCGGCATTTGGAGTGAAAATAATCCGCAAATGTTGTATCCAGAAAAAATGCACAGTATGATATGGATTGTACGCCGGTGGCATCATTGGGTCGTATTTCTTGAAAAATCAAGCTGGAAAGCACGTTGCCATTAATGGGGATCGTTACAGAGCGGTGTTCAATGATTATTTAATTCCAAATTTGAATGGTATTCATCTGGAGGAGATGTGTTTCCAACAGGACGGTTCCACATTAGCCAACGCAACAATCGATTTATTTAGGGAACAATTCGATCAGAAAATTATTTCGAGGAACGCACCTGTTAACTTGCGACAAAGGTTCCCTTCCTCTTTGGAGGAGAGGAAGGTAAACATCTGATGTATCTTCAGTACATGTTTGATCTCCCTAGAGATTTCCACGTGGTGCTTCTTGCAGGTCTTTTCGTGAACGGGATTTTTCCAGTGCATTCTGAAAATGAGTAACAACAATTTCGAACAATCGTGCGCTATCCGTTTTGTTTCAGTCTTGTGCACTGTGACACTTTTATTTTTACTTCTGACACGTAAATTTCAAAAGTCACCTTAGTTTTTGATTATAGCAGTATATGTGCATCCCATGATTATTCAGGGTTATCCATTTTGTGCTCCGGAAAGTAAAATTTAAAAAAGCACACAAGGAATTGAGATAAAATCTGCTATAATGTGGCGTAAGACAAGCTCACAGACTGTGAATACCGAGGAATCGATTAGTTTGGATCTTCAGCCACACTTTCACTAACAGCAGCGATCTTCTCCATCGAGCGAGCGTTACGATGATGCACATGTCTTACCACATTCGTAACAGAGCCAGTATTTTCAAATTTCTTGACTGTGCTGGAAATTGTGCGCTCAGAAGAACGATTATGGCGACCCCATTCTGCTCGTAAGGCGCGAAACGTGGCTATGACAGAATCATCATTTTTGTAAAGACTTTTAACAATTCTAACGCGTTTTTCGGTGGTTAAATATCCATGTTGTAAAATGGATATAAAATTATATTATAAATCTTAAATTAAACAAATCACACTTTGGATGACATTTAAGTCAAAATGCAGGGCTGTATGGAAATGGATAACCCCCTGTATCTAAATATTAAGGACATATACAAAGCTCACAAATCATTTTTTTCCAATGCTGCGGTCAAATGTGGATTTTTTGGGGATCCAAAGAAATAACTCTCAACTTTATGGTGGATATTTTTCATGAACTAAAACTACTTCAGCTGTCACAAGGCAGAAGGGTTGATCGGTACATCTTAATATAGTTTTTTTCGCACCCTATAAAGCAAAATATACTCAAGATCTATTAATAACGCTTAATACAGATCCAATTTTTATTCGAACCTTTTCAAAATATAAAAGGTTCCTCTGACTGATATTAATTGCCATTTTAAACTGTTCTGCCTCAGTGCGTGGTGACTCGTAACCTGAAGGGGTTGAGGAAAAAAAATTACATCGACATAAAATGTGAGAAAATAATTGACAAGTGGAGAGATGAGTCTGTAATAGCATGGCATTTCTTTGGCTGAGTGTAGAGTGGTACAATATGTCACTGTCATAAATGTTATTGAATAAATGGTGTTTAAAGTTACCTGATACTTTATAAACAAAACTAATATACTGCATTTAAATCTAACGGGACGACACTCAAGACAGATTGTTACCAGGTGCGAGAAAAAGTATTTTTTCTGTTGTTGGATCTTAATTTTTGTTGAGAAAACTGATGCAAGGAGATTTTTTACAGAAATATATATGTGGATGTGGCGGAGGTGTGGGTGTGTGTATTCAAAACGGTTTTTACCGCGTTTTTACCGCATAACTACAGAAGATGAGAGTATCGAACAAATGTATTTAAAAATTACATTTCAAATGGATCGGACGAGTATCACACTACCATTTTAATTATTTATTACTTTTAAAATAAACAAAAACATTTTTTGTCTATAATATGTTTATTTCGTTTTTTAATATATAGGGGAGAGTCGCCGCATTTGGACCGGTTAAATATTTTGTTTTATACATGAGCTGGTAAAAGCATTTTTAATAACATTTTGGTGGAAAATAATTGTACTATTGTAATCTTCAAACTAACATAACTATTTTATATTTTTACTTATTATTATCAAAAAAATAAAAATTGATTGTTCGGTCCATCCAAGGAAACCACTCTCTTGCGATAGACCACTGGTTCCTTAGAATGTACCATTAAGTACAATTAAAACAAGACTTCTTGATCTTTGGACTCACACTAGCCCATTTTGTATGAACCCAAGCGTGACATGTAATGCATTGAATCGTCTCTTCTTCTCTTATTTCATAATATATGATACAAAACCATGTAGTTTACATTTGTACTCTTTGTTTTTTCTTTTTAATCTTCTCTTCTTTGCTACATCTTTTCTTCCCAATATTTTGTGGTTTTGTCTTTTTAATCTTTTCTTCGATGCTACGTTTTAATCCCAGAACATTATCAATAGTTAATAATAATTGTGCTTTCTGAGCAATACTTCTTTGTACTCGAGAACACGATGGACCTGTCTGAGGATTTTGTGTTGGTAGCTGTGATATTTTATGAAGAATATCCTCGAAAGTTTTTATACTTTTTCACCTGAGAAATATAAACAACAGCGGAATTACTGCCTCTTTCACTGTCATTGAGTACTGACGTACTTGCAGAATTTCCAGTAATTATTTCAATTTCTGTAACATAACCACAATGTTGAAATTGTAGCATATCTGATGGTGCAAACTGGTGATTCTGAAAGACATGTCTGTTAACTGGCCAAATACCAGGCTCACGAAAGGCATTTTCAGCTACTGCCACAGTTGCCGCTCTGCAATATGCTTCATTTAGGAATTTAGAAATTTCAGTTTGATATAGCTTATCAACTTTATATTAACGAGGAAAAGATTCTTGCGCTGGAACAAAATATTTCAGTAGCGACCCAAAGAAAGCAACATCTAGAGGTTGCAAACGACGAATGATATGTCCAGGCAACTGCAGTAATACAATTCCATTTTCTCTAGCAAAGGTACAAGCTTTTAAGTTCTTGCTTTGAGTCGTATGCCCATCAAGCAGTAAAAGGACTTTCTTATCTTGATTGCAGTTTAAATGATTTTTGAAATACTTCAACCACTGAACAAATAATTCGGAATTTATGTAACCTGATTCTGATATAGTAACAAAGCTTGCCGGAGGTGCCCCAATGTGAAGATCTTTGTTGGGTTTTTTTCTTTTAAAAATGATCATCGGAAAATTGCAAAAAAGTCATCCACATATCATTCATCATCATCATCCTTCGGAAAGTAACTGAGCTGATCGTTTCACTCGGTTTCAAATTTCGTAATGAATAAGTTGGCTAGGAACGGTTACAGAGGATTGCCCATTGCCGTTCCTTCTTGTTGTTCGTAAGTGTTATTACACTGAAACAATTTTGCTTCATACATAATCTTGTTAAGGAGATGTACTCAGAAACAATCTTGTTATTAAAACCGCTTAACTCGAGTTCAAGATATCCCTCAGATATTTCAAGGTATGTGGAATCGGGACACTCGGAAACAACGATGATACGTCAAAGGAAACCAAGATCACGGCTTTCTGTAGAAATGTGTGTTTTTGACTTTTTCTATAAATGTTATTGAGTTTATCACATAACAGGAAGGTAGTTAGTTTGGTAGATTTTGAAATTCCTTTGTTAATCATTTTGCCAAGTTGTATGTTGGAAAATCAATGTCTGATACAACTCGTCTCATTCATTTTCCTTTTTCGTTTATGAATTTTTGGTAGAGCATAAAATCTTGAGACTTTTTGATTAGAAATATGCAGTTTGTTTTTCAGGGAAAGAGAAATAAGGCTGTTACAAGATTTCAATGCATCTCTGACTTCGTTAACCATTTTTGACAATGGATTCTTACGAAATGGTTTATATGGACCGTCTTGAATTAGTTTTTCAACGCATATTTATCCATTACTACAACCTTATTTCCCTTACCAGCTTTTAAATAAAAACAATCTTTCTCTCGCTTGACAATCTTAGAAATATTTGGCGTATTTTAACTTTTATTTGAAATATTTTTTGCAATTTTGTCTTCTCTGACGAAAATTTTGGAAGGCTCCGATAAGTATTTAATACAAGTTTTAATACCGGCTACCATATCCTCCAAAGTACTACGGGCAAAGCAAAATTGAGGCCTTTATTTAAGAGATCTAGTTCTGGATTATCGAACTGTCTAACTATCGAACTATTTGGTTATCGTTGAAAGATTTTCTACTATGTTGCTGCTCTCTTCTGGAATATGTTCTTTCGACTGCTCAATTTTGAGTTTTTTAAATTTTTATTTAAAATGACATTTTAAATAAAAAGTTAATTATTATTAATTTTAAATTAATTTATTTTTTTTGACTGAGTAAAAGTATTTGTTTGGCAAAATTAGTTATTTTGTCACATTTTGGAAGATTTTAAAATAATAGCTTTAATAAGATTGGGAAATATTTTATTAATCTGAGCCTAATTTTAGTAGTGTTCTTACGATAAAAATTTAGTTCAGTTGACCGTGTAGATCAATTCTTTTATTGGAATCTTCAGTGTGAAAAACTAAACTCGAAGAGATTTACCGCTAAACACTAAATCACTTTTTTTAAACTTATCGACGCATGTTTCGTTAACCATGTTAGCATCATCAGGAGTTGATTTAATCTAACTTTAAAACTAAAATATGTTTTAATTATATGATAACCCTACCTAGTAAAACGTGTGAAAATCATGAACCGTGAAGTTTAATGAGCCTTACATTACGTATGTCGAGAAGTTTGAAAAAGTGATTTGGTGTTTAGTGATAAATCTCTTCGAGTTTAGTGGTGGTAGTGCGTTATTTGTCTAAATATCTGTTAATAGTGGAAAATTCTAATGATTTTCAAAAAAATATTCCAACTAGGTTTCGTACAATGAGTACGAATAATTAATTTTGAAAAAAAATTACGAATGATTCTAATAACAAATAAAGTAACGAGAACGAATAACAAATAATAAATTACATATTGCACTCCCCCTTATTTATCTAAAAAAATAAGTAAATCTCAATAAGACGTCTATGCGCAATAAGAGCTAAGACATTTATGTATCAGAAAAATTACTAAATATAAACGTGTCAAAAATATCTTTAGATTTTTTATTAACATTTACCAGCAATGTATTTATGCGATGTTTTACTACATCGTTTATTTATGTTAATCGTACAGTATAGCAATAAAAATGCCTCGGGCTAAAATTTCTGCGTTAAATAAGGCCTCAATTATTTCCTTGTATCAAGAAGGTTTCTCGCGACATCAAATTGCTACTCGTTTAAATGTTGTTCGGAGTACTATTAGCAGAACAATTCGAAGATTCGAAGAAACTGGTGATGTTGCTTCACTACCCAGATGTGGCCGAAGAAGGGTTACAAATGAACGACAAGATCGTTATCTTGCTCAATATGTACGAAGAAACCGCTCAGTACCGATTAAAGCGATACAATGTCAGTTCCAACGGATGTACAACAGTACTATATCGTCGTACGGTTTCCAGAAGACTTTTCAAGTTTGACTGCATCGCAGATGCCCAATTATAGTTCCCCTTTTAAGTTACCAGCATAGGCAAAGGCGTTTTCAATGGCCCAGAGAGCATCAGGTCTGGTGATTGCCTCAATGGAGAAACGTCGTTTTTATCGATGAAGCAAGAATTGGTTTAATCAGCTCTGATTATCGTCAGATGGTATTGAGGCAGGTAGTAAGACAGCATCGCCTTAATAGAGCTATTGAAGTCGCTGCATATCAGGGACGTAGCGAAATGTTTTGGGGAAGAATATTTTACAATCGAAGAACAGAGCTCATTTACGTCCCTCAAACAATGAACGCACATTTCTACTTGGAACATATCACCAGATCTGTTATTTATCCATTACAGCAAGAAATTGGTAACAATTTTACCTTTATGGGTGATAACGTCCGCCCGCATAGGCCTAGGATTGTCCAGATAGGTCTAAATGAAGCTGGAATTAACAGATTAGCTTGGCAGCCATTATCGCCGGATATGAATCCAATCAAACATATTTGGGACTACTTTTCTACAGCCATTAACCGTAGGAACAATCCAATAAGAAATCGTCAGGAGCTGATTTTAGCCGCTTAAGAGGAATGGATCAATTTTTTACAAGCCACCATTATAACCTAATTATTGGCATGAATCGAAGAGTTTACGCATTAATAAGAAATAGGGGAGGTAATACTGCCTATTAGTTGAACAATATTTACATTAATTTAGCTTTTTTTGAGAGTGTATTTTATTTTATTTTTAGATACATTAGGTTTTATAAATATTTTTTAAAAATATTTATAAAACCCAAGAACAAAAACAAAATTACTCCATTTTTTCTCTTGCACGCATCACTAATCTTTTAAACTTTCTTTTGAAAAAATAACCCAATTTATTTTCGTATCAAAACAAAAATAAAAATGGGGGTGCAAGACTTTTGCCGATGAGTGTAGTTTTTGTAGTTGTAGAATAATGCATAACACTACATACAATAATGCAGTTTTGGCATTTCCAATACGATAATAGACACAAAAATCCATCTAAAATCATCTATTTGTAAAAACCGAAAATATTTCTGGACAAACTTATATAATAAAATGTTTAAAAACTAATTGTGTGTTGTTATGTTTATACACTGAACTGAAAATTGCATCATTTATTAACAGTTTCAAGGACAACACTATCCTTGGCATTGCAGATTCTCCGTCGATAATGATCTGAAAACAATAATGGCATAATAATAATGGCGTTCATCGCTCATTAGCTCGTCGTTCGATAAATATTTTTCACAAAAGGGAAAAAAATCTCGTTTGAATAGAAAACCACTTACACGATTATTAGCACGATATCGAGCAGGTAGTTGATCATTTATTGCCATATCCACCGACCAATTAAAAAGTTCTCTGTTCACAATACGGTATCGTCTAACAGAAAAAGCAGAAGAGAAAAAGAAGAAGTATAAAAAAATCGTTAATTGAAAGGTCATAGATGTTTATCTATTTCGTTCCATTACTCACAATAAACAATACGTCACGTTGCCTTAGAAACAAAAACAAGATGAGGTATAAATATTATAAAATTAACCTTGGTTTTCCTTCAAAGTAACTAGCACGTCTTTAAATAATCAGATCCCGCTGGACTATCGTCGCTTTACCATCTCTAACCTTGTAACATATTCGCTGCGTTTTTGCATATAGGATAAGATTTAATGATCCAATTATTTTGTGTCTAGCGTTGATTTTGACGAGACGGTTTCAAACTAGGGATAAGCGTGTCAAAAATTTAAAAATTAAACAATTTTATTGATATAATTGTTCGTACTACACAATTGTGTCAAGAATAATCTTTCCAAAGATTTTTTTGTTTATTTCCGGCCATTTGTTACTTTTATTTTTGTCACTGTTGATGTAGATGGTGACAAATACCAGGTATCCAGAAAAGTAGTTCATATTTAAGTACTTGTTTGCTCCTAGGTGGCGCAGTACGCGTTGGTCGTGTTAATTTTACATCGAAGCTTGTTTCAGGGAAAATTAGTTGCCATGGAGCGTTTCACCGGACAACAACGTGCTTTCTGTGGTCGCGCATATTATCAAAACAACAATTCGCTTATTACGGCTCATCGTCTTTATAGGGCCGAGTATAATTTACACGACATAAACGAGACACTAAGTGTAAATTTGTTAAGAGAATGGATAAAAAAAAGTTTGAAACTACAGGATCAAATCTAAATTTACAATTTACGGGTCGTTCAATCTCAAGCAGAGGTGCAAACAAAATTGAAGGTGTGCGTGAATCGGTTAGAGAAAAACCATCCCAATCCGTACGGAAGCGAAGTAGCCAAGTTCATATTAAGAAATCTTTACTGCATGTCATTAATTAATTTTAAAAAAATACATTCGTCTTCATCCCTATTAAATTCAAATTGTGCAAGAAATGAGAGAAATTGATTTTATTATGCGTTTGACATTTTCCAATGAAATGTTGGAAAGATTTGTCAACTGTGACATTGTTTTCTTCAGTGACAACGCTAACTTCCATTTAAATGGCCATGTATACAAACAATACTCGAGGTACTGGGCGGAGGAAAATCGCAAGGAAAAACACGAAAAACCATTATATAGCCTAAAAGTTGTTGTATGGGCTGCAATGTAAGCTAGATGCATAATTGGCTCATACTTCTTTGAAGGTGACAGAGGTCAAGCGATTAATGTTAATTCAGCTAGGTATTGTGAGATTGGTCTTTTACCACCAATTACTGCAAAAATTTGAAAGAAATAACCAGGAAAGTTGGTTTCAGCAAGACGGCGCTACGTGTCATACCTCACGTGATTCTTTGGAGGTTGTACTGGAATTATTTCCAGAAAAAGTAATATCCCGTGACATAAATTGGCCCCAAAGTCCAGAGTTAACTCCACTTGATATTTTCTTCTGGGGTTATGTCAAAAGCAAAGTTTATGAAAATAAACCACGTACCATATTGCAATTAACAATATTGTTCATGAGATCCACTCGATATCCAGACATATGTTCGGCAGGGTGATAGCACATTTTTGATCATGTCTTCATCAAGGCCGTCATCTCGACAGTATTATTTTTTTTAAACACTGTACTGTAATGTTATAATAATAAAATGATTATACCTTAAATCAACTTCTATTAATTATACCTACAAAAATGAACAACAATATTGGACACCTTGTAGTATCAACATGGGATAGAGTCTCAAAAACAGTCTAGGGTTCCTACATCCTGTCTGTAATAAAATTTTGAGCGAAGTCCATTATTTAATAAAGACACCTATCTCCACGTCCTCGTTATGTACCCTGGGCCAATGCTAATGAAGGAGGGTAAGGACAAACCCCCCAGCGCCTAAAAACCAAACCCCGTCGGCTAAGGTATGAAACCCCCACAGAAGAATCTTCTAGGATAAGTAAGTTGGGTGTGGGCGTAGCAGTCTCACGCCTGAAAACAATTACTGCTGCGAAAAGTTTTGAGCGAGGTATGCAAATAGAGTAATTTCAAATGAAAGTACAATTCTACATAGTCTCCTTCGTATAGTTAATGACCGTTTCAAGATATTTCGTTGTCCTTCGGCAAAATGTTAATTTCCCCAATAAATCTCAAATAAAATATTTCTAGTTTCTTAAAAGGCACCAGAGCCGGAGAGCCGTTAAATTATGATTAAATTATCTCTTATATCACTAGTTTTTTTTTCTGGGTAAGTAAGTATATAGGCAGAATCCGAGAGTATACCCTAATCTTAGGGTTTTTGCTCTACTTTCGATTTTAACCTATACAGCGTCGAATTATGTGGGTAGAGCCAAATAGTACCGCTTTTTGGAGATCTGTTATGTTCTCCTGGAATCATTTCAATATATTCCTTCAGTTTTCTGGATACTGTGCCGGTACTTCCAATTACTACTGGAATTATATGAGTATTCAAACCCCACATTCTGGAAACCTCTATGGCCAGATCTTTGTATTTAAACACTTTCTCCGTTTCCTTTTGGATTATGTTTCTATCTTATGGTACAACGATATCTATAATGATACAGATTTTTTGTTCTAAATCTTTCATAATTGTCTGGTCTGTTGGCTAATATTGTCCGATCAGTTTGAATTTGTTGATCACACAAGACAGTTTTTTGTCCATCGTTTGATACTTGTTGGGGTTGGTGTTCATGCCATTTCTGGCAAGTTTCTATTCCAAGCTTTCGACAAATATTAAAGTGAATCAACTTTGCAACTTTATTATGTCTATCCAAGTATTCTTTTTTGGCAACTATGGGGCATCCGCTAAGTACATGATCTATTGTTTCGTCATATGTTCTGCATAATCTACATTTGCTATCGTCGTCCAAGTGTTGTTTATGTTTCTGATGATATCTTGTAGCGATTGCCTGATCTTGTGCTGCCCCTGTTTCACCTTTAAGCTTCCCTTCTGTTAGCCATTTAAATGTTTGTGTTTTATGCACTACACGTTCATCTATATTTCTAGGATCTTGGCCATGCATGGTTTTTTCCCCAAGTGTTCTTAAAGGTGTTTATGTTTATTTTATATATTTATTTTTATGTTGTTATCCGCGGAATTTCCAATGGTTCTTATAAATATTTGCTGTTTTTTGTAGTATTTATATTAGTTTAATTAGTAGAATTATATTTGTTTGATTTCTATCATAAACTTTTATTAGCTCAACTAATGGATCTCCGATCTTATTTTGTATATATTGTGCCAGATCGATAATAGCTGCTTTAGAAGCCCCTTCGACTTGTGTTAAACCTTTCCTCCCTCCCTTACGACCAACATATAATCTCTCTACGTCTGCTCTTGGATGATGTAAACCATACCTTGTGAGTAATTTTCTATATTTTTTTTCCTTTATTTGGGTTTTTCGGCACTATCTAAAACTCAAAAAATATCAAAAATTCTTATTTAAAGAAAGAATCACTAGGTAAAAACAAAAAACCAAACGGAGACAAATTTCTCAGTAATTCTTTTTTGTAATAAATTTGCCTAACAAACAAAATTTTAAAGATATAAAAATGTTATAAAAAATTTTACAAACTTTTAACGTTAACGTTTCGGAGGGTACTCTCCCCCCGTTTTCAAAACTAAACTAAAAAATAAATTATATTAATTTGTAATATATAAATTAACGAATGAAAGTAAATATATTTTTTTGGATATGTCAACGATACTTACATTGACAACAACAAAACAAAGATCAAACAAAAAACAAACAACAAACAAACAACAAACAAAAATTTTGTATAACATTTTTATATCTTTAAAATTTTGTTCGTTAGGCAAATTTATTACAAAAAAGAATCACTGAGAAATTTGTCTCCGTTTGGTTTTTTGTTTTTACCCAGTGATTCTTTCTTTAAATAAGAACAGGTATTTTTGATTTTTTTTGAGTTTTAGATAGTGGCGAAAAACCTAAATAAAGGAAAAAAATATATGAACACGCCACAATCATTCAGACATTACTTAGTAATTTTCTAGTTTTCCTATCCAACTTTTCGATTTCATCTGATGTCTGTTTTCTGATATCAAAACTATATTGCAGAATTGGAATTGCTATTATTATGTTCCTTCTGAATTCAAGCATCTCAGCCTAGGCTGGTCGATATTATAATGCCAAAATGAGAAAGCAGTTCAGCTCCTCTCACTTAGCATAAGATCTTACGAACAATGTGGCATGTCTGCAAGAGTACTGCACGTTGTTCTGCTATGACAATCGATTTTGAGATACCAAGGTTCTTCAAATTTTTTGAAAAGGTCTTACTTATTAGACCTTCGGCGGATATAATGAAAGGCGCTATCTCTGCCTTGTGTAATTTCCACTGGTTTTTCAAATCGTGTGCTAGGTTTTCATACTTAGTGGTTTTCTCCAACTCGATTTTCTTGATATTATGAGAGAGCGGCACTGCGGTGTCAATTATACACGCTCTTTTCTCGTTTTTACTAACCAGAACAATGTCTGGTCTATTATAATCGGCCGTTCGATCTGTTGTGAATAGAATTGAATCGGATGATTTCAGTACGGCAGAAAGTGAGTACTTATAATATGGAGGAGGTGCGTTATCTAATAGCGAGTTCTTTAATGCAATTTGCTGATGTATAATTTTCGCCAGCTGATTAAATAATAAATCTTCCTAAATAAGCACTAGGGGCAAGAACTGCACACCCACCGATAAGGTGTTCAATCCTTTCCCCCACTGTACCGCACTTCCTGCATCGGTCGACAACATCTATGTGTAGTATATGTCTTTTGTAGTTCCGTGTTCTTACTACCTTATCTTGATAGATGTCGCAAAACCTTCTGTTTCTGGATACAACAGCCCATGGGTCAGCCATTTCAGAGACAATGATTCATCAATGATATAATTCTCGAGTGACTTTAGATACCGCCCATGCAGAATCTGTTGTTTCCATTCTCGGACACAATCTGTAGTTAGCAACCAACTTCATTAGCGGGCTGCTTGATATTATTATTATTATGTATGACTAAAACATTGTTTATTGATTTGTGTGTTTTGTTATAAATTATAACTTAAATTTAATTATACATTTAATTTGGTTTCGCTCTCGCTGTCATTTTTATCTACATTTATAATAAGTGCTTCTATATTATTAGTAAATGATACAATGAACTTTCTTTGGGAATACTATCTACAACTTTCCTAATTAATGTCGCAGCACTTAGAGTCGGACAAATCTTTTCGCTCTAGAACTTAGAGTAGGACAAATCTTTCGAGAGGAAATCTTTTCTGCTCTAACATTGGATATTGCATGATGCTACATATGTTCAATTGGATTAAAAATTAATTATTACGGGGAAGGCATAAAAATGTATGTCCCATATCTGCAGCAATGGTATCACTGTATCTGATACCATTGCTGCATTTAATATTTCTAGATCGAATTTTTAATATGTATTTTTGAAATATATATATATATATATATATATATATATATATATATATATATATATATATATATATATATATATATATATATATATATATATATGTATATATATATATATATATATATATATATATATATATATATATATATATATATATATATGCCCACACACAAGGTGGAGTAACGGAACCGTGGAGGGAAAATATTACAGAAATCTTTCACCCATTCTCCACGTGGTGCCACCGATCCCCTTCGCCGAACTGCCAACCATGCGATGTCACGTGTCTCTCGGGACCGGTTTCTAGCCTTTCAGCCGTCATCAGCCGAGCTCTAGACAAACGCAAGGAAATCATCCATCATTAAAATGGCCAGTTGATCTGGTCTGGCCCCGATTGCCTCTCCGAACTGCTTTCCTTGCGTTCGTCTAGAGCTCGGCTGATGACGGCTGAAAGGCTAGAAACCGGTTCCGAGAGACACGTGATGTCGCATGGTTGGCAGTTCGGCGAAGGCGATCGGTGGCACCACGTGGAGAATGGGTGAAAGATTTCTGTAATATATATATATATATATATATATATATATATATATATATATATATATATATATATATATATATATATCTTTTTTTAACATATATATATATATATATATATATATATATATATATATATATATATATAGTGTTATTTGCATTAGGAAGTTAATTTTTTTGGCGGTTATGATAACTAGCATTGTCTATTACAATTACGCTTTCCTTAGGCACATTGGGCAAGAAGCTATTTATAAACCAATCTTCAAAAAGTTCTACTGTGATGTCGTCATGGTAGTCCAAAGATGAATGTTTAATTTTTTTGGAGGATAACCTTAAACAATTTGGAACACGCTTATTCTCGGCACCAGCATGTAAAATTGTAATTATTTTTTCCTTGTTCGCTGGGGCTTTAGCTTGGCATTTCTTTTATGTATCTACTGATCCTTTTGCTGACATCTCATGTGTATCGATTCATGTTTCATCAAGGTAGATAATGGGACGATTTTCTAATCTATATTTTTTTATAGAGTTTAAGTAGTCAAACTGCTATTGTAGCAATCGCCGGGATTCCATTAATTGTCTTTTATTAATGGTCCGATATGTAAAACCC
Source organism: Cosmopolites sordidus (assembly GCA_031761425.1). NCBI lineage: Eukaryota > Metazoa > Arthropoda > Insecta > Coleoptera > Curculionidae > Cosmopolites > Cosmopolites sordidus. The sequence goes on along the minus strand of JARFXV010001509.1, from coordinate 121,386 downwards.
ATTTGAGGTAATATTCTCCGGAGGCTAGTTCTGTTGCAAGAAATGTTGGTTTCATCTTTCCTTAATCGCTGTTGCAATGAATGCAGTTTGCTCTTCGTACATAGCATAGATTTTGCTTCGAATTAAGTCTTTGTCGCTTTCGTCAACACATTTGTTTTTACCAGATTCACTACGGACGTTTTTGGCTTTAATTAGCTTTGTCACAATATCTTTAATTGTATACAACGGAGTTTTCGTTAATGACGAAGACGTTTTGTTCTGCGGCTGTATTTGCATTAAGCCCCCTATTCAATAAAGAAACATACACATTTTTAACAATTTGCTTATCATCGCTCAATAAATGTTTTCTTTTAAAATTAACACTACCGGAGGCACAATGATCAGTATTTTGCCAAGAACGCCACATTTTTTAAACGTTTGGAATAACAAAAAATACGATTGAATTTATAGAACTGCACTGTTTAAGAAAAGGAAACGAACTAAAGTAAAATATTTCAAAACTACTAAACCAGGTATAACATTAATTTTATCTTTTTACCTGATATTTTATTAGGAAATATTCCAATTCAGTTGGAAAATTTACGCTTCCATTTTCATCAACAACACTGTCGATTGATTTGAAAGACATCAGGTTATCTGGCAACAACTGTTATATCTGGAAGTTAATTTCGTCGACATCAACATTTTTGGCTGCCAAAATAGCCCGATTACTGAGCCAGTTATGATCCAAGTGATTATTTTGTATGCCCGGGAAGATACTCTGAAGATTGTCTGGCAATTTAATGCATTCCGTATTTGGTTGTAGTTCTTTCTACCATTTCCAATATCTAGCAATTGTTCGGAAAATATTTGTGTCGATGGATCATTTTGCAATGGTACGCGCATGTTTATGGTCAATCGAAGTGTTTCGATACTTCGCCATAAAAACAGAGAGAAATTGAAATTAAATGAAATAATAATGCACCAAAAATTGAAAAAGCAAGGTTATGTCGTAAGTAAATTTTGAATACACGTGTGATGTAAAATGAATTGCAGCATAAATGAAACGTTTGTACTCTTAATACAGCGTCATCTATTGGATACTTACCCAATGCGGACACTAAAGAGTTGAAGCGTTATGTCGATAAACTAACTTACACCGCCCTCTGTTAGAAACTCATGGAAGTCACAGATAATTTTAAACCTTTATCATATAATAAATAAATAATTTGCAATAAAAAAAAATATTGCGACTATAAATTGAGATAAAAACTATCCTATCTAAGTTGGACCAAACTGCACACAGTGTGCAAAATTTCATTAAAATCGGTTCAGTAGTTTAGGAATTCATTCATATATAAATATATATATATATATATATATATATATATATATATATATATATATATATATATATATATATTTATATATATATATATATATATATATATATATATATATATATATATATATATATATATATATATATATATATATATATATATATATTTATATATATATATATATATATATATATATATATATATATATATATATATATATATATATATATATATATATCGAAATGCTAAAAGCTGGTGGTCGGACGTTACATAAAACACTGGCAAAATTATACTCAAAATGCCTCAAAGAACAAAAAGTACCTGACTTATGGAAAAATGCAGAAGTGATCCTTTTACATAAAAAAGGAGCACAGGAAGATTTAAAGAACTACCGTCCAATAAGCCTCCTATCAGTGATGTACAAAGTTTTCACTAAGATAATTTCTAAAAGAATATTAAAAAAACTGAATGACGCACAACCAAGAGAACAAGCAGGATTCAGAAGTGGATTCAGTACAATGGATCACATCCAGGTTGTACAGCAGGTCATAGAAAGGCACAACGAATACACCATGCCACTGTGCTTGGCTTTTATCGACTACGAAAAAGCATTTGATTCCATCTCAAAGCATGCGATAATGGATGCACTGCTTAGCCAAGGTGTAGAGAGAGCCTATGTAAACCTATTAGAATCGATATATGATGGAACTACAGCCACAATTCACCTTGATGATCTTGAAGTGGGAATTAATATAGAACGAGGTGTACGGCAGGGTGACGCAATATCGCCTATTCTTTTCTCGGCTGGCCTTGAAGAAGTATTCCGTAAACTGGATTGGGAACAGAATGGGGTAAAGATCAATGGTGCAAACTTAAACCATCTTAGATTTGCAGATGATATTATTCTCATTTCACAAGACCCAGAGGAGCTGCAAAGACGCATACAAGAACTGCAAAGGGCTGGCGAACCATTTGGCTTGAAAATAAACCTGAAAAAGAGTCAGGTTATGTTCAATAACTTCGCTCAGGACAGAAGAATTTCAGTTTTAGGAAGGGATTTAGAGATTGTGGACAGCTTTGTATATCTTGGGCAGAGGATTTCCATGGAGGGGAATACCGCCCGGGAGGTGGAACGGCGTGTTAAATGTGGCTGGCAGGCATTTGGTAGGCTCAACATAGTGTTTAAGAGCAGACTCCCACTTTGCCTGAAAAGAAAAGTATTCGATCAGTGCGTTCTACCCGTTATGACATACGGAAGTGAAACCTGGACACTCACATCGCAATCAATTCAAAAACTTCGGGTGGCACAGAGGGGAATGGAAAGATGTATGCTTGGCATTACAAGACGAGACAGAAAGTCCTGCGCATGGATCAGGGAACAAACAAAAGTCTGTGACATCATTGGAAGAGTAAAACAGTTGAAATGGAGATGGGCAGGCCATATCGCGAGGCGATGGGATGACAGATGGACCAAGGCAATCCTGGAGTGGATACCGCTTGATCGCAAACGTCCGCGAAGAAGACCGAAAGCACGATGGACTGATGACATCGTTAAGTATATTGGACCCGAGTGGCAGAGGAAAGCCCAGGACCGTGAAGGTTGGAAGCATGCTGAAGAGGCCTTCATCCTGCAGTGGATCGATACGGGCTGATGATGATGATGATGATATATATATTGATTATGAGATTATACCATCCAGATTATGAGCGAGGCCAACGAGAAAGGCTTTCGCAGATCGCCCAGCCACCAATCAGATGCCAGCTCTCCAGTTCGCAAATCAGTCAGTAGAGCCCCTATTTGTAGATTTTGTAGTTTTAAATAATAATTTTTTAAAACGAATAAAATATAATAACATTTATTAAGATACTTGTTAATTATGCGCCCACCCAGCATCGAAACGCGAAAAAATGACATATCGATTTTCGAATATATTATGTATCGAAAATATTGTTGTTTGTTTTAACATGTTTTTTGTTTTGCTTTGTCAGGAATACGTTAAGACCTATATTTTTACCGGTTTTTTTATTAGAACTTTATCTATTTAAACACTGCTTTCTTTGTAAAATAGGTGCCATACTCCATTTTTTAAATATAAATGGAGCATAACTCTACATGTTCAAGCTGCTTGAGGATGTTGGCCTATAAAAAAAATTACAAGAACATTTGCTGAACTCTTGCATTGGTTATAAAGGTAAAATCAAATGTCTTGGTCTAAGATGTGGTCTCCAAAAAGTCAAGTTCAAGTTCAAGGAGAAAAGTTGTCATTCAAGTCTTAAAGGCAGATTTTTCAAGTACTTAATTATGCACATAGTATTAATTTGGTTGTTGTTTTACATTCCCCAAATTACATCCTGAATATTACTTGTTTTTAAATAATATATGGCAACTTTTAATTACACATTTTAAATAACAGATTCAACAAATTGAGGAGAATGCTTCTTTTGATATTAATGTTGTGTGTCATTCCAACTGTCATAGATCCAGGCATTATAATAGTGAATCAACTAGGAAAAGAGAAATAACAAGCCAAGGAACCAATACAATTGATTCATTTAGCACATTCTCAATGGTGAACTTTTTTAATTATTAATAATAAAATTACCTAATCTAAAGAATTTGCATAAAGTTGCAAACCAGCAAACTCTAAAAGGTTTTAATACATTAAAATAATAACCGTTTCAGCTTTATATTTTTTTATTTCAGAACAAGCATTTCATACATTACTTATTTTTTAGATATACTTATGGATTATATTGTTTAATACAATGATACAATAAAATGCCAATGTAAACAGTATGTTTGCATTATTTTGAAAATAGTGAAAATTGAACCACCAATTATATTAATCAATAAACCTATAGTAAAACAACATGTAGAATACATGTACTGAGCTCATGTAAATATAGTTTACTGCCCTGTTCTCCAGTAACCTCCTGAATTTAAAGTCTTCAATAAGTATAAACTTCCATATTCCAATTGGTTCAATTCCCCATGTGAATTCTGCTGTATATGATGCTAAGAAATTCATGTTGAGCTTCTTCTTTTTCTATTTCCCCACTTCACAGAGCTCCACATTCTTATTCTAGGATAAAATTAAATAGAAAAACTGTTAAATTAATTTTCTGCATCAGAATCACTGCTAGAGTCGGTTTCTTCATCATTAATGGTAATAATTAAGGGTTTCACTTCTGTAATTATTGTTTTTTTATACCAATCTAGTATGATTCTATTTGTATGGTCTATACACTTCTTTCATTTTTCTGGAGTAATTTGGTTAAAGGTAAGGCTTCTTCTTTGGTAAGGCTTCTTCCCACAAAGCTAAAATATTGTTATCACTATGCCCATCCCTTCCAATATGTTTGTAATAACATTGTTTTGCATTGGTCCATATTAACTCTATGGCGTTAAATTCGCACTGGTAAAGTGGTGTACGAAGCACTTCATGCCCATGTAACCGATTTTCCTCATCTACTGTATACCTTCATTCAGTTCTATAATTTTTTGTAATTTGTAATAATTCTAACTTTGTTAGGTTTCTTTGAAAATCGATATTATTTTTTCCAACTATTTCATAATGCCCTGTTTCCTGAAACTTAGGTCTGGCATTTTTTCACTTAATGCACTATGATATGGAGCATTATCCATTATTATAAAACATGGTTCCTCTAAATTGCACAAAAGCGTATTTCTCAACCACTACAGAAATAATTCGTTATTAATTTCCCCATGATAATCACTATTTTTATTCTTTGAAGAAAATACCAGGCCTACATTTGGAATAAAGCCATTCTCAGAACCTGCATCTATTACAATAAATCTTTTTCCTTCAAAGCCTAATGGACGTTTTACACTTTTTACAGAAGTGTCTTGCCAAGATTTTCTAGGATTTCCTTTTGAAAATATCCAAGTTTCATCTAGGAAAACGACTTTACGATATTTTTTTCTAAATTTTCTACATAAATTCTCAAAAATTTTGTACGTTGTGCAGCAATAGTGGCTTTTCAATCAAATATCTCCTGCTGTTATCCTTTTTGTATTTGAAACCAATAGATGGTAGAACCCTTTGCAAAGAACTATTGCTTATGGACATGACTGATTTTTCTGCAAGCTCATAACTTAAACTTGATAGCGTGATGTGCTTTTCTAAAAGAGGAAAAATAATAAATACATAATAATTTAAATAAAAGCTTCAAATAATGTTATCAGTTTTATAAATATTCACTCTCAGAATACATGCGATAAATAACATATCGTATTTCACATTTGCTGCTATCAGACAAATCAAATGTTTTTGCTTTTTTTCGGCGCTGTGTCTTTTGTGGAGATTTTACTACGTTATTATTTTGAAGTAAATGGTTTCGGATTCTGCTCACAGTACTCATGGATATATCTAACGCTTGAGCTACACGCTGCAGCAAATAAAAGAAAAACAAATAAAACAGATGTCCTAATATATAATAATTACACATTACAGATGTCCTAATATATAATTAATCAATAAAAACTGCAAGCTACCAGTAAAAAATTAAAAATGCTATCAGGCCCTATGCACATGACAAAATTACAAGAATTTCTTTGATACATTTTAACCCATATTCCTGGTATAACTTGCAATTTTAACATTTTATTTCGATTTCTGCAGTTGTAACTTTATACTTACATCCTGAATTGCTGACAGCGGTATTAGGGGACCCCCATTAGATTTCTCTTTTTCAAAATAGTTCACCATATTAATTGCTAGCTGTTGAGACTGAGAACTGAGTGGTTTGCCCTTCATGGCGATAATATTATAAACTATACAATCTAATGAAAATATGCTTATTTTATCACTTAAACTGCGGTGTAAATGTTGAAAAACACTAATACGATAGAACTTTTATAACCAAATAAACGACAGAAAACGTCAACAATCTTAGGTTATATATATATATATATATATATATATATATATATATATATATATATATATATATATATATATATATATATATATATATATATATATATATATATATATATATATATATATATATATATATATATATATATATATATATATATATCATCTATGATATGAGGTGACCAATGGGAACTACACACGAAATTACACGATATAGCTAGGATAACCGGTTTTGTTGCTCTTTCTTTCTAACTTGTGTTAAATGCATTGATTATGTTGTTGAACTTACTTACAGTAATACTTCTTTGTCTAACACGTAACAAATTTGAACTAAGGATTTCCTAGCTTCCAGCTTACTGTTCTGACGTAATCGTCAGGTTTCGTGAATCGACCATATATATATATATATATATATATATATATATATATATATATATATATATATATATATATATATATATATATATATATAACTGAATGACGCACAACCAAGAGAACAAGCAGGATTCAGAAGTGGATTCAGTACAATGGATCACATCCAGGTTGTACAGCAGGTCATAGAAAGGCACAACGAATACACCATGCCACTGTGCTTGGCTTTTATCGACTACGAAAAAGCATTTGATTCCATCTCAAAGCATGCGATAATGGATGCACTGCTTAGCCAAGGTGTAGAGAGAGCCTATGTAAACCTATTAGAATCGATATATGATGGAGCTACAGCCACAATTCACCTTGATGATCTTGAAGTGGGAATTAATATAGAACGAGGTGTACGGCAGGGTGACGCAATATCGCCTATTCTTTTCTCGGCTGGCCTTGAAGAAGTATTCCGTAAACTGGATTGGGAACAGGATGGGGTAAAGATCAATGGTGCAAACTTAAACCATCTTAGATTTGCAGATGATATTATTCTCATTTCACAAGACCCAGAGGAGCTGCAAAGACGCATACAAGAACTGCAAAGGGCTGGCGAACCATTTGGCTTGAAAATAAACCTGAAAAAGAGTCAGGTTATGTTCAATAACTTCGCTCAGTACAGAAGAATTTCAGTTTTAGGAAGGGATTTAGAGTTTGTTGACAGCTTTGTATATCTTGTGCAGAGGATTTCTATGGAGGGGAATACCGCCCGGGAGGTGGAACGGCGTGTTAAATGTGGCTGGCAGGCATTTGGTAGGCTCAACATAGTGTTTAAGAGCAGACTCCCACTTTGCCTGAAAAGAAAAGTATTCGATCAGTGCGTTCTACCCGTTATGACATACGGAAGTGAAATCTGGACACTCACATCGCAATCAATTCAAAAACTTCGGGTGGCACAGAGGGGAATGGAAAGATGTATGCTTGGCATTACAAGACGAGACAGAAAGTCCTGCGTATGGATCAGGGAACAAACAAAAGTCTGTGACATCATTGGAAGAGTAAAACAGTTGAAATGGAGATGGGCAGGCCATATAGCGAGGCGATGGGACGACTGATGGACCAAGGCAATCCTGGAGTGGATACCGCTTGATCGCAAACGTCCGCGAAGAAGACCGAAAGCACGGTGGACTGATGACATCGTTAAATATATTGGACCCGAGTGGCAGAGGAAAGCCCAGGACCGTGAAGGTTGGAAGCATGCTGAAGAGGCCTTCATCCTGCAGTGGATCGATACGGGCTGATGATGATGATGATGATGATGATGATATATATATATATATATATATATATATATATATATATATATATATATATATATATATATATATATATATATATATATATATATATATATATATAATATATATTATTTTGTAATTTGGGAACATATAATACCATACAAATTACCTTTGCTTTGACTGTACTACAGAAATGTAGTGGAATATAACTTGCAAAACAAAACATAATAAAAAACTTTACCAAAGCCCTAATGTATGTTTATAAGTCAATTCTTTTTTAACGTCGTTCTGTGTCAAGGTATTAAAAAAAAAACAAGGCATTGTTTCCACCGCTTTCGTCATCTCTAAATTGTTCTGTTACGGTTTTTCCTGGCCTCATTCGAAACTGAACTCGAACCACATTGCAAAAGCGCCGTTCTCACAGTTGGCATCTAAAGAAAATCCTCTTTTTTTGCAGCCGATAACGACGGAACGAGGCTTGTCCTTTCGAGCGGACACATGTTATTACCCGTCCTCGCCGAATGCCCCTGATTACATCTGTTAAGTAAAAGGTGTAGAATTACCGATATTGTGTTAAAAACAGCCCGGGGCTTTGGCTACACGGTCGATGCTTATCGAGAATATTAGAACTCGAACGACGTCGCTCTTTAATCGAATCGAAAAGAACTGATATCGAGTTTATGCGGGTTTTATTCAATTTGGCTTTTTTCTAGTCACAAGTGGGGAATGTTCCTCCTTAACTTATTATTATCTAATATCTAAGGGCGAAAACCTATTCGTGACCTTTGTGGATCTGACAAAGGCATTTGACGTCATTGACATCAACATAATGTGAAAGCTCTTGGACATCGTACTATACCTTCATAGGCTGGTGTATATGATTACTCTTCGGCACAATGGCATAATTGTAAAAGTTCGGGCACAAGTGGTCGAAACTGAAGCTTGGTGTTAAGCAGGGCTCTGTGGTCGCTCCGACGCTTTTTTCTGTGATTGTTGCCGTTTTCCTGCATCATGTCCTATCATGAACATCATGTCCTATCATGGTTGAATAGGACTCCATATATCATGGAGTCCTATTCAACCTGGCACGACTTCAAACTAAATCAAAACAAACAATCACTCGGACTTAAAATTAATGAACAAAAAATAAATTATAATTTAAAAAAACTAAAAAATTACTCGCTTTAATGGTAAACCGAACGAAAAAGTAAAAAATAATTTTTAGTATAAGAATAAAGTGATGAAAAAGAAAATTAATATGTCATTGTGAAAAAAACGTGGGGTGCTATAATAATAATAATAATAATAATAATAATAATAATAATAATAATAATAAGTCAACATTCAATAATACAGTCACAGACATACAATAATAAGTCAAATTCACATACAATAATAAGTCACAGACATACAATAATAAGTCAAATTCAGAGTCAACATTCAACACTTTGTAACATACAACAACTAGCACCAGAAGAATCCTGCAAATATTTAGGAATAACCCAAAAGCATAAACTTGATCATAACCAGTTAAAGAAGGACTTTTCCACTCTATACCAAAAGAGACTTACAAAACTTTTAAACACCAAACTGAACGGAGGAAACCTCATTAGAGCGATCAACGGTTGGGCGGTGCCAACTCTGACATATTCTTTTGGCATAGTTAAATGGTCAGAAACTGACCTTGATGAACTCGATATGTTGACGCGCCGAACATTGACAAAGTTCCGATGCCTGCATCCAAACTCATCTACGAAAAGAGTATACATCCCAAGAAAGTTGGGGGGTAGAGGCCTTGTAAACGTAAAAAATCTCTGTCTCAATCAAGAAAATAGAATGAGAAAACACTTCCTTGATTCAAACAGTACGTTAATGAAATTGGTTGCAAATGAGGATCGGGGTTTCACCCCACTGAACCTAAATAAACAAAATCGTATTGATAGCAGAACAACACTCACGGAATGGAAAGGACAAACATTGCACGGAAGGTTTCCTAAGTCACTCGAAGATGACACCATTGACGAACAATTGTCTCTGAAGTGGCTGACCGATGGACTCTTGTACCCAGAAACAGAAGGTTTCGTGATATCTATTCAAGATAGGGTAACAAGAACAAAAAACTATGAAAAGCACATACTGCATTTGGACGTAGTCGATAAGTGCAGGAAATGCGGTACTTTGGGGGAAACAATTGAGCACCTTATTGGCGGTTGCCCGGCCCTTGCTCCTAATGCTTATTTAGGACGGCATAATCAGCTGGCAGAAATTATACATCAACAAATTGCAAAAAAATACTCGCTATTAGAATATGCACCTCCTCCATATTATAAGTACTCGCCTTCTCCTGTACTTGAATCATCCGATACCATTCTTTACTGGGACAGACCAATCACTACTGATCGAACGGTTGATTTTAACAGGCCGGATATTGTTCTAATCAACAAAAAGGACAAGAGGGCTTTTATAATTGACATCGCAGTGCCACTATCTCACAACATTAGAAAAACTGAGATAGAAAAATCCACAAAGTATGAAAATCTGGCATACGACTTGAAGAACCAGTGGAAACTGAGTAAGGTAGATGTAGTGCCCTTCGTTATATCCGCCGAAGGCCTGATAAGTAAGAGATTTTCAAAGAACCTCGAGAGCCTCGGGACCTCGAGATCGATTGCCATAGTGGGACAGCGTGCCGTGCTCTTGCAGACGTGTCACATTGTTCGTAAGATATTATGCTAGGGTGAGAGGAGCTGAATTACTTTTTCATCTTGGCATTGGAATACCGGTCAGCATGAGCTGAGATTCTACAGTAAGGATGAGCAGAATAATAATAATAATAATAAGGCTATATATTCCAAGAAAGTTGGGAGGCAGAGGGCTTGTGAATGTCAAGAATCTTTGTCTCAATCAGGAGAATAGGATGAGAGAGCGCTTCATTAGTTCACATAGCTCACTAATGAAACTGGTTGTTAAGAAGGACCAGGGTTTCACCCCACTAAATCTAAATAAACAAAATCGTATTGATAGTAGAACAGCAGTGAAGGATATCGTTCAAGAATGGAAACAACAGACATTACATGGGAGATTTCCTAAATCACTTCAGGATGACTCCATTGACAAATATTTGTCTCTAAACTGGCTTGAAGTGCGGTGGTGTAGGAGAAACAATTGAGCACCTTGTTGGAGGGTGTCCAGTCCTTGCCCCTAATGCTTACCTAGGCAGGCATAATCAGCTGGCGAAAATTATACACCAGCAAATCGCTTTAAAGCACTCGCTATTTGATAAGATGCCTCCACCATATTACAGGTACACGCCTTCCCCCGTACTTGAGTCAGCCGATTCTTTACTGGGATAGACCAATTACAACAGATCGGACGGTTGACTATAATAGGCCGGATATTGTTCTAATTAACAAAAAGCAGAGGAGAGCTTTCATAATTGACATTGCGATACCACTCTCTCATAACATCAGAAAAACTGAAATGGAAAAGGTCACGAAGTACGAAAATCTTGCAATTGATCTGAAAAATCAATGGAAACTCCAGAAAGTGGAGGTGTTACCTTTTGTTATATCCGCCGAAGGCCTAGTAAGCAAAACCTTTTCCAAAAATCTGGAAATTCTTGGTGTTTCAAAATCGATTACCATAGTAGGACAACGAGCAGTTCTCTTACAAACTTACCACATTGTTCGTAAGGTACTAAGCTGAATGGGAGGAGCTGAACTGCTTTCTCATTCTGGCATTGTAAACCCGACCAGCCTAGGCTGAGATGATCGATGAATCATGTTTGTGATAATAATAATAATGGGAGTTGTCGGATTTATTGGAATTTCTTGTTCTCTACTATTAGACAAATACAGGCTAACAAACCTGATATTCTCCTCCTTGATAAGAACACGAAAATGATGTTTGTTATTGAGTTTTCTTCGCCAGCGGAAACAAATATTACTATCAAGGAGGAACAAAAGCGACTCAAGTATCAGGATCTCCTTTACGAACTGAAGCAACTCTACCCAGAGTACGCCGTGCATATGGTTGTGTTGATAGTAGGCTTTCTCGGTGGAATGAGAGATACTGTTCTCACTCAACTGCAGAAAATTCCATCTTGCCGTACATCTGTTGAAGTATTGGCTGCCGCAATGCAGAAGTCTGTCATCCTGGGGTCGCTGCGTCTGCTTAGAACACACGATTGCCGATCTTATGATAGCTAACCTTGCTGGTTGCAAGGAGTTATCATATAGCAAAACGAGCACGAACACCAATTGCTCTACCAGCGCGTGTTAGCTTGTCGGAGGGCGAACACATGACTGGGTACACAAAAAAAAAGTTTATTAAATCCAAAAAACATTAACAAAATGTATAGATTAGGTCAAATAAACAATATATAGCATTGAACGGTAATACAGATATTCAAAATAGTAACAATAATAAAACAACAACAAAAAAAACAATTCTTCAAAGCCTAGAACATTATCAACACTTGGTAAAATACTTCTCCAAACTATAAAATGCTGCGCGCACAGGGAAGTCCTACACCAGCCTTCTAAATACTTTGTCTTCCACAACATTCTGGAGCCTATCTGGCCAGTTATTATAGAAGTTAGCCTCTGCATAATATACACTATTTTCAAATACTTTAAGCGAATGTACCGGATAAGCAAAGTCGTAACGACCATGGAACTATGTTGTGCAAATTTCTGAGAATTCAACCTGACAAATTTAACAATCTCGTATATGTATAGTGATGGCAATGTCAGGATATTGTACTTAGAAAAAAGATGTCGACAAGTAGCTGTCTTTCGAGCTCCAGCGATTGTTCTTATTAGGCGCTTTTGGAATCTGAAAACTCGCAATAAATGAGTTGAATTGCCCCAGAAAATCAGTCCATACTTTACACGGCTATAAAATTCAGCATAATAATATGATAACACTATATCAGCAGTACCCACCTGTTTCAGTCTATATAGAGCATATGATGCGGTTGCCAATTTTTTGCAAAATTCAAAGTTTGCTCGATGTCATTTGTTATAAATATTCCATCAGTACCGTATCTATAAGTAGAGTTGGTATGAAAATATGGTACAAAACACCCCACGCTTTTTTTCAATGATACATTATGTTTATCACTTTCTCAATTTCAAACACCTTATTCTTATACTAAAAATCATTTTTTACTTTTTAGTTCTGTTTACTATTAAAGCGTGTTTTTTAGTTTTTTTTAAACAATAATTTATTTTTCATTTTAGTTCGATCTGCTATAAAAGCGTATTTTTTATTTTTTAAACTATTACTTATTTTTCGTCACTACCTACCCGTGGCGGGAGTGGATAATTTGCCCTCCTACTTCCTTCATTGGGCATTGTAACTGGCATTGTGTCTCAGGCTCCCTCTCCTGAAGCAAATGCTTGATCCTGACGATCTTGTTCGGAATAATGGGACGAACTTAATAAATTATTGTATTGTTATCGGTCCTTGATAAGTTTGCAAAGTTTCAATTAAACCTGACGTTTTGAAGTGGGTGAAAAGGACGTTCAAAGATTCCGTTACATAGATAGATACAGATGGAGCAAATAAAAGCGTGTTAAACACGAAAATATTGCAACAAATTATTCTAAATAGAGATAGAGAGATGGCTGATGTTGTTGTGAATGGTCAACCACTGGAAGCTGCAGCAAGCTTTCCGTATTTGTCAAGTTCCATTTCCTTCTTCGCCTATCTGCAAGAAGTTACATAAGTTGCCTGGTTTCAAATCCCCTTAAATCCATATTTTTATAATCTTGAAATAACCGCAAAAAATTGTTTTGGAATGTTTTGATGTTTGATGTTTAAAACTGGTGTTTAGTGGCGTTTGCTACCAAGCTGTGGATTAAGGGCAATTTGAAACCAAACAAACTGCATCAAATTCTTTGAACAAAAAAAGGAAACTTTATTCGAAAAATAACAAGTTTTTTTCTTAGAAATGGCACACAAAAATTGGGACTAATGAAACAGTATGTCAAAGCACTGAATAAAAATGGTTCCTATTTTAATTATATATCGAAGAAATTTCCTAGTTTGAGCTAGCAGAAACTTAAGGCTGGCATTTTGCAGAATGGCTGACGAAACTTAATCTTCCTTTTGAAAACACATGTTGAAAAGTGAACTGCGGGAAATCGTTATTCAGTAAGCAGTAATTAAAGGGACTGGTTTGTGATTTATGATGTTCTATTTAGGAACAAGCCTAAAAAAGAATATGTGGCAGATCATATGGTTGAAGAGTACGGCCACAAAGTGTTACGTCTTAACCGTTAAGCGGTCAGTGTAAGCAGCTTGTCTCGTCACTTATCAGTTATTTTGAACAGGAACGAATTATTACAATCGTCATATAGGTCGAGATGGAAGAACGATTAATAACTGTTTGGATATGTGGAAAGAAGCTTTGTCAACAGCATCAGACAAACATAAGGAGGGATTGAAAGATGATCGAATCGAGAAAGAGTATTTGATAGACTAGAAGTTAATCCCCTAATAATTTACTTAAACAGCGATTCAGATGTTGAAAGTTGATTTAGTGATAGTGAACAATTAAACTTTGTGTGAACTAAATGAAAAACCGCCATGTTCACAAGCAAAAGTTTCGAAACAGGTTTTTGATTAAAACTTTTAAATAAAAAATTTTTCGTGTTACTTTTTCATTTACAGTTTTATCGATCATGTAAAAGCCAAAGTCTGGGTATTTTGGTGTTGATGTGCCAACATTGTAACGTGAGTGTGTCAGATTTTGATGGCGTACAACTATTATTTCCTGAATGGGCAATACTTAATTTTATCTTAAGATATATGCTTGTTACAATATTAATTAATTTTCACTAGTTCTCATCATGAATATTCGAAAAAAAATCAGTGTTTTAAATTTAAAAAAAAAACGGTTTATAAAGCGAATAAACAATATTCATCACCGCAGAAAGATGATGGGTATGACACTTTTAAATGCCTCCTTAAATCATCGGTGCCATTACGGCAAGAAGTCGACACCCATGAATGGTAAGGATAAAAGGTTTAACATACCGGGGTGGCCGAAGAACAACCTCTGGGCAATCAAAATATACATCCCCTCTGTTTGCATGGGTATGGTGCGGAACGCTGATCGCTTTATATTGAATGTATCATGTGTTGGTGACTCGATTGTTCGGGGGGTGAAAACGTGAACCACTCGGGGTGTCTGTTTAGCACTATATAATTATACCAGTGGCGTAGTCTAAACTCGAAGAGATTTACCACTAAACGCCAAATTTTGTACTTCTCGATGCACGTTTCGCTAACCATGTTATCATCATCAGGGGATGATTTCATTGAATTGTAAAACTAAGCTATGTTCTATTTATATGATGACCCTACCTAATAAAGCCTGTAAAAATCACGAACCGTGAAGTTTACCGAGCCTTACATTAATAAAAGTTGACTGAACGGATTAAGTCTTTTATCCCGTTTTATGATTTTCTTACATTTTTCTATTTGAATGCTTTAATATGCATTCAAAGGCCTGTTATTTACACCTTTAACCAGTCTTAAATTACTAATATCGATAATGTGGTCATGTTCGATTGCATATTGGGCAACACAAGATTTTTCGTTTCTCCTATATCTAATGTGGGCAATATGTTCGATATATCTTGTTAATATGGATCTTTTTGTTTGCCCTTCGTTCACAATCTTGACAACTAATTTCGTAAATCCACGATTTTTCATGTTGATCTAGTTTATGCTTTGAATTACCCAGGACTTCTCTTAATTTATTTTATGTATTGTATACAACCTTAATATCTACTTTTTTCAAAATTTTGTTCAGTCCACGTGTTAATTGGGCATCAAACGGTATTACCATGAATTAATTTTTGTTCTGATCTTTTTGCTTAGTCGAAGATTCTTTCAAATTTGAAACCGACTCAAAAGTTGAATTCAGTTACTTTTCGAAAGTATTGTTAAGATATGTGGATGCGTTTTTGCAATTTTCGATGCAAAAAATGAAAACTTTGATGATTGGAACCTTTGGTGTGAAACACTAAACTTGAAGAGATTTACCACTAAACACCAAGTCACTCTTTTTGAACTGCTCGACGCACGTTTCGCTAAGCATGTTAGCATCAGCAGGAGATGATTTAACCTAATTTTAAAACTAAACTATATACTATTTATATGAAAAACCCTACCTAACGAAGCGTGTAAAAATCATAAACCGTGAAGTTTACTAAGCCTGATATAATAACTGAAAAAGTTGATAGGCTCTTTATCTCGGTTCATGATTTTCTTACATTTTTCTATTTGAATGCTTTGATAAACTTCCAAAGCCCTATTATTATTAATACTTTTAATTAGTCTTAAATTACTAATATCTATATTGTAGTGGTGTTCGATTGCATGTTTGGGCAATACAAGATTTTTCATTTCTCCCATATCTAATGTGTTCAATATGTTCTTTATATCTTGTAAATATGGATCTTTTTGTTTGCCCAATATACCTTCGATCACAATCTTGACAACTAATTTCCCGGCTTTTTATGTTGCTCTACTTTATCCTTTGGATTACGAAGAACTTCTCTTAATTTATTATATGGTTTACAACCTTAATGTCCACTTTTTTCAAAATTTTGTCTAGCCGTCTCGTTAATTGAACATCAAATGGTATTACCATGAATTTCTTTGTGTTCCGATCCTTTTGAAAAGTCGAAGATTCTTTCAATAATTTTCTGAATTTAAGTTTTCTAATTAATTTATCTACAATGTTCTTATTATAACCATTCACTTCAGATACCTCCTTAATTAATTTTAATTCTTTGTTATAATTATCTTTATTTAAAGGAAAATTAATTAATCTATTTACCATAAAATTTAATCTAGCCATCTTATTTTGGAAGCTATGATTTGAATCGTTAGGAATGTATCTCGAACTGGTAGTGGTTTCTCTGAAAATATCAAAATCTAACCTATTTTTCTTGTTTTTACTGACTAAAACATCCAGAAATGGCAAACTACCGTTGTTTTCGAGTTCATGCATGAATATTATATTTTGGGATTTACTATTTAAGTTCTTAATAAAATCATCTAAATTTTCAACTCCCTCAGGTATTGCAAGGTATCTGAAATCGGGACACTCGGAAACAACGATGATACGTCAAAGGAAACCAAAACTTCACCTTCCTGTAGATGTGTGTTTTTGACTTTTTCTATGAACTTGGTTGAGATTATCACAGAACAGGAAGGTAGTTGGTTTGGTAGATTTTCAAATTCCTTTGTTAACCATTTTGCCAAGTTGTATGTTGGAGAATCAATGGCTGATACCATTGATCTCATTGATTTTCCCGGTTTATGAATTTTTGGTAGAACATACAATCTTGGCACTTTTGGATTAGAAACATGTAGTTTGCTTTTGAGAGAAGGAGAAATAAGGCTGTTACAAGGTTTCAATGTATCTCTGACTTCGTTAATCATTTTTGACAATGGATTCCTAGGTAATCGTTTATAAAGACGGTCTTGAATTAATTTTTCAACGCGTTCAAAGTAATCAGGTTTGTCCATTACTACAACCTTATTTCCCTTACCAGCTTTTAAATAAAAACAATCCTTCTCTCGCGGACGTTTGACAATCTTGGAAATATTTGGCATTTTTTGATTTTTATTTGAAATATATTTTGCAATTTTGCTGTTACATGACTCTCTGACAAAAGCTTTAGAAGGTTTGTCCATTACTACATTACTAGATAAAATTTTGAAAAAAGTGATTGTATTTCGAGGTAGACCTCTTCAATTAATTCAGGATTTAGCCTGCGACGATCAGTATATCTTCAATAGAACTGAAAACGCATTTTTTTTCGCAAAATACTTCTTCGCAGGATCAGGCGACGACATTTCCCAGCTAAATCAGAGGTGCTCCCTAGCAGTAAACTTCAGCATTGTAACTTTCCTTTCAGCTTTGATGAGCTTTTAAATTCTCTCTCCAGAAGCAGAAACAGCGTTCCACGACTAGATTCTATCCTAATACTGATGATCCGCAATCTGTCTTAAGCGGCTCTAAATAAGCTTCTGGATCTATACAATGGCTATTGAGCCAGAGGCACTTACCCTTCTGCCTGGAACAAATCCATTCCAATCCCTATTCATAAATCTGGCAAACCCCTTTTCTTAGCTGGAAGCTATCGCCCAATCTTGCTGACTGATCATCTAGGCAAAATCTTCGGACGAATGGTTAATAATCGGCCAGCCTTACACATAAGTCATATCATCTATTAGATCCTTATCAATTAGGCTTCAGACAATCGAGATCCACTCTTGCTCATCTCATGGGTTTCCAAAATGATGTGTGTACTTCTTTTCAAAGGAAAAATCATCTTGTTGTCGCTTTTCTAGACATTTCTAGTGCTTTTGATGTGGTATGGAGGCCGTCCATCCTGAACACTACACTAGTGCGATTTCAGGGGTCGCCTACCTAAATTTATATCTAACTTTCTGACCGACAGATTCTCCACAATCGGGATTGATGGACATATATCTGACCAATTTCCCCTACTAAACGAAGTTCCTCAAGGCTCAGTGCTGAGCCTCAGGAACAGGTTCACTGCCGGTAAGAACTTGTTAAATTTCGGCGGATGCCGACCACTGTTTTTGTTTAAATTTCATAAAAATATAAATTTTGCAAATAAGATATATTACTAAAACAAAAGATAATATATAAATAAAAATTACACATGATATGGTATAATAAATATAAATGTATGCATAATAAAAACTAAACAAATCTAATACATTTATTTATCTAGAAATATTTGCAAAAGTATAATAATAATAATAACAGTAACAAAAAATGTTTATAAAATATAAGACATCAACAAAATTTTCTCTTGATATAAAAAGCAAATGTGTAAAAATATATGAAAAATATTTACAAAACTAATAATAATAAAATAAAAAAAATGTGATAAATTGAACAGCATTTGAGACAATATCCTGGATGGACGGTCAGGACAATCAGGACATTCATAAATGGTGTCCGTCCGTTTGCCTTCAAGACTGCAGGATCTACACTCTTGGCTGGAATGTTTTTCTTTTCGGGAAGAAATCACTATTTTCTAAAACCTGGCGCAAGTCTTCATCAGTAAAATAATGAACTTTTGCTTGTTTTTTAAGTTGAGATGATCCAGGTTCATTAATATTTTGTTCCATATTGCAACGGAATATTTATTTTAAAAAAGCAAAAAAAAACAAAACCATGCACGTAAAACTACACTCTAGAAACTGTTCTAAGGTGCCACAATTAACTAACATTCCTTTATAAAGTCCCGATAAAAATAACAGTCGGACAAACGAAACAGACAGCGCCAGACTAATGGCGCCAGTGACGGGTTTTACCATCGGCAGTGAACAATATTTAAAGATTCCCAAGTCCTACGATCTCTCAGAGACTATATGCTAATGATATGCTAGTATATTGGGATAAGATGGGAAAAAATCTAGAAGGCAGGAAAACGGTACAACACCAGCGGAACGACACACAGATGGAAAAGCGAAAAACGGTGTGCGAAGTTTTGCTTTCTCGGCATGAACTAAATATTTTTTTATATCGGATTGTGATTGGAGACAAAAAATGAATATATTTCGAGGACACAAAATGCAGAAAATCATGGGTTGGCTCAGGACAACCAAACAAACATCAACCACAAGATCGAATAGCTTTGAAAAAAAGACAATTCTGTGCATTTGGTGCGATTAGAAAAATGTCGTGTACTATGAGCTTTTGAAACCGGGTGAAATAGTTAATACTGTTGCATTGATCGAAAAGCGAGAAGAACGAGCTACAAGACATGGAAAAGTTATTTTGCAACACAACAATGCTCCAACACATGTAGCGAAAACGGGCATAGACACTATTTCTGCTTCTGGCTGAGAACTCTTACCCCACTCGACATACTCACCAGACTTAGCCCCTTCCGACCTTTTTCCCAAATTAAACGTGTTTTTTTTAAATAAGAATTATTAACCGCCACATCTGGTCCTGGTACACAGACACAGACACAGACTGACTAATATTCGTTTATCAGATGCAGATTTTAACAAGCAACTAAACATCATTAAACAAATTGCCCTAAACAGTGCCTATTCGGAGAGATTAATAGATAGTACAAATTAGTAAAGTTCAAAAGTTAAAATACAAATAGTAAAAAGTACAAAAATGTAAAACACACCCACAAAAGAATGAAAAAAGCTATTCATTCAAAACACCCATTTATTTTGGTAAACTGTCTGAAAAAAACTGAAAAACTCTTATATAAAAACAATATAAAAATGTAAAAAAAAGGGAACTAAAATTTCTTTCTGACGAAGCTACAATGCTGGCGAAACGCGTTAAACATTAATAATAAAGTGGAATTTTGGCAAAAAGGTTTTCGTTAAATATTTTTGATGAATTTCCATTAAGTAGAAGCCAACGCTAATCAAAAATACAGCTCATTCAGGGAAACAATGGTAGCACGTCATCAAAATCTATGACGCACTCACGTTACAATGTTGCCACATCAACATCAAAATACCCAGACTTTAGCATTTATATGATCGATAAAACTGTAAAAGAAAAAACACGAAGAGTTTTTTCTTTAAAAGTTTTAATCAAAAATCTGTTTCGAAACTTCTGTTTGTCAACATAGGGGCTTTTCATTTAGTTCAGTTTTAGTGTCACTAAAACAACTTTCAGCATTTGAATCGCTGTTCAAGTAAATTATTAAAGCATTAACTTCTAGTCTATCAAATACTATTTTGCGATTCGACGATCTTTGAATCTCTTCTTCTGTATGTCTGATGCTGTTTATCCAGATCTGTGGTGTAACTGTTGACAAAGCTTCTTTCCACATTTCTTTGTTTAGGCTTGTTCCTGAAAAGAACATTATGAAACACAAACCTGTCCCTTTAATTACTGCTTACCGAATAACAATTTCCAGCAGTTCACTTTTCAACATAGTATTTTCAAAAGGTACTGTACTGTGCCAATACTAATATTTAGTGCAGCTGAAACTCGCTAAAAAAACTCTAATTAACCATGAAACTTACTAAGTTATTAATACATACCTCTCTCACAGCGTTTAATGGCAAAAGAGGAGCCCCATTATCTCGTTCCTGTTCAAAATAACTGATAAGTAACGAGACAAGCTGCTTATACTTTCTGCTTAACGGTTTTGGCATTTTTTGCAATTATAATGGCAGATTTAAAACAGAAATAGCAGATTTAAACAGAAACTAAACCAGAAAATAGCTAAAACAGCAAAAAATATACTAAATATAATTCAGAAACGTTTGATGGCACTTTATATGATTTTTTCTTACTTATGGATTTAAGTTGGTAATAAATTTCTCTAGATTGACGACGTGCAACCATTGTTTCACTGAATGAGCTATATGTATGTGTTTACGTTTGTTGGGTTTGCGAAGTATCTTTCCGATGAAGCTACAGTGCGCATCAAACATTAATAATAAAGTGGACATTTTGACAAAAAGATCTTTCATCAAACAATCCAAAAATAGTTGTCTATAACAGGAGTCTATTCTGCAGTTGTCCATGGCCTTTTCTACCATCCACAGTTCTACATTATCAAATGTCTTCTCATAATCAAGGGAAACGAAGAACAGTGGCAGACCCCTCTCGAAATCCAGCTTGCTTGGTTATCTATATGTCATTCATGTTGTATTCGAAAACCTAACAACTTTTTAATGAACAAGGCAATGGTGAAAAAAAATCCCCGTCACTGGAATCCTCACCAGAACATCATACCAACCGTTAGATCTAGTTCTGCGGTGGAAGAACATTGATATATTGGCTAGTTCGCTAAAAGGTCCTCCGTTGTTGTCCTTTCCGTCTCTCCGGCACAATAGGCCATATCAATACGGTCTTTTTACCTACTCATCGAGATTTATGTCGTGTTAATCCCATTGAAAACCTATTGTGTTTGCATTGGTTAGTGACACCCAGTTAATTTATGTTTTGCGATTTCGGTAATTCGACAATTCTGTTCGGGCTCGAGTGTGATGGCGTGGAAATTCGTGAATGCCGTACAGCATCTGGATGTTTTATCGTTTATGCGAACTGCGTATTGTCGAATATTTCGCCATGGTTCATCATTTCCTTATTCGGTTTATATCCGATGGAAAAATCTCCTCTTTAGTCACAGATCGTTTTTATTTCCCGAGCGCCTTTTAAACATAAGTTTTGAGGCAGCTGATCATTTATAATAAAGTATTATTAAATCTGTGTTTAATGTAAAGGGTGTTTCAAATTGAGCTTTTTTTAAATTCTTGAATAAAACACAGAATTTGCGTCGATTTCAAAAAATCATTTTTTGATAATTGAATCATAGTGAATCATATTTAAACATGAAATATAACGAAATCTGCCAAATGACCCCCTCTTGCAGCTCCACAGACGTCTACTCTTTTGTTAAAATTTTCTATCTCCCCAATAACTGGAATAATTTCATCATTTAGATCATTCGATTGTGGATTGTTCTTATATACTTAGCTTTTCACGTGAGTAAAGGTTTCTCATGAATCAATCCTGGATTTTCCTCGACCCAAATGCGGTAATTTTGTTTATTAACATAGCTACCAATTTGAAAATGTGCTTCAACTGAAAAGAAGATTTTTTGAGAAAAATCAACTGTTTGTTCTTTGATTTCAAGTGGTGGTCAGTTAGTTGAACTACCAGTCTTTTTATACATATTCTTCGAAGTATTGTTTTAAAATGTAAAGTAAATATATAGAGGCTCATCTGCAACTGTAACTATTTAGTGACTGGATCTACAGGTTAACTGGATCTACAGGTTGACCCTTGATTTGTGCTTAATCTTAAGTCTCTCGAGAAGCCTACCGACTGGCGAGTGACCAACGCAAAAAAAAATCCCAGAAGGCCATCTAGCTTTATCCAGCCTCGAACTGGCGTAATTGAGGTGCAGTTCCTTAAACTTGAAGATATTTACCACTAAACACCAAATCACTTTTTGAAAACTTCTCGACGCACGTTTCGCTAACCATGTTAGCATCATGAGAAGATGATTTAATCTAATTCTAAAACTAAACTGGGTTCTATTTACATGATAACTCTACCTAATGAAACGTATAAAAATCATGAACCGTAAAGTTTGCTGCGCCTTACATTAATAATTGAAAAAGTTGACTGAACGGAATAGGTCCTTTATGTCGGTTCATGATTTTCTCACATTTTTCCATTTGAATGCATTCATATGTATCCAAAGCCCTATTATTATTCACACTTTTTACTAGTCTTAAATTTCTAATATCTATATTGTGATCATATTCGATTGCATGTTGAGCAACATTTTTCAGTTCTACCATATCAAATATGGGCAATGTGTTCTTTAAATCTCGTTAATAATGATTTTTTTGTTTGCCCAATATACCTTCAATCGGAATCTTGACAACTAATTTCGTAAATCCCCAACTTTTCTTGTTGATCCTTTAGATTACCCAAGTCTTCTCTCAATTTATTATATGGTTTGTATCCAACTTTAATGTCCACTTTTTTCAAAATGGACAACATTTTTAACCCTCATGTTAATTGGGCATCAAACGGTATTACCATGAAATTATTCTTGTTCTGATCCTTTTGAAAAAAAATGTTCTTATTATAACCGTTTTCTTCGGATACCTCCCTAATTAAATTTAATTCTTTGTTATAATTATCTTTGTTTATTGATTGATTAATTTATATATTATATTGATTAATATTGATTAAACTATTTACCATAAAATTTAAACTAGCCATCTTATTTTGGAAACTATGATTCGAATCATTATGAATGTATCTCGAAGTGGTAAACTATCATTGTTTTCAAGTTCATGCATGAATACTATGTTTGGGGATTTATTATTTAATTTATCTATTATTATAATATACTACCATTACTATACTACTATTTAATTATACCATTATATACTATATATATATATATATATATATATATATATATATATATATATATATATATATATATATATATATATATATATTATATATATATATATATATATATATATATATATATATATATATATATATATATATATATATATATATATATATGGGAGAAATGAAAAATCTTGTGTTACCCAACATGCCATCGAACCTGAGCACAATATAGATATACATGACCACAATATAGAAACTTAAAAGTGGTAAAAAGTGTAAATAACAACAGGAATTTGGATGCAAATAAATTCATTTAAATAGGAAAAGGTAAGAAAATCATGAACCGAGATAAAGAACCTATCCGTTAAGTAAACTTTTTCAATTATTAATGCAAGGCTCAGTAAACGTCACGGTTCATGATTTTTACAAGCGTCATTAGGTTAGTTTTACAATAGAACATAGCTTAGTTTTACAATTAAATGAAATCAGCCCTGATGATGCTAACATGGTTAGCGAAACGTGCATCGAGAAGTACAAAAAATTATTTGGTGTTTAGTGGTAAATCTCTTTGAGTTTAGACTACGTCACTGATATAATTATATAGGGCTAAACAGACATCCCGAATGGTTCACTATAAATAGAACATTGTTAAGTTTTAGAATTAGATTAAATCATCTCCTGATAATGCGAACATGGTAAGCGAAACGTGCGTCGAGAAGTTTTCAAAAAGTGATTTGTTATTTAGTGGTAAATCTCTTCGAGTTTAGTCCCACCGAAGATTCCAATAGAAGAATTGATGGGCTATTTCTTGTCGGATTTCACCAGTTAAAATATAGCACGCAAGCTTGATCTCTCCTCAGTGGGTCATCTATCCAAGTACTAGCCACAATATGCAATACTGCATTTTGAACCCCGGGTCACCAGATTACAGGGAATGTCAACCTCCCGGTCAACTAGTTAATATTTTTATTATTCGACGGATACATTATTTGTCAGTTTATGCTCGCTACATTCATTAGTACAAAAACTATCACCACTAAACATCTTCAGGTACAAGTGTACCCCGATCCTTGAAACGAAACATTCATGCCACCATTGCACTATACCTCGCGATATGTGTGAAAGACTAATGGGTCACCAAAATGTATTCCAGAAGACGAAGCCAAGGAAAACATTTTAACGACATTATTTTCACACTATTATGTCACATTTTAAAGTTCTGACACTCTTATTGGAAAAGCTTTTAGTCTGTGTTTTATTAAAAAGAAACCTGTAGACGTCCCGTCATTATAATTAAATAAAAATAATCATCTTTCCGAACGATCCAATATCTAAATAGTCACGCTATGTGCATGCCCTAAATTGAAATAAATTTGACCGGACTGTCGAGCTTATCGCACACATTTCTCTGTTATTTATTGTTTCGTGGCCCGCATCGGCACTTCTTCTTTAAAGATAAATTCGATTTTCTTCATACATCACACATCTGCTCGGGACGGCGTGCACAGTTCTTCGTCATTATTCGTTTGGACCTTTAAAAAAGAGAAACATTTCTATGGGAACTCGGACTTTCATTTCTCGTGTTCGCGTCAATAAAATGTCGATTAAAGATGTTCGTTTGTTACATTGCCGTTTTGAAAAAGTAGTTATTATAACTGTGTATTAGCCTTGGTGCAAGTGGGGGCTTCAAAAATACGCTGACTGACGTAGAAACGTGAATAAGAAGACAAGAACTAAATAGATCAGTGGCGGCACGTGAGGGAGGGCGTTGAGGCGCCGCCCTTTCACCATTTATCACAGTAAACAGATTTTCAGAGCAAAACACCCTATTTTATTTCCGTTCAGTTTCTTTGTTTTAACTCATTTTAAGATGTTATTAAAAAAAATCTCCAAATGTAGAACAACGTCTGTCGACCCATCACACCAATTAATGCGGATAAAAATTCCATCCTCTCGCCACAATTTTTTCATCGTTAGTCGGACGTTTACCTCCAGCGACCGTACATCACGTCATCTTATCTCGTCGTTGGTGTTATATGGTTTGTTGGTTGCCGGAATTCGGCGATTTAACAGCTTTCTAAAACATGCGATTTGGACGTAGATTCCCTGCGATCGAGCGTGTCGGTATAATTAGTTTTAACCATATCTTCTGGATCTCTTTTTCCCCTTCTCCCCTTTTACAGAGATTATTATCCGGCTATCTCTGACAAAATTCAAAAACTCATCCGACTTGAATGGGGTCTTATTGACGATAACAATAAACTATGGCAGATAAAAAAATACATCTTTTCCCACTTCATTTTCCCTCTCTCAAGACAATCCCACACCAAACTCAATAGACTAATGATAGGTCATTGCCGCTTTTCTCACCAACACCTCATGGACAGAAGTCCTTCACCCTCCTAAGTAATGCCTGAATGATTGTGGCGTGTTCATATTTTTTTTTTCTTTATTTGGACTTTGGTCACGATCTAAAACTCAAAAAATTTCACAATATCTGTTCTTATGTAAATAAAGAATCACTGGGTAAAAACAAAAAACCAAACGGAGACAAATTTCTCAGTGATTCTTTTTTTGTAATAACGAACAAAATTTTAAAAATATAAAAATGTTCTAAAAAAATATACAAACTTTTAACGTTAACGTTTCGGGAAGTATTCTCCTCCCGTTTTCAAAACGAACCTAAAAATAAAGTATATTCATTTCTATAAATTATAAAAAGATATAAAGTAAATAAATTTTTTGTGTATGTCAATGATACTTACATTGACAATTCGTTTTTAATTACAGTGACAATTTATATATATATATATATATATATATATATATATATATATATATATATATATATATATATATATATATATATATATATATATATATATATATATATATATATATATATATATATATATATATATATATATATATATATATATATATATATATATATATATATATATATATATATATATATATATATATATATATATATATATATATATATATATATATATATATATATATATTGTGTGATTGTAATACCGTGTGATTGTAATTGTTTATTGAAATTCTTAAATGTTTTTAATTGTATTCTTTAAATTTGGGAACCATATTGAATTTAAATCTACCGAAGGCATAGCAATACATACAGAATATACAATATATATATATATATATACAGAATATATATATATATATATATATATATATATATATATATATATATATATATATATATATATATATATATATATATATATGCAATATATATATGCAATATATACAATATATACAATATATACAACATGTACAATATATACAATATATACAGAATACTTCCCGAAACGTTAACGTTAAAAGTTTGTATATTTTTTTAGAACATTTTTATATTTTCAAAATTTTGTTCGTTAGGCAAATTTATTCCAAAAAAAGAATCACTGAGAAATTTGTCTCCGTTTGGTTTTTTGTTTTTACCCAGTGATTCTTTATTTACATAAGAATAGATATTTTGATATTTTTTGAGTTTTAGATCGTGGCAAAAAACCCAAATAAAGAAAAAACTATACTTCTCCCTCCTGCTTGCATTGTGGTTCCTCCTTATCTGTTTCTCACATCCTAACCTCATGCCCAGTCATGTCCACAGTCATGTCCCAGTCATGTCAAATTTATTCTCCAAACGAATATCGAAAACCTTATAAATTTCCTAAAGGAATCTGGATTTTTTTCCAGAATCTAACTCTTGGAGTGATAACAAATTCCTTTATATCTAGTCAACTTGAAATTATTTGTCCCGTTTAAATCTAGTCATCTGTAGTTCTTTGTCCCGCATAAATCTAGTCATCTGTAGTTCTTTTTGCCGTAAAAATTTAGTCATCTTGTTGTTCATAGTTCCGTATATTCTATATATCACATAAACCCATAAAGCAGTCAATAACAAAAACCATATTTACTATATTACTACTAGTTTTCTGCCTCCGTTAAATCCAGTACTTAACCTACTCTGTTATATCGGATGTGCCTATAATATCTACTCTCTGATAGTCACTAAACAACGCCTCAAGCGTTGACGTGACTTAAACAAAACAAACAAACAAATAAACAAACAACATAATTAGTTTTAAACGCTGATTTGACGGGTACGAAGCGTTTGATATATCTCGCGTCGCGTATTTCGTCCACCTCGCGAATATTTGTTTTGATTTGGGATTTGCTACGCGTGTAGACACTGAGTAGTACTTTTTAAATAAAAATAATCAACTTTTAATTGCAAACATGAAGGTGTCTGGTTTAAAATAGTTAATAATGACTAATTTAAGATTGGAGAAAAAAGTTGAATTAAAGACTAACTGTCGTCCCATGCCCGTGTTGAATTTGAGTATGTAAATATAGTATGTAAAAATTTAAGTTTTACGCTGAAATTTGACAATAAACTATAGGTAAACGTTTTCCTACGATAGAAAAAGATGATTTGAAGGCCGAATTGGAAATTTTGTATTCAAGGCCTGAGATTTGTCGAAATGAATACATTAAAGGCTGTTTAAAGACATTATATTTTATTTTGAATATGAGACTGGATACAGCTTTTAAAGAAATCATTAATGCATTGAGAATACTAGAGACTATACCGATGACCAAAGCCGAAGGTGCTTTTCGACTCTGAATTTGATTAAAACATATTTAAAATAATTTCAATGGGGGAATCAATAGGAAACGGCGAGGTGTGCTGTTCACCGACAAAAATGTGTACAATAACTCTCTTTTGTCATAAAACTTTGAAATTTGTTGAACTTTTCGAATTTCTCATGAACTTTTTCGAATTTTCTCTATAGATTTGCAATTACAATAAACTGTTTGAATGGTTAACTCTTCGGGAAATGGCAAGTACCTACTTATTCATTCCTTTATCTACGCAACAAGCAACACCCCATCCTCCAATGTTCTTGTAAGTATTACACTGGGGAACAATTTGAAAAGTAATTTCTGTTGAGTTCGATATTTAAGCTGTTTTATACGTAAATTGACATGCTAATTCCAAAACTATTTAGTTTTTTTATATCACGTCAAGTTTTTTCTCTACAGTTATTGCGCATCCGACTAAGCTTGGCGAATCACAGAAGTCACTACTGCTCTCCTACCGGCGAACCTTCTTCGACCTAGGAGTGGTGGCGTGAGAGACGTTGCGTCATCCAAAACTAGTTGGGTCAGTTACGCATGAGATGCTAAAGTATGCGGGTCTGTGTCGGTCTGATATAGTGAAGTCAAAGTATACATACACAACTACAGATTTTTCGTTATGTCTGCTTGTTAGTTCTCGTCGTAAGTGCTTAAACAGCCCTGATTCATTTTGTTATATATGTGGCAGTTTTACCATCCCCATTCAACGGATTAATATTAGTACATTTGTCAGGCAAGCCTATTTTGCTTATTTTAAAGTGAAAATAGGTGACCAAGATAAATCATGGGCCCCTCATAAAGTGTGCAAGCAGTGTGTACAGAGTTTACGAATGTGGACGAAGAGAACACGTAATAAACTTTCGTTTGTTATACTAATGGTTTGGCGAGAGCCCAAAGATCACTTAAGTGATTGCTACTTTTGCATAGTGAGAACACCAGGATTCAACAAGAAAAACAAACATAAAATTGAGTACCCTAGTTTACCGTCAGCTATACGCCCTGTGCCTCATTCAGCTGAAATTCCAGTGCCAGTTTTTCAAGAATTACCTTCTTTCGAAATACAAGAATGTGAATCAAGTGAAGATCGAAGTGACTCCACCGACGAAGAATTCAAAGTTTCCAATGATTCTGTTCGTAAAGGATTCAATCAACATGAATTAAACGATTTAGCACGAGATTTGGGACTATCCAAAAAAGCATCGGAATTATTAGCATCAAGACTACGAAAAAAATTTGCTTGACAAAGGAGCTAAAGTCACTTGCTATCGATTCAGAGAAAGTGAATTTAGGCAGTACTTCAGAAATAATGACGGATATGTATATTGCCAGAAAGTAGAAGGTTTAATGAAAGAATTGGCCATTTCTAACTATAACGTAACTGAATGGCGATTGTTTATAGATAGCTCAAAGCGTAGCTTGAAGTGTGTTCTCCCAGATAATGGAAATTTATACGGTTCAGTCCCAATAGGTCATTCAGTTTCTTTGCGTGAAAAATATGGCGACATAAAGAAAGTCATTGACTTGTTGCAATATAACATGCACCAATGGATCATCTGTGTTGACCTTAAAATGATCTGTTTCCTAGTATCCCTGTTTTCTGTGCATGTGGGACAGCAGAGCTCGTGAGAAGCATTGGGTGCAATCAAACTGGCCGCCAAGATCTGACCTAAGACCTGGTGATCGAAACATTTTAAATCAACCACTTGTCGACCGAAAAACACATTATATTTCCGCCTTTGCATATAAAACTAGGTCTCATGAAGCAATTTGTTAAGGCTTTGTCAATTGAAGGAGACTGCTTTAAGTATATCATTTCGGCATTCCCTAGCCTGTCATATGAAAAGATAAAGGCTGGTATGGTTGATGGTCCACAGATTCGGCAACTCGTTAAAGATGAAATTTTAACTGAAACAATGACCGAATTTGAAAGGAATGCTTGGTGGGCTTTTAAAAATATTGTTAAAGACTTTCTTGGAAATACACGAGCCCCGAATTACATCGAAATTGTTCAATAACTCTTGGAGAGCTTTAAAAAGCTTGGTTGCAACATGAGCATCAAACTGCATTTCTTACATAGTCATCTTGCTACTTCCCAGAAAATCTTGGTGCTGTTAGTGATGAACAGGGCGAGCGATTCCACCAAGATCTAAAGGTTATGGAAGCGCAGTATCCAGGTAGATGGGATGTCAGTATGATAGCTGACTACTGTTGGAGCATCAAGCGAGAATGTCCACAAACTGAACAGTCCAGGAAAAGCTATAAGAAGAAATTTTGACCATATCTTTTATTTATTTTTTGTATAAACACAATTTAACTTTTAATAATATGTTAACCTCTGTATGAATAAAATATTCTAATCTATTTGGTCAGATCTCACCTTATTTCCTTTCGTATGTAGACTTTTAAGGTAAAATGATGCTGTAGCTTAAGAACTTGACGTGATAGAGAAAAACTGTGAATATTTTTGAATTCAGAGATGAAAAATTAGTCAAAAACAAGTCACAGATCCAAGTCAATAAAATTGCTGTTCCCCAGTGTTATCAATACGAAATTTTGATGTTTTCCTGGTTCATCTCCTGTATAGGGTTTCAATAGCACGAAAAGTAAAAAGGAAGAACGGGAAAACAAAATAAATTCTTCAGCAGCGCTATTTTCTTCTACGCCCTCCCGCTTTAAAAATCCACGAGCCGCCAAAGATTTTGTTAATTTTGATTACAAATGTATCAATAGACGATTTTTAACTTCAGATTTCTCGCGTCTCTCCCGAGTAGGGTTTAAGCGACTACCTTCACTGTATTTACAATATTGTAGCATGAATCAGTCAAACGGTGTATGTCTGTCGTTGACCGTTAAAGGATATTACAAAAATAATGATTGTATTGTGACAGTTCAATGGATATTTCGTCTCCGGCAGATCTTATATAGTGAGAAGGTGCTAAGAATACTAGGAAGAATAATTAAGATATGTACGTGGGTAGTGCTAGAAGTACCCAACTTACAAAAGAAAACAAAAAATTTGGGAAAATATCTTTATTTCTCTATACAGTCCCCCTTTAGCTCAATGCACTGTTCCCAGCGAAGTTCAATAGCTTCGATTTTCTGTTTATAGTGAGAATAGTCGAGGTTCTCAAAATAACCATCAACTGCAAGGGTTCTCAAATGCTACCCAACTCAAAATAACCATAACCGCAAACTCCATTTCTTCGTTGTTCGCAAATATTTTACCACCGAGCCATTTTTCCAAGTGTGGAAACAGAAAATAGTCTGAGGGGCCTAAAACTGGCGAATAGGGTCCGTGAGGAACTAATTCGAACTTTAATTCATTGATTTCGGCCATCTCGATAAGGTGATGGTAATATGTGAACTGAAGCATAGTCTTGATGAAACAAAACTTTCTTTTTCCACAATTGCAGCCGTTTTTTCTTGATTTTATCACTCAAACGATGAAATAAGTTTGGATAATACCCACCGTTGATTGTTTTTCCTTTCTGAAGATAATCAATGAAAATTATCCCACGCGCATCCCAATAAACTGATGCCATGACCTTGCTTGCAGACGAAACTATCTTTGCCTTTTTTGAAGCTGATTCTCCCCTTTCAGTCCATTGTTTTGACTATTCCTTCATCTTAAGTGTGAAGTAATGTTTTGTTCCATTGTAAGTAATCGCGACATCCGTCTTGCGCACAGGTTTTTCATGTCCAAATTTTCAGTCAGTATGCACTTTTTAAAATGCCTACTATGTCGGCTAGCTCGCAGACTTTCAGTCGACGGTCATCCAATACCATTTTGTAAATGTTCTTCGCCATTTCTGGCGAGGTCACCTCATTTGGTCGACCACTGTTATGTCCCTCTTGGTAGCTCGTATGGCCTCATTTAAACTCTGTCGCCCAATATTTTACTGTTTAAACGAAGGAGCAGATTTCCCCAGAGTAGAAGGACTGAGACCTTTCAAATGAAAGTATTGTATCACATAACCATGACCAATTTTTTCCATGTTTACAAGTGCGTTCATTATTAATGACTACCAAACAAATACTATATAACAAGTATTCTTTTTCCTCAAAAAGGAATGCTTAAACACGCGAAATTCTTTTATTCCAGTGTTTTGAAAATATCAAAAGTAGCGTTACTTAAAACACAACTCAGAAACTAGTAGACAAATTATCGTGAAATTTTGACCGATGTGGCGTTTGAAGGTTGGTACAATCGACCACTGATAAGGATTTTTCGACAATGTCGTTATCTATCTATATGTCAGACCGTGATTTATATGTCAGATAATATAATTCAATTTACAGATTGAAAATAATTTTTGGCTGTAAAAAAATGTACATGCGTAAATTATAGAAATCGTTTCTATTTTTCTTTAAACATTTTGCATGGTGAAAAATTAAGCAATATAGAAAAATATATCGTTGGATAACAATTTATGAGTACTTTACAAACTATACGAACTTCCGACGCGCGTTTCGCTAACCATTTTGGGATCAGAAAATGATTAGGAAATTATTCATGATGATTAACTAAACATCTCCTGACGATTAGCATCATCAGGCGATGATTCTCCTCCTGATGATGCTAACATGATTAGCGAAACGCGCCTCGAGAATTTTATAAAAGTGAATTGGTGTTTAGTGGTAAATCTCGTCGAGATTAATGTTTCGCATCCAAGGTTCCTATAGAAAAATTAAATTAAATTACTTTACCAGGTGGTTCATAAGACATTTTTTTTTCTTAAAAAAAACTCCATTAATTTGGGCGAAAGATAAAAATGGTTTATTCAAAGTATGGTGTCTGGCAAATTGTCGATGCCCTCCCAGAAAAACCGTACACCTTTTGAAGGGGTTCAGTCATCAAGCCATTTTCCGGCATCTCGGTAATTGTTGAAGTGTTTCGTGTAAAGTACGTGAGACATCGATGAAAACAAGTACTAGATAGAAGGAGCCAAGTCTAGTGAGCATGACGGATAGGGCAAGAGTTCCCAGCGAAGTGCAGAAATGATATTTCTGACAGCTTCCGCTGTGTGTGATGGCGCGTTGTCGTGTTGCAAAATCACTTTTCCGTATCTTGTAGCCCATTCTTGTCGCTTTTAGTATCACGTACATATTCCTTTTTAATATCAAATGTCATTAATATTTCTAGATCACATTTTTTATATCTATTTTCGAAGTATATATCGTTTTTTATCATACAGTTCTGAATTTCCAATTTAGTGATATTTGCATTAGGAACTTAATTTTTTTGGCGGTTATGATTACTAGCATTGTCCACTACAATTACGCTTTCTTTAGGCACATTGGGCAAAAAACCAATTTTCAAAAAGTTCTGCTGTGATGTTGTCATGGTAGTCCAAAAATAAATGTTTAATATTTTTGGAGGACAATCGTAAACAATTTGGAACCCATCCATCCTCGGAACCAGCATGTAAAATTGTAATTCTTTTTCCCTTGTTCGTTGGGGCTTTGTTTTGGCATTTTCTTGATGTATCTACCAATCCTTTTGCTGGTGTCTCATATGTATCGAACCATGTTTCATCAAGGTAGATACTGGGACGATTTTCTAATCTATATTTTTTTATAGAGTTTAAGTAGTCGAAACTGCCATCGTCGTAATCGTTATGATTCCATTAGTATTTGTCTTTTTTTAATGGTCCGCTATGCAAAACCCATTTGAAATGATATTCTCCGGAGGCTAGTTCTGCTGTAAAGAGTGTTGATTTCATCTTTCCTTAGTCGCTGTTGCAATGAATGCAATGTAGGCACAGTTTGCTCTTTATGCATAGCATAAATTTTGTTTCGTTATTAAGTATCAGACTGTATTGGCTTTAATTGGCTTCGTCATAATGTCTTTAACTGTACAAACAACGGAGTTTTCGTCAATGAATACGTTTCTGCTGCGGCTGTATTTACATTAAGCCCCCTATTTAATAAAGAAACATACCCATTTTTAACATTTTGCTTAGCTAGCATCGGGCGATAAATGTTTTCTTTTAAAATTAGTACTATCGAAGGCAAAATGATCATTATCTTGCCAAGAACGCCATATTTTTAGCACGTGTGGAATAACAAAAAAATACGACCGAAATTATAGAATTGCACTGTTTAAGAAAACTAAACTAAAATCTTTGGAAACTACTAGACCAGTTATAAAATTAATTTTATCTTTTTACCTGTTATTTTATTAGGTCCGGCTCTTCTTTTCATTTCTTGCACCTTTGCCGGGTTTCGTTACGGCAGGGGTTGTTAAGAGTTTATTGCAGCTAATCGGTCAACGATATATCTTGAAACGCACTATACAAGTACTTATTACAGTAAACGGTCAGTTTCATTTGAATATTGTCTTCGAAATTTTAAAATATACCTTCTAAATTTTCATTATATTTTAACAGATCGTACCTAAAAAAACTGACGATATTGAGAAGCTCTAAAAATGTATTCAGTATGGAAGAACACAATACCGGTGGACTAGTTTTAAAAATCATGACTTCGCAGAAGAACAGTTCTGTCGGGAAGCCCCCGACGCGCAAAATTAATGATTTTATTGTGAACGGGCATCGAAAATGATTGATGGTTTGTTGATTTAGGGTTCTTGTTTTTGGATAATTTTGTTAAATATCTCGGCTGTAATCAGAAACGGGCTGAGACTTTTTGCCCACGGGATTACGAAGATTGACGTGTGATAAATATGTCTTAATTACCCTTCTGTTGTTTTTTGTTTAGTTCAAAATTTTCTTTTGTAATTTTGATTTCTTGTAATTGATTTATTATTTATCTGTTTGTATTGAAATATGAAGTTATGCAGAGTGTACAAAGCATTAATCGTTAGAGGCATTACAATATTAACTCAAAATATTGTTTTAGTGGATTGGGGTTCCTTCGCAATTCAAAGATTTCTTATAAATGCTACCCCAATAGGTATGTCGGGATTTAAATTTAGCGCCGTCTTCCAACGACTTAATGTACAGTTGATAATAATAATAGTAATAATAGTAGTTTAGATAATAATATCCTAGAAGAACAAAAAGGATATGTAAGACAATCTGCGGGATGTAAACACCAACTTACCATAGATGAAATTGCCCTGAAGCACGTTCAGAGAAAAAAGTATAACCTTAACTTATATTACATTAACTACAGTGAGGCCTTCGACTCTGTCCCTCATGATGGACAGTTAAAGTTTTGGAAATTTACAAAATCTGCCCTAAAATCAGAGCAATGCTTACTCACTTAATGAAGTCTTGGACGACGAATATATGGATATCGGGAGAAAATGCTGGGAGAGTCAACATTGAGAAGGGAATTTTCCAGGGAGACGCTTTGTCACCAATGTGGTTTTGTCTGGCTCTAAATCCTATGTCCACGATTCTCAATCAGTCTGCAAGCGGGATTAGGTTCCAATTAACAAACAGCAGAAGGTTATCACATCTGTTATATATGGATGATCTAATGTACGTCCAGAACAAACTCCAATCGCTTATTAAAACCGTAAAAATATTCAGCGATGATATTAAGATGCCCTTTGGGCTAGATAAGTGTTCTATCGTCAATATACAAAAAGAACAAGTTAAACAAAACCAGGAATCATTCTGTCAGATTCACTCATTGAAATCGGATGATACTTATCGGTATCTGGGAATAGCACAAGATCAAATGCTTAACCATACAGCACTCAAACATGAGTTCCGAGATAAATATAAGAAAAGAATAACGAAGCTTCTTAATACAAAGCTCTAAGGGGGGAATATATGTAAGGAATCAACACATGGGCAGTACTGGTGTTAACATATTCATTTGGAGTTATCAAGTGGTCAAACACAGAACTGGAAGAGCTTGACCGTATGACTAGACGACTTTTAACAAAATTCAGTTCTTTGCATACCAATTCTTCTGTGTTGAGATTGTACATTCCTCGAAAATATGGAGGTAGAGGGCTTATTAACAGCAAAGAATTGTGTCTTAGTCAGGAAAAGAAACTTTGCCAACATATTGACTAGTAGCTAAACCTTTTGAGGTATTTCTTTTATGTACGCATCCTAAACTGAAATAATAATCATTAATACAATTATCAGTATAAGTAATTTTAATTAGTAAACTTTGTGTAGAATATCACATGCACAAATTAATGAATGGTTATTAATTTATTTAAAAAAAATTGATTTTCTACAATGAACATCTACTATGAACAAGCATTGAACGCGCGTTGCTCAACTAGCCCCAGTTAAGGCAACAAAATAAAAATCAGAATATATAGAATAAAATAACCATCTATAATCGAAAGAATAATAATTAAGTAATCTTTAAATACGTACGTGGTCCTTCTTAAGTGTTTTTATACGAGTATAGTAGAAAAATTATGATGACCTGTAATATTTTTTACGCCGATAAAAAACAAAGCGTTCTCTTATTTTATCGCAGCACCGGGACATCGCAGCAATTGACAATCACGCTATGCATTCCCCTTCCATAACCCCTTCTTGTAGTCATTTACACTTTTGTTGTAGGCTGCTTAATTTTCGAGATATTTGCATTGCACAACTTGCTCCTATGATCAACTAGCCCCGCTCTACTCTAATATGAATGCACAATATCCGTGGTACTTACCGGTTTCAATCCATAAACAGCATATGAGACAGCGGCTAATTTCTTGCAGTGTTCATCCCATCAAAGTCTGTTATCGAGATGAACACCCTGAAATCTTTTACAGGATTTTGCTGTATAGATTTACCGTTAATTTTTGGTAAATATGACTCCGTTATCGTGCGTGTTCGAGGAGTAAAAGTAATAAAAGTGGTTTTGTCCACGTTAAGGGATAACTTCTTATTCGTAATAACATTTATTATGCATTTTCTGTACCGTTTCAGTGGCTTCCTGCATGTATTTTATTTCCTGTTAAATAACTGCTATCGTCAGCAAACATTACCATATTTCCGCTACTGCAAACATCTGGAAGATCGTTAACAAAAGTTAAAAATAATAGTCGATCCAAAACCAAGGATCTGTTTTGTATCGACTATTATATTACTCCAGAAATCCCTAATTTTTCAGATATTGCTTTATCAATCTGTACAACTTGGTGTCAGTCAAGCAATTAAGATTGCAACCATTCTCTAACCGGACCCCTCAAGCTAGTCATGCAGTTTGTACAGCAGAATGGCGTTATCTACCAGATCGAAAGCCTTACTTAGATCCATAAACAGACCAACACATTTACAATTATCGTTTATGTTTTCACATATCTTGTTGAAACATTCACAGATTGCTGAATGTGTAGATCGACCACTTCGAAGCCAGTGCTGTGGTGATTTCAATATATTAAAGTGTACAAGAAAGGACATGATCTGCTTATACACTCTACGCTCCAACCATTTATTCCAACGTAGGCTATTGGTCTATAGTTGGAGAGGAAGAGGCGGTCCCCTGTCTTGAGGACAGGAACCACTCCAGAATTTGAATGCCCTCGGAAATATACTTGCTTCCAAAGACCAATTCACTAGATATATTAACGGTATTATTAATGAGTTGATAGACTTCTTCAGTACAACTGAAGGAATATTATCTAGTCCCACTGACTTTGTATTGTTTAGTTTCCTTACTGTTTCAATTATGTCATCGGTTAACTGGCCGTGATATCATAGAGTTTTGAATTGGAGTCACTTGTCTTACTCTAGTAGCAATAATTAAACTCACCAACGCGTTCTTAGGAAAATTAACAACGTATTTATTAAAACAACTAGCAATTTCATACTTGTCTTTTAAATTAATTCCATCTTCGTCTCTTATGGCGCATGTGTTAGTTCTTGCACTGCGGTTTTGATTTCTATGTTATTGTTTATTATTTTGCAAGTTTTTGATTTGTTCTCCGATTCAAAATATTGTTTCATATTGTAAAGTAGTTTAGCCCTTCTTATAACTTTTCTATAAATTATTTTGTAGTCGTTATAATGGGTAATATCTTATTCGACTCCGGATAATAGTTTCGTTCGATACAATTCTTTTAAAGTTATAGATGATATTCTGATACCTCTTGTTACACAAGGTTTAAATTGACCTTCATTTAGAGGATCAAGAGAGAATCATACATCAATGTAATACTCCAAAAAATGTGAAAGTGCCTCAAATTCCCGATCCACATTCTCAGCCTGAAATACGTTATGCCAATCTTCCCCGCTCAGATGCAGCTAAAATAGTTTCATATTAGTTTCTCTATACTGTCTTTTAAATTTTGTTATTTCATGCAGACTTGATGTATTTGGAATCTTATCAACAAGATTTCAGCGAGCTCCTCTTGAGTTTGGGACGAATCTTGGTCTAATAACGCCCTCCCTCAAACTTTTCTGACCTCCTTTCGTGTTCTTTGTCACTGGTGTCAAAATCGCCACTATTAAAGGGGGATTTTTTTTTTAGGGGGAATAATAAAGTCGTTTTAACATGAATATAGTTACAAGATGGTCCAATGCTTTGGTCCATCTTTTGTACATCCTTCATAATTTATTTATACACCCGATAACTAGAATACTTGATAGGAATAAAGTCACTTAGTCACTTGATAGGAATAAAGAAAGTCAACCAGATGAAAAAGATATGGAAGGCTGGATGTGTTTTATGCCAATACTTTTTAAATTTGAAAAAAAAGCGACATTATTTATGGGTACACTAATATTATCAGGACAATAATAAGTAATCAAATGCATTGATTTACTCAAAATACAACAATAAAAAAATATTTCTTTATGATCTCGACCGATTCTCATGTTGAAAACCCACCGTATTCAGGCCCAACTTAATTTCACAATGTGGTACTAACGAGTCTATATAAGTGATAAATATCTTCGAGCAATAGATAAGCTACCGTTAATAAACAAAACGGTCTAGATGCATTATGGGTAAAGAATGGCCTCCGTGATTATAATAAATGTTACGGTGTGTATTGTTGGCATTCTTGCGCGTTACAATGGCCGAGTGTTGGATAGTGGCTCTTTCATTTCGTTTCAGTATCGATACTTCGATTGGAGAACCAGTAATTAAATGAAACAATAAATAATAATGGTAATTAGATCTAGGAAAGTATAGGGCCTGACGCATCAATCATTTCAGCAAAGACATGATCGGGACTTAATGGCGGTATTGATACCGTTAAATGAAAATGTCAAAAACGTGTTGGTGGAAGCTTCTGCAACGTCAGAAGATAAATATTTAATGATCGTTACGGAAGGAGGAATAGTTCTTGTGATTCATTCTGATATCAAGTTTTGAATGGATTGTTAAACGGTATTACGATAAACCTACAATATTGAGTTCGTAAATAACTTTGTGAAATTATATATAACACATCGGTCAATAAGTCCCCGACCTGACAAATAAAAGACATTTATTTTGCAAATTTTAACTTTATTCATCAATATATTCTCGTTGAAGAGCAATACAATCATTCCAACGCTTTTCGAACATTTGTAGTTCTTTTTTATAGAACGATTTTTACAGATCTGTTCTTCAGTTTCGGCAATTATCTCTTCAATGGAGCGAAATTTCTTTCTGGCGAGCATTTTTTAAGGTCTGTGAACAGGAAATAGTCGCTGAGAGCCAGATCTGGAGAATGCAGTGGATGAAGAAGCAATTCGAAGTGCAATTCATACAATTTAAGTATCGTTGTCAACGATTTGTGACTCGGTGCTTGTCTTGGTGAAACAGCACTTTTTTCTTGTTCATTTGGAGTTTTTTTTGCGATCTCGTCCTTCAAACGCGTCAATAATGCTATATAATATTCGTTATTGATGGTTTTATTTTTCTCGAGATAATCGATGAACCACGCGCACTCCAAAATATAGAGGCCTGCCAAGGGTCGTGTTTTTGGTCCGTTCGGACGGCTTTAACTTTGGACGGCTTTAACTTTGGACGGCTGCTGTCTATTCAGCTGACTGCCCATTTAACTCCGGAGTGTAGTGATGGATCCATGTTTCATTCATTGTCATATACCACAAAAAAATGGGTTTTTCTATGCACTTTAGCCCGTCAGAGTTTCTATTGTCCACCGCATTTTTGCAGACACCATCCTACCATTATATTTCAAACCCCAACTGTCTCCTTCGTAATTTTTTCTGTCTCATTGGCATTAAATGTGTGGCCTGGTTGATAAACTTTGCTTTCAGTTAGTCGGATACCGATTAGCCGCCTCGTGATCAGCAGAAGCCGACTCTCCAGTAATTTTTACGTTGTGCAGCAAAAAGGATTTTTAAAAATCTTCAAACCGTCCCTTACTGGCTTGGCAGCTTAGAGCTTCCTCATCTTACTTTAGATGCTCGAAAAGACGCCTAGCTTTTTCTTTTGGTTTGATCTTCGATACAAAGTCCGAGCACTCTTTCCATCTTTTCCATTGTTAAGAGGTCGTGATAAACACCTAACTTTATTGCAGGTACTAGTACCGCACGAAAAACTGGCCCGAATGCATTATTCACTATTTTTAATTGTTTTTAGTGTGAATCAATTAACTTTAAACTTTTTCGCCACACTTGCATACTTTTTTACCTGCAGCAAAACAGTTTAACAATTGAATTTAGTATTTTTGTATCAAAACTCATTATATTTTGCTTTCTTTTAACAATATCTTCTCCTGTGGAGGATATTACTTTTAAAATTAGGACATGTACATATACTGCATAATTAAACTCACGAAAAGATTATCCCTAGTCACCAACTTCGTTTGAATAATTATACATACAAACTATGTAAATGCGTAACCAACGGCCGTACGTTATGCGAAAAAGGCACTAAAACAATTTTTACAAAATTAGAGTAGCAGTTCGCACGAGATTGCGGTGAAAATGCACCTGGCTATTACATAATTCGATTAAACATTTTATCTAAGACAAAATTGCGGATAAACAAAACCGCGGTCGACGCGGGATTACAGTATACATTAAATTTGCTTGTTACAGAAAAATCTGTAGATGATGGAAAATTTTTGATAAAATTATTTTCAGCGTATTACGTCATATACACTCAAAAATTGCTACGTCATAAATACTGTGTTTATCTGTTTTATTAGCACGTGAAACTTCAGTCGATACAACGAGCTTTTGTAATCATTTCACCTTTGTGTCCAAAACTTTCCAATGACAATGATCATGACATTTTCCACATGATTAATGTCATCCATTTGCAACTAATATCTGTATAGTTTCTCGCTGTTTTAATCCCCCGTATAAAATGGTGTTTGTTTAACAAACAAATCTCAGCACAAATAAACCGTGTCAACATATTTGTCGTGTGATGATTTATGATTTTTCTTTAAATTAATAATGATCCATTCGTTCATGGACTCGTACAATTACTTTTACTTTTCGATCATTTATTTTTAGATATTTCCATCGGTTTTGGCATCACCGTTAACCTTCTGTAATCCATTTATATTTTTCTATTTGGTTTTCCGTATTTCGCGAGTCGAAATTTGTTTCGAATTTATTACTGTATAGTTTTATGTATTGAGTATATCATATATTGACTTGTTCGGTAAGTATTTTTTCCAGCTCTGTCACTAATTGTATGGGTGTACGTAATAAAGTGTTTTCCAATAAAAATGTCAGAACTTTGAAACGTAATAACGGCAACGCTGTTTAGAAATGTAAATGCCATAGTAAGTTGCTGCTGTGGTCAGTGCATTGTGTTTATTCACCATAAAAAGATACACGATTCAACAGTGCGTAAAAATTGGAAGTAGGAAAGCGACCCTTACTTTAGGGAAAACGAGCTTTTCCCACAAAAAACCTTTGTTTACGTTTTATTTTAAAAATAACGTTTTCACATAGTTTTTGTGGTCAAAATATTTTATTATTAAAAATGAACATATATATTAATTAATTGAATTGACTTCCTAGGTTAAGATTAACCCGTGCCGACAGGTTACCAAAGATTACGTAAACAGTTGTTTTTGAGCACTTAACACATGGGCTGAAAAGTCCCGGGCCTAACAAAGAAAACACAGTTTTTTTGGTTCAAAATTAGCTTTGTTCATCAACGTAATCTCCATCAAGAGCAACGCAATAATTCCAGCGCCGCTCTAACATTTCAATACCACTTTTGTAGAATGATTTATCTTTTGCTTCAAAATAGGCCTTAGTTTCAGCGATAACCTCTTCATTCGTGCGAAATTTCTTACCGGCGAGCATTTTTTTCAGGTCTGCGAACAGCCAGTAGTCACTGGGAGCCAAATCTGGCGAATACGGTGGATGTGGGAGCAATTCGAAGTTCAATTAATGTAGTTTTGCCATTGTTTTGATTAACTTGTGACACGGTGCGTTGTCTTGATGAAACAAAATTTTTTTCTTTGCCATATGCGGTCGTTTCTTTGCAATTTCGACCTTCAAACGCTCCAATAACGCTATATAATATTCACTGTTAATGGTATTTCCTTTCTCAAGATAGTCGATGAATATTACACCACGCACATCCCAAAATACCGAGGCCATAACCTTTCCAGCCGATTGTTGTGCTTTCGGGCGTTTTGGACGAGGTTCACCAGCTGCTGTCCACTCAGATGACGATCGTTTTGATTCCGGAGTGAAGTGATGGATCCATGTTTCATCCATTGTCACATATCGACGCAAAAATTCCGGTTTGTTACGTTTAAACATGGCCAAACACTGCTCAGAATCATCAACACGTTCTCGTTTTTGGTCAACAGTGAGCAAACGCGGCACCCACTTTGAACAGAGCTTTCTCATAGTCAAATGCTTATGCAATATAAAGCCAACACGTTCTTTTGATATCTTTACGATGTCAGCTAACTCACGCAACTTCACTTTTCGATTATTCAAAACGATTTTGTGGATTTTTTTTATGTTTTCTGGTGTTACCGCCTCATTTGGACGTCCACTGCGTTCTGCATCATCGCTGTCTCTACGACCACGTTTGAAGTCAGCAAACCAACGTTTTATTGTTGTTTCTGATGGAGCGGAGTCCCCATAACACTTTTCAAGCCATTGCTTCGATTGAACGGTATTTTTTCCCATCAAGAAGCTGTGTAAAATTAAAACACGAAATTGTTTTTGATCCATTGTTTTGAAAATAACAAAAGTAGCGCCACTCTTAGCATAATAACTCACAAACTAATGAATAGAATATCATGAAATTTTAACAGCTGTCTTTTGAAGGTTAGTATTAACTGAAAAAAAGGTGACTGCAATAAAACTAGCGCCATCTATGTGTTAGGCCCGGGACTTTTCAGCCCATGTGTTATTTCTGTACTTATTATATACTTATTTATCTTAGGTAACTATTAATGAAAAGCCAAGTTTAAGTAATGGATGTAATTGACATAATGACAAACTTTGAAGAGATTTACCACTAAACACCAAAACACTTTTTTGAACTGCTCGACGCACGTTTCGCTAACCATGTTAGCATCATCAGGAGATGATTTAATCTAATTCTAAAACGAAACTAGGTTCTATTTATATGAAAACCATACCTAACGAAGCGTATAAAAATCATGAACCGTGAAGTGTACTAAGCCTTACATTAATAATTGAAAAAGTCGACTGAAAGGAATCGGTCCTTTATCTGAGATAAAGGATTCATGATTTTCTTACATTTTTCAATTTGAATGCTTTCATATACATCCAAAGCCCTATTATAATTAACACTTTTAATTAGACTTAAATTACTAATATCTATACTGTGGTCATGTTCGATTACATCCTAATTAATTTTAATTCTTTGTTATAATTATCTTTATTTAAAGGAAAATTAATTAATCTATTTACCATAAAATGTAAACTACCCATCTTATTTTGCAAGCTATGATTTGAATCGTTAGAAATGTATCTCGAAGTGGTGGTTATAATAAGAACATTGTAGATAAACTAATTAGAAAACATAAGTTCAGAAAATTATTGAAAGAATCTTCGACTTTTCAAAAGGATCAGAACACAAAGAAATTCATGGTAATATCATTTGATGCCCAGTTGACAAGAGGACTAGAC
Source organism: Cosmopolites sordidus (assembly GCA_031761425.1). Classification (NCBI taxonomy): domain Eukaryota; kingdom Metazoa; phylum Arthropoda; class Insecta; order Coleoptera; family Curculionidae; genus Cosmopolites; species Cosmopolites sordidus. The sequence continues at coordinate 76,911 of JARFXV010001509.1, read as the reverse complement.
AAAATTTTGAAAAAAGTGGACATTAAGGCTGTGTTCAAACCATATAATAAATTAAGAGAAGTTCTGGGTAATCCAAAGGATAAAGTAGAGCAGCATGAAAAGTCGGGGATTTATGAAATTAGTTGTCAAGACTGTGATCGAAGGTATATTGGGCAAACAAAAAGATCCATATTGACAAGATATAAAGAACATATTGCCCACATTAAATATGGGAGAAATGAAAAATCTTGTGTTGCCCAACATGCAATCGAACATGACCACAGTATAAATATTAGTAATTTAAGACTAAATAAAAGTGTTAATAATAGGGCTTTGGATGCATATGAAAGCATTCAAATAGAAAAATGTAAGAAAATCATGAACCGAGATAAAGGACCGATTCCTGTCAGTCAACTTTTTCAATTATTAATGTAAGGCTTAATACACTTCACGGTTCATGATTTTTATACGCTTCGTTAGGTATGGTTTTCATATAAATAGAACTTAGTTTAGTTTTAGAATTAGATTAAATCATCTCCTGATGATGCTAACATGGTTAGCGAAACGTGCGTCGAGCAGTTCAAAAAAGTGTTTTGGTGTTTAGTGGTAAATCTCTTCAAAGTTTAATGTTTCACACCAAAGGTTCCAATAGAAGAATTGATAATGACCAAAAAAAATCAGGATACTTCCTTTTTAAGGCCTCGTTCTCGCAGTCTGGATACATCTTTCTATGTTCTTGCACACAGCGTATGAGGAACTGTTTTTGTTCTTCTGTTGCAGTAATCAAACCGTGGAATTCTTGCATTAGCTTAGCAGCTCTTTCAGCAGCATCACTTAATGCTTTTAAGCTAGAAACTTTCTTGTTGGCTTCCACATGGGCTGAATTTTTAATCGCGAAGACAAATTTTTGCTGTTGATGGAGACAAAATCGCTCCGGGGTTTCCCAAAAACAGTAGTAATTAAAAATTAGTATCACAATTAAATTTATAATGTAATTCAGATAACAGTGAAGTTAAAATAACAAATCAAACGGAACTCTCACCATTTAACGAAACAGATATGTCTTCTTTCGATGGAACATATTTCTTCCCAAAATTATATGCACTTTCTCTTTGTAAGTTGTCTACAATATTGAGTTTAGTTTGTCCATAAACTTTATCATCAAAGAGTGAAAATACGACTATTTTCTGTGATAAATACCACACAGGTTGACAAAACTTGCTCAGAGCGACTTTAGGAATCGATTTGTCAATTGTTTCATATTTTCAACGCCTTTAAAAAATCGCTAATCTTGATTCGGCGCCTTCACTGCTAAACTAATTCAAGCCAAGGTTTTGCATAAACTGCCACAATGAATAAACAAACATCTTGCAGTGCCTATTTGTCTTTTACACTCATTTTAAACTGAGAATGCAGCAAACAAGCTTTTGCAATCCATCGTGCTTCACGGGTTGCAGGTCTGATTCAGTCTGATCAGGAGGTCTGATTTTAATTTTTCTTTCATTATCTCCTCCCAAAAAATATTGGATAATTCAATCAGTTCCTGATAATCGTCACGTATGATGGATTTTCGCAGTTCACGAGTAAAAAACGTCACCAATTCTTTAAGTTTCGTGTCACAAAGATGCTGTTTGACAATATCAATGCTTGTTACGATATCCTTACGATTAATGTTCTTTCAGTACTCTCTAAACTTATTGAATAGTGGAATATCGAGACTCCTAGTGATTTGGTGAATCTTTAATTCAAACACACTTTTAAGAACCAGCTTATAAACATGATGGCGACAAGCAAAAAGTAACAAATCTCGTTCCAGTTTCTGTTGAAAAATTATGCAAGCTCCATTCAAGCGCCATGTATTAGATGTTGCATATCACAACACATTATTTGTATCTTATCCCTTAGGTTTCAGTCATACATTGAGTTTGAAACTGCTTTGACTTGATCTTTGCCAGAAGAAGTCTCCAGTTTAGGTACTGCAAGAAGTTGCGCCTACTCTTCAAATGAAATAAGGATCGGCAGACGTTCTTTAGAACTTCTCACATCCAGGCCAGGTAATAATTTTCCATTCCAATGAACGGTAACTAATTCGGGTACATTATTCTTAAAATCGGCTTTTATTAATTCCGCTCTAGGTTTTCTAATTTGGGTGCGAACGCGTTGAATAGAAGATTTGTTGATTGGGTAATCGTCGCAACTAAGACATGATACTTCTGCTGTAGCCTGAAATATATAAACAGAATCCCTTAAGCTTAGTTGACATCTATCTAAACGTGGAACGAATTTTGCAGTGATGAAATCTTTCCTTGCTCTTTTTGTAGTAGAAACAGAACATAGAGTTCGTGATGTTGAAGGTAAATGTTTCTCAGAACTTTCTTCAGAGCTGATAGATTCATCTTTAGACGGTTTACAGTAATGTAAAGTAAAATATGACAATAAGCTCTCTGAAGATATTTGCGTGGCTCTTTTTTTTTCGTCTAGTTTTCTCTGCCTCGCTCTTTCTTCTTTCTCAGCTAACTTTTTGTCTATGCCCGTCAAGCAACCTGGACGCTTAACTCTCTTTGTTTTTGTAAGAAAATTTTATTTTCATCTATATTCATTCTATCAAGAGCATCAGAGCATCACCGTGAGCGATATCAAATAAATTATCCATACCCTTTTGAAAATCCTCTTTGCAGCGTCTGTAATTATTTTGTGTTTTTTTGTAGCTCTCGCCAGAATTGATAGAGATCCACAAGCTCCTACAAGCAGTTAGGTATAGCTAACATTTTATTTGAAGAACCAAGAAAATCCTTTTGTAATGCTTCTTAGGTCCACTGACATCTTCAAAACATAAAACAATGCACATTAACTACCCGATAAGCAAAGAGTAAACGACAAATGGTTAGAGCGTGCGGTCCCTGATTTTTGCACTGTTTGCATCTCCTTGCATTTTCAGAATGTATTATTATCACATGTCCCACTCTGTCAAACTTTACTTCATTCACAACAGGTTCTTTTGGAGGTCTTCCGATAGTAGATTTGTCTGCAGCAGCATCATCGCTCTTCAAAAGATGTACTGCTGAATAATATTTGAATTCTAGTTGTGTCATCTTGGAGTTATTTACTCTACTTAAAGCTTCCAGCAGTTAGTTATAGTGCTGCCTAAGTTGTTTATAAATAAAGCCCACCACATGAAAAATCGGCCCTTCCCATGTAGGAATTATATTGCTTTATCATATCAGGTTGTGAAATTTTGAAGTTCTTTGCGCCCTTTTCAGTTATATCTTTTAGTTTTTGCTAAAGGTAGCACATAAAAATTATTAGTAGCCACAGAAACAATAGAATTGTCGTTCCATTTGTATTAGGCTTAGCTGTAGGTTTTCTTCGACTGTAAAATTATAGGCACCCTTTCTTTTTTCCCGAGAGACATTGCATTTTCTAAAGGGCACTTATTTGTCCTATTGTCTCTTATGGTATAGTCCATTTCCAATATCCAAATAATATGGTTGCCCTTCGGCAAAGTATTAATTGCCCCAATAAATCTCAATAAACATATTCCTAGTTTTTGGGAAAAATAAAATATTGTTAAACTATTATTATGTATGACTAAAACATTGTTTATTGGTTTGTGTATTTTGAATTTATTAGTACAATAAAAATAAAAACTAGCACTTAAATTTAATTATACATTTAATTCGGTTTCGCTCTGACACTTTGATTTTTCTACATTAATAATAAGTGGTTCTATATTATTGTTAGATGATACATAGGAATCTTCTATTTTAATAATATGGTTGATCGAATGTATCCAATTTTTCTGTGGGAATACTATCTACAACCCTTCTAATTAAGGTTACAGTACTTGCACTTACAGTCAGAGAAATGTTTTCTGCTCCAACATTGGATTTTACGGGTAGTAATACGGGGGAAGGCGTAAAACCGTATGTCCCATATCGGCATTACTGGGATCACATACATATTCCTTTTTAATATTAAATATCTTTAATATTTCTGGAAGATCGCATTTTTTATCATATAGTTACGAATTTCCAATTTAGTGTTATTTGCATTAGGAACTTTATTTTTTTGGAGGTTACGATAACTGGCATTGTCCATTACAATTACGCTTTCCTTAGGCACATTGGGCAAAAGACTATTTATAAACCAATCTTTAAAAAGTTCTGCTGTGGTGTCGTCATGGTAGTCCAAATTATTTAAGTAGGTAGTCTAAAGTATTTGGAACCCATCTAGCCTCGGAATCAGCATCTAAAATTGTAATTATTTTGCCCTTGTTCGCTGGGGCTTTCATTTAACATTTTTTTGATGTATTTATCCATCCTTTTGCTGGCGTCTCATGTGTATCGAACCATATTTCATCAAATTAGATAATTGAACGATTTTCTGATCTGTATTTTTTTAGAGAGTTTAAGTAGTCAAACCGCCATCATCGCAATCGTTGTAATTCCATTAATATTTGTTTTTTATTAATAATCCCAATATGCGAAACCCATTTGAGATAATATTCTCCGGAGGCTATTTCTGCTACAAAGAATGTTGGTTTCATCTTCCCTTAGCCGCTGTTGCAATGAATAAAATGTAGGCACAGTTTACTCTTCATACATAGGATACATTTTGCTTCGAATTAAGTCTTTAAGAATTAAGAATTAAGTCTGACTTTAATTGGCTTCGTCGTAATATTTTTAACCGTAGACACCAAAATTTTTTTAATGAAGACGTTTCTATGATCTATCCCGATTTAGTATCCGTTAAATACCTATTTCTCATTTAGAAGGCGTCCCTGTTGCAGCTTTTCGTGGCCTGTATGTAACCCAAATCCTGCAGTTATGCTTGTTCGCAAATCCATTAAGCCAGAAGAGCGCTACGTTGAAATAAATATTTTTTTCTCTAAGTAGCGGTCTCCTTCCAATTGATTAATTCTTCTATTGAAACCTTTTGTGTGAAATACTAAACTTAAAGAGATGTATTTACCACTAAACACCAAGTCACTTTTTTTAACTTCTCGACGCACGTTTCGCTAACCATGTTAGCATCATCAGGAGATAATTCAATCTTAAATTATTAAATTGGTTATTAAATTAAATTAACAGATTAAATCATTTTCTGATGATGCTAACATGGTTAGCGAAACGTGCGTGGAGGAGTTCAAAAAAATTATTTGGTGTTTAGTGGTAAATCTCTTCAAGTTTAGTCCTTCCAACCCAATTAGCCCAAGTTTAGCCCAATTCGTGTATCGTGTATCTTTATATCTATCGTGAATTGACACCAGTGTAATGAATGCATCAGTTTATGAGTGACATTTACATTTCAAACAGTGTTACCGCTGTTACGGTTCAGACATTCTTATTACTTCTAACACTCTCTTAGAAGTTCTGACACTCTTATTGGAAACTTTTTTAACCTTTGCAGTCTCTGTATAAGACTATCTGAAATACTGTTTAATCTAGTTTTATTATTGATTGATTTGTCCATTACTTTGTGACAGTTCATTTTTTAAAAAAGTAATAAAACAATTTCTTATTTTGTTATCTATCACTTTTATTTGTAAACAAAATTTCTGTGACTATAGGTTCGTAAAACTTTACATTCTCAAACACTACTTTTAGTGTAAGTAGTCCGTTTAGTAAGTAGTAAGTAGTTTTAGTTAGTCAAAGTAGTGTTTGAGAATGTAAGGTCGTTTTACGAAACTATAGTCACACAAATTTTGTTTACAAATAAAAGTGATAGATAACAAAGTAAAAAATTGTTTTATTCCTTTTCTAGTTTTTTATTTTTTTAAATAGGCTGTGAAGTTTTTCATCTCTCATTATATTTTAGTTAAAAACCAACACAATCCGAGCGAACGACTCAAAAGTTAAAAAAATATATCTTAACACTATTCTCGATATCTTTATCGAGATTTTATTCTAAACTAAAATACTATATACGATGATCGATTCAAGGTTGTTTTTTGTTTCCTCTTATAGTTCCAGGCAATTCAATTAATATTAAACAAATATTTAGAAAGATATCGTTTTTTTTTTTATTTGATACGTCTATATTTTATGATATCATCTTATTTGTTGATGCAAATCGTTTCTTACCTCATTGGAACGAGGTGCTCGATGAGTCTGGTTTTAATTGTTACCAATTTTTTCTGTTGTTTTTGCTAATTCCAAGACAGCCTTGAAAGTTTCGCCTATAATAAATGAGTAAGGAGGATTATTTACATATTGAAGTAAAGTAATTATCATCAATAAAAAGGGGGACTTCCAGAAAAATATATATACGAGGGTTGCTCTGTATGTATCCAGAATTGGCAACAATGGTGTTGCTAGGCCCGATCTGACATATACATCTTAAAGTTTGACATTGTTGACTGTATACGTAATCAGAACGTTTTGTCACACAGACGTTATTTGTTTTTTTTATTTATGGAAATGTCTGCTCAACAATTACAGTTGTTCTACAAGACACTGTTGTAATAAAAGTTTTAACATTAACATTTCAAATATATTCTAAAACACATATATTGAGGTTAATTTCCCCTTCTGTGTTTTTTTTTGTTTCTGCGTCCTAGTTGATATTGTTCAGTTCTGGGAGACTGCTCTAGCCTTTGATGAAAGATGATGGTCCGTGTTTTAATATACTTTGATACTGTTAGTAGATCGAGTTCTTGGTTCACTTGTCGGTTGGTTACGCACCATTCGGCATTCACAGCTATGCGTAATACTTTGTTTTGATGAACTTGCATTTTGTGTACATTGGTAGGCATTGCGTTGCCACAGATATCACACGCATAAAGGATTAAAGGTCGAATTAGTGATTTGTATAGTAATAAGGTACATTCTAAATTTGGTATTTTTTTTCACTTATTTGTTACATTTGTTTTCTCGTTTTTTATTACATAGAAAGATTTTATTTTGCATTATTTTATTGAAATATGGAAATAAAAGAAATATGGAAATCTTATTTGAAATCTTTTATTTTAACACATTGAAATAGGTACAAAAAACCGCAAAATGTAAAACATAAATAATAAATTCTCAAATAAGTGACATAAAACTAACAAAAAATGCAATTAAGTATCATTAAAAAATTTCCGTGCAGAAATTGGATCAACCTAAACTTTGATCTTAATTAGTCATTTGTTGCTAAGCTAACATGTGCTCCATCAGAGCCAGCATTAGGAAAAATTGCAAAAATAGCGTGTTTTTCGTTTTTCACAATATTTGCAATGACCTTATTATCTTATTTGGAGGAGGATCAGGTTCATCTTGCATTCTGGTTTAAGAATATTTCGCAGCGGTGTCGCGAATGTACGTGTGCCGTTTCGAAGAATTTTTCCCTGGAAGACGTGGTATTTTTTTCTCTATTTGGGTTTTTCGCCACGATCTAAAACTCAATTAATAGCCAAATATATGTTCTTATGTAAATAAAGAATCACTGGGTAAAAACGAAAAACCAAACGGACACAAATTTCTCAGTGATTCTTTTTTGTAATAAATTTGCCTAACGAACATAACTTTAAAAATATAAAAATATAAAAATGTTCTAAAAAAATATACAAACTTTTAACGTTAACGTTTCGAGAAGTATTCTCCTCCCGTTTTCAAAACGAACCTAAAAATAAAGTATATTAATTTCTAAATTATAAAAAGATAGAAAGAAAATATAATATTTGTGTATGTCAGTGATACTTACATTGACAATTAGTTTTTAATGACAGTGACAAACTACCCAAAAAAAAAAATATATATATATATATATATATATATATATATATATATATATATATATATATATATATATATATATATATATATATATATATATATATTAGAAGTGGGATAATTGTGTCTTACAATTATACAAGCGTTGATAGATGCAATATTTAGCGTTCCATAAAAAATTACTAAGGTCCAACGTTTTGTATTTTTGGCAACATTGTAAATTGCTACCATTTTGGGGACAATGCCTACTCCACATTTCATTGTGCTGTAAAATAAATTAATTTCTGGTTTGCTACTTTCTTCGTCTACTGTATCAGTGTGATAAAGGGATGACAACAATAAAACATGTTTTATTTTTCGTGGTATATATGTGACTATCATCATTATTTCTCCAAAGGCAAAAAATTAAAGAATCAATAGATCTGCCCTTTACATCAGTCAAAATTTTTGGTATTTCCAGCTTATTGGTTTTGATTGTTCCAACTACAGCAAGCCTATGTTCTGTAACAAGTTTACTAACAACACTAACACCAGTAAACCAACGATCTATTCTTATGATAAAGTCCTGTCCCAGAAAAATGTTGGCACATTCTTAAAGTAACTGATTCCGTGGAGTTATTATAACTTATATGGTCCATCCGCTTGTACGACAGTATATATTTCCATATGACTCGTGTAAAAAGTTCTAGAATCCTCAGTAGCGAAAACTTTAATTCCAAACTTTTTGGGCTTGTTTGGAATATATATTCGGAAACTGCATCTGCCTCGAAATGCAAAAAGCATTTCATCGAGAGTCACATACGCTCCAACGGTATAATATTTTTTAAAATTATCATTTAACTTTTCAAAAATTTTTCTTACAGGTGCTAACTTATCAATTTCAGATCTGTCAGCTCTATTTCTTTTGTCATCAAATTATATAACCCTCTATTAAAATCTAAACCATTTTTGGGCCATGGTTGCTATAAATAATTCACTTCTTAAACCATCTTGGCACCAGAAGTCTTTAATTTTTTTTTTGATCCATGATCCAGTCCAGCTAAATAGAGTAAACCAATGAATGCTTTGATTTCCGAGACAGCAGTAATTTTTTAATCACGTTTATCCTTGTAACGTTCTGATATTTCCTTTATATAGATATTTGTGTATTTTAGTACTAGATCAATTAGATTACTGAACAAAAGATTTCACGAATCGATGGGAGTCATTATCTCTTTCCCTTCGCGGATAGTTCCTGGCAGATGAGAAACTGTATTTTCTCCTCTAGTGCGAATATTCTTAGGTAGTGCTATTTTTTTCCTTTCCGTACCATCTTTACCACAATATAACAAACACTGGTCACCCTCATCAAGGTTTTCTTTACCTGAAAATTCGTCTTCTCATTCTTGCTCAGACCCACTTTGATGATCACTAAATATTTCTTTATCTCTGTCTGGTACGCTGCCATCTGAGTCATTATCCTCTTCATCCGACTATAGGCTGCCATCCGCCACAAAGTTCTCGTCATTAGTTAATACACTCTTAGAGTTCTGAGTGCATGACTTCTTTTTTATAAGAGCCCATGCTATATTTAAAATTACTTTGAAGAGCATAAATATTAGATATCGAAATTCAAAGTATAAAAATATGTATACCTTACTTGCAATAAAATACGCACTATCACAACTTTCTGAAATTAAGCTCAACATCAACAAAAACCATCTTTTATTTCGCACGCTCTGGATTATAGAATAACAAAAAACTCTGGACAAGACTGAATACAAGTTTCCTAGCACTAACGGTAGTCGGTGAAGTTAATTTACCAAATATTTCCTAGGTGGAAACTCTTATCGCGTTACAAAAAAATTATGCACATTGTAACGACGATGGTCTATCAGGACTTTTGTATGACAAAAAGGAGGGGGTAAATAATCTGAAAGGTACCTAAAAGGGCAATATTTAACAAAATTTATCTGGAAATTTACAACACTTGCATCCGAGTGTTAATGAAGATCTCCTGTTGATAAATGGGTAGAGTTGAGAGAGTTTGACATACCCTTCGTTGAGTTTGCTAATTATATGAATTCTCCGGATTAATGTGATATCCAGGTATACAAGCAGATATTTAACATATTATTCGTTTGTTTTCCAAGCGATTGGGTATTTATGTGAATTATCGGAGGGTTATTGATTCTCCTTAAAGTAAAAATGTTTGCTGCACACTTGCCTGCATTGCTTTTTAAATTCCATTTATTAAATTATCGTCTTTATTTAGAAATGCATCAATACATAGAATAAGTGCATTGCATAGATAACATAAGGCGGCGAAGTTTAACAAATGCTACTCTTACACTCAACCGCCGAACGCTTTACATTATAAAGGTCTTAGAGAAGGAGGTACACTCAAAGATTTCAATTTATTACTAACATTGTTGTATAATTTAGTACTACAATAAGAAAAACTATGCTGGAAAAGCGTAGTCTTATGCCGGGGAACTGATAAAACTGAGACCTGCCTGATGTTCACACTGTGAATTTCACCACGAAAAACCAATTTGTCCCTCAAGTATGGCTGCTCAGAACATATTATTAGTTTATGTAGGAAAACGAGATAGTAGTATTTCATAAATAACTCAATATTTAGCCAAGCTAATATTTTATACTTATGTGAGACATGATCAAACTTTCTAATTCCACAAATGAATCTGACTAGATTATTTTGTGCTATCTGTAACTTATGCTTAGTAAAACAATCTAAACAAGGATAATATACCATACTACAATAGCTGAAGATTGGCAAAATTAACATTACGCAAAGTTTTTTTTCTCAATTTAACGTTAATTAGATACCGATTAGCATACAATGTTCTGATTTTAAGATGGACTTTCAATAACATATTCTTTACATGGCTGGTAAAACTCAACCTTTATCAATTGTAAGTCCCAATATCTTTGCTTCTGAAGAGAACTGCAAATCATGAGAACCGATCTTTAGTACATTTCTGATACGATTTCTAACATTATTGGATCAAAATAATACAACACTTGATTTACTTTCATTTATTGATAAGTTGTGATCGGCGGAATATGCACAAAGACTGCGAATATCGGCATTCAATACCACAGCTGCCAGATCAGGTCTAAGTGGAGAAAAACAATGAACAAGTTGGGTATCATCAGCAAAGGATCGAATAACTGAATGATTGATACAGGAAGGGAGATCAGCCGTGTATATATTAGAAATAACAATGGTCCTAAGACAGACCCCTGCGGTACGCCGGACTGAATCAGCTGAAATTCAGAACGGTGCCCCTCCAACTCCGTACATTGACTCCTACCATGCAAGTATGATTGAAAGAAATGCTGAACATTAGTGGAAAAACCAAAATAACTCAATTTCGCACACAAAAGTGCATGATTTATCTAATCAAAAGCTTTTGAGTAATCTATAGAAACCAAAGCTACTGCCATTCCCCTGTCCAAACTGTTCATCAAAATATCAGTCAAATTTAACAAAGCTGTGTTTGTACTGTGCGAGGCTCGAAACCCTGACTGTCCAGCGGGGAGTATTCTAGCGTTATCCAGAAAACTGGTCATTTGACATTTTACAACTCCCTCTAGTATTTTTGACATTATGGGCAATAGGCTTATTGGTCTTAAGTCTGAGGGGGCAAGTGGGCGAGTAACTTTGGGAATCGGAACAACGACAGTCTGGCGCTATTTTATTGGAAAGTAATTACTTTCTAAACACCTATTAACTATATGTACTATATGTAGTAGGACAACCGGCAAACATATTTTTATCATAGACAATGTAATGCCGTTAACCCCAGAAGCGTTTGGTTTAATACCTTTTATTATATCTGAAATGGTCGCAGGCCCAACAAGTGTAAAATCAAAGATAGACTTATCTACATCCAACCTATTACTTTAATAGAAGTTTAAAATGTCTTGGTTAACATTTGCAATATGAAAAACAGATATTATTGAGCCATTTTACAATGGTATTTGTAGCTGCTTGAAGTTTGGTTACCGCAAGTTCAGGATTCTGTTCCTTCATTAGAATAGTTGTGTCATGTGCAAACATAAGGAGGGAGACTTCTGTTTCTGGTATATCGTGTTAAAAAGAATTGGACCAATTATACTCCCCTGTGGCACACCGGTTTTGATTTTTTTAATAATTGATGTTGCCTTGTGTATGAATGTTTGAAAGGATCTGTTGTTTATATATGAAAAAAAAGATGGCTTTTAAATATTCTGGTGTCTTAACCGACGCTATTTTATATTTTAATCCGTCATTCCATACGCTATTAAAGGCTTGCACCAAATCAAAGAATATGGTTAGGGTGTACTCCTTGTTCTTAAACTCCTCTTCTATAGTTTCTGTTAGGCGTTGGAGTTAATGACACGTAGAACGCGTAGGACGCTATTTGTGTTGTTTAGTGACTGGTCATTTTGATGATTTATGACGATTTACTACGATTAAGATGATTTATGACGATTAAGATGATTTACTACGACTTTCGACGTGGATTTTCTCAACAACACTGCATCGATCAATTCACTTCGACTTTTGGCGATGAAGTCCCATCTAAAAGCGCTGTATATCACTGGTTTAGTGAATTCAATTATGGCGGACGTTCGCTCATGGACGAATTTAAAGAAGAGTCGTTCAGAATCGATTGTTGTGCCAGAAAACATCGATACTGTGCGCGAACTGATAAAGCAAGATCGTCATGTGACATACCGTGAGATTGAGGCATCCCTGGGCATTAGTATGACAAGATTTTACATGAACATTTAGCCACGAAAAAAATTTGTGTGCGTTGTGTATAACATCTATACAGGTGAGGAATCTTGGATTTGTCCGTTTGAGCCTGAAAGTAAACAGCAGTTGACTATATGGGTCTTTTAAAATGAGCCAAACTCAAAGCAAGAAGCACTTCGAAGCAAATGGTCGCCTGTTTTTTTGAGATAAAATGGCATGTTGCTACAATACCATTAGAGAATCATTGAATGGTCAATTCTGAATGGTATACAACCATTTGTTTGTCAGAAATCTTTGAAGAAATAATAAAAAACAACTAGCGACGCAGGATCATTCTTTACCATGACCATGCGAGCTCTCACTCATCGGACTCTCATCAATATTGGACCGATTAAAACATCGAATTGATGTGTCGTCCGCCGTACAATCCTGATTTGGCACCCAGTGATTTCTTTTTGTTCCCTCCTGTAAAGAAGAAACTACGTGGTCAACGATTTTCGACGCCAGAAGAAGCGGTTGATGCGTTCAAAATGCATGTTTTGGAGATAACTCAACCGGAATGAAAAAAGCGATTTAAAAATTGGTTCAAATTATTTCAAAAGTGTATCGATCATCGCGGAAAATATTTTGAAAAACAATAAAAGCATTAATAAAAACTGGTGTATCTTATGTCAAGTTTGACCTAAAAACAGAAAATTATCTCAGATTTTTTCTCTCACGCATAAATTATTGTTCTATTGTAACAAATTATAGCGATAAACGAATTATTTTTAATCGTAGTCTCACCTTAGAATGTTGTACTTGATGTTTTTTGATTGTATTTTGTTTTTGCTGATTTCTGTATTAATGTCCTGCAAATAAACCGGAGCTCCATTTAACATCATATCGTCTTTTCATTACAGCAATGTCTTGGTGGAAGTAAACTTAATGTGAATGTGTCTCTCTTGAAGGATATATTAGTTATTCTTAAGTTTTTAAGTTATGGCGCTGTAAACAAGAGTCGGTTCACAGTCTAATCTCTTATGTCATTTTGTTGCTACGACAGTACGTTTCAAAATAACATTTGATGTTTAAACGATTTCGATAATAAATAAAGATCTAATAAAGATCATTTCCGGCACGTACTGCTTTTCTTGTTCCAATCAAAAGACAACGCAAATTAAAGCCATCATCTACTTGTGGAAACTTACAGTGATAATATCCCGACGCAAGACGCCTGTGGGCGTTGGTTCAGATGATTGAAAAGTGGTAATTTCGATTTGAAAGAGAAAGAACGTTTAGGTGGGTGAGGCGAAAAAATTTGAAGATGCAAATAACTGCAATGAACTGCAACTCAACAACAAAAGGCAGAGAGGTTAAATGTTGGTCGCCTAACCACTTCTGTCGTTCTGCATGCCATGGGAAAGGTCCGGAAGACTGGAAAATCGGTACCACTCAGCTGAACGACAGACAGATGGAAAAGCGAAAAACGATTTTGCTTACTCGGCATGAAAGAAAGACTGTTTTGCATGGGATCGCGACTGCTGACGAAACATTTTTATATTTTGAGAATCCAAAACGCAGAAAATCTTGGGTTCATCCAGGATAACCATCAGCATCGACCGCAAGACCAAATCGCTTTAGAAAGAAGACATTACTGTACATTTGATGGGATTAGAAGGGTGTCGTGTACCATGAGCTTCTGAAACCAGGTGAAACAGTTAATACCGTTCACTACCGTCAACAAATCATCAATTTGAACCATGCATTGATCGAAGAGCCACCATAACACAAGACTTGGACAACATCAAATCACAGAGCAAAAGCGGTCAGAGACACCATTACTTCGTAGAGCCTGATATTCCTGTATACCAAAATTCTTCCGATTTGCCCATGACGTCACTCGTTGAGTAAAATTCAAATATCTTCGTTGCTAGACTTTGAAATACAATTTAAATGCATTGTAATTGGAATTAAGGCTTTATATTGGAGGACAAATACTTTATCAGTGCGGGCAACAGACTAGAAAATTGTATTAAGACACGTACACAATTTTATTTAAATTTAAGACACTATTTACAGAACAAAACAACTACGATAGTTCGAATAGTTTTTATTTATTGACAAAAACATTTCGTTTTATAGATTAATATTATTTATTAGGAGTATTTGAAATGTATATAAACAAATCATTTTGTTTCTCAGTTTAAAAATGTATGTAAAAAATAATATATATTGGTTATATAAAATTGCAATATGCAAATTGAAAGTTTTGTAAATATTGGTTTTTAAATGTAATATCCAGCTAAATTCGATATTTTTTGTCACAAATAAAATATTGATTATTGAACACACATCTAGCCATATTTTATATGGGTATTAAAAATGACAACATTTTGTTTCCTAAATTAAAAATGGTACATATTTCTTAAGCTTATGTCCATTGTGAATTAGATATAAGTGTAATTATGTAATAGTTTTAATCATCTTTCTTTTACCTAATTTTACACTTACATTCACTATCGAAAAAATAGTTTTTTTTGCTTTTTCTGCGCATTCACTGTGGCTACTTCTAAGTATCAAATTATTCAAATAATTTTTGGTCAAGGATTCTCCATTAACAGACTTACACATTTTTTCAAGCTGTTTCATTTGTGAAAGAAAATCTTCAGAAGGTTTGTGTAAACCTCCTTTACTTAAATGATCAGTCTAGGTATATTTGGACGTGCTGGGTCTTTCTAAACTGGAATCGTTTAACTTGAAACATATATATCCAGCTAAATGTTCGAGCCCATCATATTCAAGTTCATGATCCTCGTCAATATTTCCTTCATGAGCACTGTTCAACATAAGTGGATCATTTTTGGAGTCGAATGTCTTAATCATTGAACCACTTATTGGCAACTCTGGGGTATAAACATGGAATATTAGAAATATTACTACCATCACCATTATTACTATTTCTACCACCATCCAAACATATAATCAAGCCTAAATAAATAAAACACCATACTTTTTAAAGCAACACATTTATAAACATGATTCAATGTTTTTGGGTTTAATTTCTATTTTAATAATTTTTCTCTTGTGATAATTACCTCGATGATTACCTGATAATTAATCGCTATTTAAAAAGTGTTTGTCTCTGTCTTTTTGTGGCATGGATTCACTTCTTACACGCAACTTCATTCTTGGGAAAATGAAAGAACTTCAAATCGCAAGGGTTCTTTTTCGACTGATTGTCGGAGTTACACCCAAATACAGCACAACGCATTGTTATTATTGACTATTTTAAATTAACACCACACAAACGCCGTACATAAACTTCTAGTACACTTGTTAAATGTCAAAACTATGCTGTTCGAATTTTACTCAATGGATGACATATTCCCGCCAACAAAGCTCCGCCCACCATGTGATTACTTCACTTGGCTGGGAACTCTTGCCCCACCCGCCGTACTCACCAGACTTGGTCCCTTCCGACTACCATCTGTTTTAGAAACACTTTCCATGAAACACTTCAGCAATTATGGAAATGTCGAAAGATGACTTGGTGACTGGACCACCTCAAAAGATGTGCGGCTGTTCTTATTTTTGTTATCACCTGTTGTTCTTTCTACATTAAATGTGCCTTAGCTCTAATCATTCTGTAGTCACTTTTAGAGACTTAATCTCGGGAAATATTTTATTCGTTATTACTAAATCTGTTTGTTACATCATTTTTTTGTGGTTCCATTTTTCAGCCATCTGTCGTACTGCACTAGAAACAACTGATTTACTGCAACAAAGATTTTCATTTTGTGTCCTCTCACAAAGAGGGGACATCAATTAGCCCACACGATAGAGCGACGTCTTATTGTGAGCTATTATGAAACCATCAATTTACGACACACTTTACCATTCATACTTCACTTTTATTTCAATATCGTGGTGCGAGAAACCGACTGATTGAATTCATTCACCACTAAATAAAATACCATAGGAATTACCATGAAATAATAACCCATATCGGGTCCAAGGTTCTTTTCGGAACCATCTAATCTCCAGTCTGCCGTTTGTGTGTCCCATTTTTTTCCATTTACCTTATGGGAAATATTCGATGAAAAAAAAAGTTTTTTTAAATGAAAATAAGCCGAGAATCTTCATTATTCTGGTTAACACGTCAAATTAGACCAAGGTTGAAGACGGTGAATAGTGCAATTAGGCAACCTTTGTACATTTTTTTTGCACGATCGCCAACATACCGAGTATTTTTTTCGTTATTTGTAGCGCATCATTAGAGGTTCTTTGAAACGGAGGTTTTTTTTTCTCTCGCATGGTTCAACGAAAAAATTATAATAAATATATGGAATCGTGATATCTCTAAGAATTATTTAGGATATACGAGGGTTGCTCTATACAAGAAAAACTGTACTATTCATGTTTAAATATTTTTTAACATACAACGAATTAGAAAAATATATATTTCATGTTAAACGTATACAACTTTGCTCCCGCCGTTTTCCTATAGATGGCTCTAGCGGTAAGTAGTCGTCGAAATAAATACATCATAGACGGCATGAAATACCTTTGGGCATCTTGTAAACATAATCTCATAGCACCAGTAGTCGACTACAGTGTTTACATCTTAAAGTTATTTGGGATTAAAAATATCAGTTTATGAGCCAAATTCTCGTCATTTGTGGGATGTGTTAATTTATTTCTTTAATATCTGCGGCTGAGGCTCACCGAATGCTCTCAGACACTTATGATGAGGCCGCTATGAGTGAAAGAACGTGTAGTCAGTAGTTTCAACGCTTCAAGAGCCGTGATTTTCACGTCGACGACCGGTATTGGTATTAGAGGTATTGCTTAATGAAGACTCATATCAAAGTCAAGAAGAGTTGGCAAGATCATTGGGAATAACCCAACCAGCAATTTCAAAATGCCTCAAAGACCTGAGAATAACCCAGAAGCTTGCGAACAGTTGCTTGAAAGATAAAAACGGAAGGAATTTCTGTATCGCAGTGTGACTGGGAACGAAAAAATGGGTTTATTACGGTAACCCCAAGCATCGGGGGATCATGGGGATATCCCGGCCGCGCGTCCACGCCGACGGCCAAACCATATATTCACGGCTCCAAGGCTCTGTGTTTGGTGGGACCAGCTCGGTGTAGTCAATTATGACCTGTTAAAACCATCTGAAACAATCACAGGGGATCATTATCGAACGCAATTAATGCGTTTGAGCCGAGCATTGAAAGACAAACGGCCGCAATACAGCGAAAGGCACGATAAAGTGATTTTGCAGCATGCCAATGCTCGGTCCCATGTTGCGAAAGTGATCTAAACATACTTGGAAACGTTGAAATAGGAAGTCGTACCCCACCCGCCTTATTCTCCAGATATTGTTCGCGCTGACTATCACATGGTTCGATCGATGGCTCACGGCCTGGCTGACCAGCACCTCCGGTCTTACGAAGAAGTAGGAAATTAATGTTGTATTCCTTTACAACAAAGTAGAGTATAGATTATACTCCACTTTTGCCCGCAGTTATCGTGGTTATATATATTCGGTTTACCTAACCACACCTGACATCTCTTAACTTCAGTCATCGATAACTCACGCTCGAAAATGTCGCATCTTTTTTCCTGATAAGGAGAGATATACACATGTATAGATACGAAGTATATTTTTTAAATAAGGTCCGTTTTTTAGTAAGAAGAAAAATACTATACACATCATTAATTTTTTTTCATATTCTACTTTTATCTACTTTTCTACATTATTTCCATTTTGTACAAACGTTTGCCATACCGCTCAAGAAGTTTTTGAATTCCGACATCAAAGAAATCTACCGCCTGTGAAGAAGCCCATTCCATGACTGCAGTTTTAACTTCTTCGTCGTTGTTGAACAGGGTTTGCTATCAAGGAACTGTTTTAATTACTGGAAAGGGAAAGTCACTGGGTGCAAGGTCTGAACTGTAAGGTGGATGATCCAGTTCTTACCATCCGAAAGACCTGATTAGCTGATAAAGCACAGCCCAGTCTCTTTGTTTTGTGATCGTCAGAAAGCAGTCTTGGCATCCACCGAGAACACAGTTTTCAATAATTCAGTTGAAGGTTTTATTTACGAAAAATATCACATTTAAATACCAGCAGCACCATCTTTGGCCTATACCAAAGGTACTTATCATACAGCCCTCGCAAAATAGAACACTTTAACTGTGATTGTGGAAAATTCTCTACTAATTCGCATTGATCTAAACTATCTTCCAGTTCCACCATAGGCGAACGATTGATGTCGACAAGGTCGACTGGCACCGAATATTCGTATAATCAACACCAACATCACCTATGTCTTCCTGCCGACAACAATAAGTCCGATTGAAAGTAAAAATCATTACGGACACAGCCGACGATTGTTCGGCAAGAAAGGCCACTCCGACCGCGAATCATCATAATAGCCGGCTAATGAGCATTTAAATGGTATCACGCACGAGCGCTTTTTCTCATTCGCCTAAATGGAAATCGGCGAGGAAATGAAATCAAGGTCGACACTAGTCGAACAACGAAATATTCTCGCTCGTTGATTTTTTTGATCTAATTGTTCCTCTTGCTTTTGGTTTACAATTTTTTTTATCACATTAATCATATTATATGAAAAAAGAATGATATGGTTATAAAGATCGCATTTAAATTAAAAAAATAAAAAAGTATAATATATATATATATATATATATATATATATATATATATATATATATATATATATATATATATATATATATATATATATATATATATATATATATATATATATATATATGTATATATAATAGAAATCAAAATAACAAAATTTAGTCAATAAATGTGTTGGCAAATGTTAGTCATTTAAAAGCTACAGGCTGTTGAAAGTGAAACTAAATTTTCGAAAAACTGAGATAATTTAAAAACAGTTGAAGATATTAGGTTCATAATCGGGATACTTGGGTTTTCAAAGGCGATAAATCCGAATTTGGTACTAGTTTGTGCCTAGGGCGTTTGCTACCTACTTTGTGAGAAATTAACTTGCTCATATTTTTTACCCTATAAAGCTGGGAATAGTTAAGACTTCAAAATAAAAATTTCCACGTAAAAAAGATACCCTGGTGGACCATACACGATACCCTGGTGGATACCTGGTGGACCACGCGAAGAACAATTAGAGGCGTTTGTTGTTAGCCTTCCTTTGAGCCCATACTAATTTCATTCTTTCGCTATGAGCTTTTTTCCTTTCGTCAGACCAAGTTGTTCCAGTCTTCCTACATTTTTCTCTCTGGCCAACCTTCCAAACGACAACCTTGTGTCTGAAACATCCTCTACCCTGAAATTCACTTTGTGTAATATTTGCTGATCTTAGGTCCTCTTTAATTGCAGCAATCCATTTAATTATTTCTACTTTAGCTCTACTCCTACTTTCATAAAATTCAACTATTTGTCTAGTTAGCCTGCTCGGATTCATCCGTTTTAAGTGCCCGTAAAACTTAAGTCTTCTTTTTCTCATATCGCTATGTATATCTGTGTATTGTTTGATTTCTTGGTTTTCTCAAAGTCGGTATGTTGTTGTATTTATTTGTTTGGGGCCTAAGATTTTTCTTATGATTTTCCTTTCTTTTTTTTCAATGTCCTCGATGTCTCTCTTTCTATTCAAAATGAGCGTTTCTGCTCCATATAGACATTATGGCTTAATAACTGTGTTGTAATGTCTCAGTTTTGTGTTTTTAGATAGACATTTTTTGTTGTAAATGTTTTGTGTAAGTCTCAATGCCGTTTCCATTTTTTGACATCTACCCTTATTGGCCGCTTTTTCCAACCCATTTTCCATGATTATTTTACCCAAATATTTGAATTGAGAGACTCGTCTGATGTTACCATATTTTGTTTTTAGAAATGGCGTTCTTAGTCTGTTGCAGGTCATGTATTGTGTCTTTTCAAAGGAAATTTGGAGTCCTACCTTTTCTGCTGTTTCTTTTAGGATTTCAATTTGTTTCTGTGCCGTTAATACATCTTGAGCCAAAATTGCAAACGCATCATCAGCAAACGCCAGACAATTAATTTTGATGTTGGTTCTCCCCAGTTTAATGGGCTGGTCAATATTCAGGGACAACTTTTTTTCACGCCACTCCTGTATTACTTTTTCTAGAACACAGTTAAATAAGAATGGCGAGAGTCCATCCCCTTGTCTCACTCCAGTTTTAATTTAGAAGAGCTCTGAGATGTCACCCATGATTTTCAGATCTAGTCCTTGTTCTTTTAAAATTCGGAATAAAGATTCGCGGTCAGTAGAATCATATGCTTTTTTGAAATCCACAAATATACAGACGAGATTTTTATTCTACAGTTTTTGATGTTTTAGGACAATTTTAGATTCAGGATCTGTTCAGGGCAGGATCTGCCCGGTCGAAAACCTGCTTGATATACACCTATTTTAGGTTCTAACTGTCCCTGTACTCTATCTAGTAGACATTGAGATAGAACCTTGTAACAAACTGGGAGAAGAGATATCCCTCTATAGTTGTTTACATCCGTTCTATCTCCTTTCTTGTGTAGTGGATGGATTAGAGCATCTTTCCAATCTTCCGGAATCCGTACGGATTTCAAAAGTTCAGCAGTGATTCCATCTTCACCAGAAGCTTTGTTATTTTTAAGCCGCTTGATTTGCCTAATCATTTCATCTTCATTCGGTGGTAATGACTCTGGATTTATTTGTTTAGGGTTTAGTGTTGGTAATTTGTTTAAAGGCTCAGGGCAGTTTAGTATTTGTTCAATATATTTCGCAAATTCTTTGCAATTGTCTTAGTTATTTAGAGCTGGTTGTCCGTTTTCCTTTTGGAAGCAAATACTTTAGGGTTGATAGCCGGTTAATTTAGTTTGAAATGTTTTGTAAAAGTTTCGGGTGTTATTTTTTGGAAATCTTTTTCTATATCATTAAGTTGATTTTTTCATATTTTCTTTTAGTTTGTCTCATTAGCTTCGATGTTTCTTTTCTTATTTCCGAAAAGCTGTTATAGTTTATTGCTGTTTTTTGACTTTTCCAATCTTTTGAATGCTTTACTTCGGCTTAATACTGCTTGCTCGCAAACCTCATCCCACCACAGATGTTTTCTACGTTTTTGTAAAGGGACCAACTTTAAGGCTGTTTTAATAATTTTTTGCTTCAATTCTTGCCAGTTCTGTACTGGTTGTTTATCAAGCTCTTCTGTAAGGGCCGGTTTTATTTTCGTTGGGTCGAACTTTGGTATTCGTAGTCTCTTTTGAATACGTTTTCGAGGTTTTAAGCTAAGTTTGATTCTAGTCAAGTAGTGATCCGTGTCTATGTTAGCTCCTTTCCCGACTTGAACATTCAAAATCTCTTTATATTTGGGGTACGAAATGACAACATGGTCTATTTGAAATTCACCCATGTACGTGTTTGGGCACCTCCAGGTCTTTTGTTTTGTTATTTTCTTCTTAAAATGGGTTAACATTATTTTTGGATTAAACTGCGAACATAGTTCAACCAATCTTCTACCATTATGGTTAGTTCATTTATGAGTGGGAATATATATATATATACGCCAGGCTTTCGGAAATTTGTTTCATTTTTCACGGCAGCAATACAGAGTGGATTATTACAATTTTTTCACATCTTATGGCTAATGAGTTCTAATAAATTGTTAGTACTAATTGTAAGATCTTTTCTTTTTATTTTTTTTTTATTTATTACATTAATTAATTTTTATTATAACTTACGTGCAAAGCATATGTATATGTATAAGGAAATATACTGAGGTATATCCTGTATAATTTCCAGCAACCTTCAGATATCTCCATCTTCGTTCAGCTCGGCTCCAACGCCAACACCAACACAGAAATAAATCTCCATCCACTTCGTCATGTCCCCCTATCGTCGTAATTAGTTAAAACGCTTCTAACAAGCGCAAACTAACTCGTTCTTTGACAGTGAAAAGTCGAAGATATCTTGTGGCTAATTTGTCGACGAGTTTCAAAGCCGGACGCCATCCTCAATCCGAAATCGATGATTCGACCGCAGACCGTACGAGTTAATACCGAGAAAACAAGAATCGATTTGTTTCGTTAACTAATAGGTGGTCATTTTAGAGCTATTTCCTATCGTTTTGTTTGGTTGCGTTTTGTGTTTTTGTTTTCTGAAGGATCGGCAGCGTCGGAGAAGCAGTATGGACGATGATAATTTAAAAATATTTTGTCGAACTTTTTTTAACCTTGAATATTTAGAAGAACTTTCACATATGTATACCAGGTCTTGTTATAACTTGATAAGAACGTTTTTTAATAATTTTCAGCTGGCAGTTTAATACGAGGTGTGGCCGTTAATAATTTTTCATTTTTTTTAACGCATGACTCTGTAAACCATGGTCGATTTACAGTCTAATCTCTTATGGCATTTTGTTGCTACGACAGTACTTTTCAAAACGCTACCTACGCTATTGACGATTTCGAGTTAGCGTAATATTTTTTTCGTGTGGTTAATATGTCGAGTTTCGAGCCAAATAAAGTGTATTTGCGGCACGCACTGCTTTTCTTGTTTAATAAAACGAAAAATGCAAATGAAAGCCATCGTATACTTCTGGAAACTAACTTTGACAATATACCAACGCCTGTTTTTTTTCTCGAAACTCTCGTCTACAATTTAACAGTGGGGATTTCGACTTGAAAGACAAAGAACACCCAAGTCAACCGAAAACCAATGAAGATTCCGAATTGGAGGTATTGCTGGAAGAAGATGATTCTTTTTCATACCTAAAACATTGTGTAAAAGGTATTGTACACCGTCCAGCGAGATGTATGAAATGTCAGCTGGCTCGTGTACCTTTAGTGGTCGACCATTTACTATGACATTGTTAATTTTTAGGCCATTATAGACCATTTTGATGGCATTTTTAGCATCACTTTCAATGGATGTACATACGACCACGTTTAAACCCAGCTGCCCATTTATCGATCTAATAAAGCGTCCAAACGAAAAGGGCTCAACTCGATCACCACAAACTAAACCCATGCGTCTAAAACTTTCCAGCACCCCATCTAACGAATCATACTTGACAAATATTATTGTTTTTTGGTCCCAGTTGCGCCATCTATGTGCCAGGCAAATAACTATTCAAACGATCTTCGTAAAACATCTTATTACTCTATTTGAAATGTAAATAAATTCGGTGCATATATATTTCAAAACCATTTAAGTAAATGGCCAGTATTTTATCTTTTTATATAGGAACAAGAGAAGGTGAAATAGACGAATGGAATGTGCGAATGGGATCGTAGGATGGTGCTCTTACAGACATTAACTTTCAAATTTTTGATCGATGCGTTAATTTGAATTTGATTTGTCAGTAAATAATTCTTGTTGAAACGTTTATTAGAAACTAATATAAATAATCATATGTAGAGTGGTCTCAAGGAATTGATTCCTTCATTTTCCACCGTTGAAAAAGGTTTTCATTAGAACACAGTAAAAATTACCTTGGGTCCAATAACAATAGTCTAATCGCATATTATCACCAGCTTCTTTAAATATATGTAAGAATATTATAGGACTTTATTTTGTGACGAAGGAAACATCTGATTTTATCCTTGCCAATATTCGGTTGAGACGATAAATCTCGAAGGTTCATGCATGGATTTGCTCGATTTGCCGCCAATATATCGTTAAGTTCAGGATGCGGCTGTATTCGACGATGTCGACCTTTTTGATGGATTTTAATAACACTGCCAGTTTCATTAAAAATGTGCTTTTCCATTAGTAATGGGAGCACGTTGGGGATGTCTCACGTTAAACTCTATAGCAACTTCTCTGCTACTATGAGCAAAAGTAAAAGCTTTAAAAAAAATTGAAAGAAAATATTATTTTCAATTCTTAGTATCTTGATATTTCGACTATGAATACAGTGTAAAAAGGAGTATTATATATATATATATATATATATATATATATATATATATATATATATATATATATATATATATATATATATATATATATATATATATATATATATATATATATATATCATCATCAGCACGTGTCGATCCACTGCAGGATGAAGACCCCTTCAGCATGCTTCCAACTTTCACGGTCCTGGGCTTTCCTCTGACACTCTGGTCCAATATACTTAACAATGTCATCAGTCCATCGTGCTTTCGGTCTTCTTCGCGGACATTTGCGATCAAGCAGTATCCACTCCAGGATTGCCTTAATCCATCTGTCATTCCATTGCTTCGCTATATGATCTGCCCATCTCCATTTCAATTGCTTTACTCTTCCAATGATGTCACAGACTTTCGTTTGTCCCCTGACCCATGTGCAGGGTTTTCTGTCTCGTCTTGTAATGCCAAGCATACATATTTCCATTTCCCTCTGTGCTACCCGAAATTTTTGAATTGATTGGGATGTGAGTGTCCAGGTTTCACTTCCGTATATCATAACGGGTAGAACGCACTGATCGAAGACTTTTCTTTTCAGGCAAAGTGGGAGTCTGCTCTTAAACACAATGTTGAGCCTGCCAGCCACATTTAGCACGCCGTTCCACCTCACGGGCGAGGTGGAACTCCATTGAAATCATTGAATCCATCATCATTGAATCATTGAAATCATCTGCCCAAGATATATAAAGCTGTCCACAATCTCCAAATCCCTTCCTAAAACTGAAATTCTTCTGTCCTAAGTGAGGTTCTTGAACATAACCTGACCCTTTTTCAGGTTTATTTTCAAGCCAAATGGTTCGCCAGCCCTATGCAGTTCTTGTATGCGTCTTTGCAGCTCCTCTGGGTCTTGTGAAAGAAGAACGATATTATCTGCAAATCTAAGATTGTTTAAATTTACACTATTGATCTTTGCACCATGCTGTTCCTAATCCAGTTTACGGAATACTTGTTCAAGGCCAGCCGAGAAAAGAATAGACTATATTGCGTCACCCTGCCATACACCTCGTTCTACACTAATGCCCACTTCAAGATCATCAAGGTGAATTGTGGCTATAGCTCCATCATATATCGATCCTAGTAGGTTTACATACGGTTTATCTACCCCTTGGCTAAGCAGTGCATCCATTATTGCATGCTTTGAGATGGAGTCAAATGCTTTTTCGTAGTTGATAAAAGCCAAGCACAGTGGCATGGTGTATTCGTTGTGCGTTTCTATGGCCTGCTGTACAACCTGGATGTGATCCATTGTACTGAATCCACTTCTGAATCCTGCTTGTTCTCTTGGTTGTGCATCATTCAGTTGTTTTAATATTCTTTTAGAAATTATCTTTGTGAAAACTTTGTACATTTCTAATAGGAGGCTTATTGGTTGTTAGTTCTTTAAATCTTCCTGTGCTCCCTTTTTATATAAAAGGATCACTTCTGCATTTTTCCATAAGTCAGGTACTTTTTGTTCTTTGAGGCATTTTGAGTATAATTTTGCCAGTGTTTTATGTAACGTCCGTAACCGCCGTTGTATATACTATATATATATATATATATATATATATATATATATATATATATATATATATATATATATATATATATATATATATATATATATATATATATATATATATATATATATATATATATATATATATATATATATATATATATATATATATATATATATATATATATATATATATATATATATATATATATATATATATATATATATATATATATATATATATATATATATATATATTCCCGACCTTAAGCTCAATACATTTTTTCCAGCGGTTCTCCAATTCATTTATTCCATGTATTGTGAAGTGACTTTCTAAAAGTCCTTCAAAATACTCATCTACGGTTGCTACAACTTCTTTATTTGATGAAAAACGCTTACCACGTAGGAATTGTTTGAGGTTTGAGAATAGATGAAAGTTAGAGGGGGCCAGATCGAATATGGTGGATGCTCCAAGAATTCGTAGTGTAACTTCTTCAATTTGGCCATTGCAAGAACACCTCTGTGAGCCGGTGCATTTTCTTGAAGATTTTTTTTTCTTCTCTAAACCAGGTGTTTTCTCGCGAATATTTGCATCCCAGTTACAAAACGATGTTTAAAATCTATTTTATTCTTTAGAAAAAGATTCTAATGTTGGCTAGAAAGTTTTACTCGAAGTTGTTTTTGATCAGAATTTAACAAATGGACCCATCTTGCACATAGGTTTCTCAAGCCCAATTCCTTTTTCAAAATATGAAACAACCATTTAGTTGAGATCTTTATGGCCGTAGCAATTTCATTCAAAGTCAATTGTCTGTCATCCATGATATCATGTATAGAATTAATTATTTGATCAGTAGTTACGCTTATTGGACGTCCAGAACGAGGATCGTCATCCAGGCTTGTACAACCACGTTGAAACTCACCTGCCCAGTTACAAACTATTGTTTTTGAAGGAGCAGACTCCCCTAATACATTTACCATTTAATTAGGAATTTCCATTGCCTTTAAACCTTTTTGTACAAATCATTTAATCACTACACGATTTTCAATATTTTCCATTTTAAAAAATTACACTGATACGTTTACTTTAAGCTGCTGTTTTTGTACTAATGAATTGATAGATCGACTTGAAACTTCACATGTGTTTATATGAAGGATGAAACTTCAAAATATAGTATATTATATAGTTCTTTTACTGCTCTATAGGTGTAGATCCGCGAAATTTTCAATTGGCCTAGTAAATAAGACCCGAATTTGCATGATACCCAACCTCCCTAAGGACAGGGAACATTAATAATAAGGAGAAGGCACCTCGCGAATTTCAGATGAGCAGTATACCTGTAATTGGCCGTACAATTTTTTCAATATCTCCTATATTTTGCAGCAGTATTGCAACATTGCTTCGACGTTGGTGTTAAAAATCGTAATAAATAATCGCATGTTGAGAAATTGAAACGACATTTGTTTTATAGCGAGAAAAAAAACCATACTTTTTCGCACATTACCATTTAAAGTATCATCAATCTAAAAAAAAAAAACATTAAAATATCATTCAAATAATAACAGGTTCGTGACTAGATTTTTCTCCTGCGTTGTAGTTTTTTTCCTTAGATGCAAAATGATGAGAATCATAGAGGACTGATAACCCGTAAATGCAGGCAATAATTGCAGAAAATAAATTAAATTGAAAATGGAATATGACCCTGAACTTTGTATCCATGAGGTGCTTCATTTAATCTCCGTCATGTTTTGATTTAGTTTAATATCCTGTATGATCAAAAGGCAAGGTGACTTTAAATAAAACATAAAGTATGGGGTTTTACAATCGGAGTGCTCGAACTTTGACAATGTATAGTCACCATGTTGGTGAAGCTATAGTTGCCAAATTTAGAGGTTATAGTAACTAATGTTGGGCAAATTGTCCCGGAAAGTTATATTGTTGACCGATGCGTGTGAATCATTAAAAGGTTGTCGTTTGGGCTGGCATATCAAGCGAAGGAATTATCGGCCCTTACTTTTTTGAAGATAACCGTGGTCGCGCTCAGACTGTTAATTCCGATAGTAATTGCCATATGATCCGGATTTTTTTGGCTCCAGAAATGCAAAACTCGATTGGCTACACATTTTTCCAACAAGATGGAGCAGCTTTCCACGTCACGAATGATTCTTTAGCAGCTCTTCACGATTTATTCCCTGAAAGAATGATTAGTCGCCGAGGGGATATCAACTGGCCATCGAGGAGACCAGATTTAACACCTGCTGATTTTTTCCTATGGGGCTACTTAAAAAGTTCTTTAACTTTAACAAGTTGTAGAACTCGTGACCTGGAAAAATTTAGGTACCTTTTGTTCTAGAACTAAATTACTACAATGAAGGAACGGCCAAAGCCATGACCATATAATCATAATCCTTCATCCGCTCTTCAGGTGTCCGGTTTGAGCCCAACTGATGACGGCTTAAGGCCAGAAACCGGTCTTGGGAGACGCTTGCTGGCGCTTTGGATGGCAGATGATGGAATGGCAAAGCACGACGTGGAAAAGTCTTCGATCAATGAGTCCTGCTCGTTATGACAGACGGACGTGAAATCCGGACACTCACATCGCAATGAATTCAAAAACTTCAGGTAGCACAGAAGGGAATGGAAAGATGTATGCTTGGCATTACAAGACGAGACAGAAAGCCCTGCGTGGATCAGGGAACAAACGAAAGTGTGGGACATCATTAGAAGAGTGAAGCAATTGAAATGGAGATGGGCAGGCCATGTAGCGAGGCGATGGGACGACAAATGGACCAGCGCAATCCTGGAATGGATACCGTTTGATCGCAAGCGTTTGCGAAGACCGAACGCTCGATGGACTGATGACATCGTTAAGCATATAGGACCCGAATCGCAGAGGAAAGCCCAGGACCGTGAAAGTTGGAAGCCTGTTGAAGAGGCCTTCATCCTGCAGTTGATCGACATGGGCTGATTATGATGATGATAATGATGGTATATATATATATATATATATATATATATATATATATATATATATATATATATATATATATATATATATGTATGTATATATTAGTCGGCTTGTTTCAATAATTGTTATGTCAGGCCTTGTATGCCATTAATGTTAGTTGTGAAAATTCAGACCAATTCTTCTATTCTGTTTTCTAATTCTATTTTCACTGGCATAAGTTTAATTTTTTCTTGGTTTACCTGTATAAGAGAAGAAGAAGAAGAAATTGCGTTTATAGTCTCTCATGGTCATATTTCGATTTTATGAAGCTTTATGTTTGTAATCGCTCATAGTACTTGATGTTAATAAATCCCTTTTCATCCTTTATTATTTATGGTGATACAAGACATTTTATTGAAACAAAATTTGACATTAAACATAGATATATAAAATATAAGCTTGTAATATCACAGATTTTTGGTAAAATATCCCTCGCCTGATCATATCTTATCTTATATATATAATTAGTTTCTTCAAGTATGGGGCGGATAAACTTGTTTTCAGATCCTCTCCCATGCCGAGAGCTCTCCTGTAATCTTTAGTGAAGGGGCATTCAGTTTATATGTGTTAAGCAGGTGACACATAAGGGGGGATCCTCTCCTTTGAGTAGGTACTAATGGGTGAGTTGAATATGACCCGTCATTAGTCTGAGTGCTTTCACTGACTAGGACCTACTGTGGAAGTTAATAGAAACTAGCGGAAAGAAGTGAGGTTTAATCTCCCTGAGTTTATTTTGGCCTAAAGTCAAATTCCATTCTGACTGGATGGTTGAGCTCATGAGTTGTACATCTTTGGGATTGGGGAACCGCTCATTATTGAGGCTCTAGCCAATGTATCTGCCAATTTACTTTTTTACCCCTTTGTGTTCTGGGAACCAGGCAAATCTGAGTAGATCACCTCTGACCAGCATGGATTCATATTTCTCCAGGATCAAGCTCACCACAGGGTGATCAAGATGTATGTTGTGAATCATCCCGAGGTCGTTATAGGAGTCTGATATTATGTACCACTTTTTGATGCTTTATGAATCCAAGCGCTCTTTCGATTGCAGTCATCTCTGCTGCGAGGATGGGTGTATAAGATGGTAGTTTAAATCCTATTTCAGTGGAATTATGGACAAAGTCGCACCCCACTCCCTTATTCGTTTTTGACCCATCTATGTAGATGAATGGAAAAGTGGGTTTTGAAGATATGATGTTTCGGTAATAGTTCTCGTAGAACTTATTTGGCAGTGAGTTTTTTCGTATTTTAGAAGTGATTTATTAAGGAGAGGTTCTTTAATTTGCCATAGGGTCATGGAGGTATATTTGAAGGGAATTGGTTCGTCTATGGTTAACTGCAGGTTTTGGATTTGTTGGTTGAAATAATGGGATATGCCCAATCTTCTAGGAGAAATGATCAAGTGTTATGGAATGGGAAACTGAATGGGGTTGATTCAACATACTGATTCCATATTTCAAACATATATAATTTTGTTTGTGCATAAGTGACTCAATACTCGTTAATGAGCTGAAAGGGTGGATGCTCCCCTGGATGGAGATAGGGGTGGATGCTCCTACAGATGCTCTCAGGGAGCTGTTTTGAGTGGTGTTTAGTTTCTTGAGATGTCTTTGGGGTCGTTCCATATACTATACAGCCGTAATCAATCATGTTTGTTTGATGCCGTTTATGAGGCTTCTGTAGTCAGAGCTCCACTTATATCCCGCTAAGGTTATAATAATATTTATATCTCTGGGGCACTTTTCTTTCTGTGCCTGTATATGTTCCTTCCAGGAGCGACGGTAGTCAAATATGAGAGCGAAGAATCTGTATGAGGAATCGGATTGGATAGTTGTGTCGTTTGAGTTAATCATGTAGAAGGCGAGGGCAGTTTCTACAACGGCAGAAGTGCACCACTTTTGATTTGTAAGGAGATATACGGAGACCAGTTCAGACTATCTCGGTAGAGAATTCAAGGTTGATTGGATTTGTCTCTCTCCCGTGATGGTGGAGGAACAAGTAAAGTATATTAGGATATAATCCGCTAATAGGCGTACTGATATCATTGGGTTTAAGTGTTTATGAATTGAATTTATGATAGTCAGGAACAGGGTTGGACTTAAAACGGATCCCTGAGGGACATCATTTTCCATCTAATAGATGTCCAATATTGCGTTGTTTATTTTTACTACGACCTGTAAAACAATTTTAATAGCATTCTCTAGTTCTTCCTGGAAGGCTTGCTCCACATCTTGCAATGTTCTTGTGGTTTTGTTGATATCATCGGCAACGCCAATTAACTGTACACATACTTTGTTATAAGAGCTATTTCCATCAATTGCCATATACCTTATAACCTTTTCAAGAGAGTTGTTGAAAAGTGTGGTTGTCAATCTGCCTTATTGTCTCAATCCAGGAGGCGTTTGAAATATTTCAGTAAGTTGTTCTACAATGCTAACTTGATTTCTTGATCCTAGCATCGTTTTCTTGATGATTAATCGATTAATCAGTTTTGTTCAAATGTTTCAAAGTCCCTCAGAGCTTCCCTGTTGATGTTTTTTATACGTTTTCTTTAAAAGGAGTATAAAACCGCCTGTACTTGCCTAAAATTTTAAAAGACCATGAAAAAAAGTGATATCAAGTTAGCAAATAAATAAACCTGAAACTAGCACATTAATTTTCGGACATAAATCAAAATGAATCGTAATTGTATGTTTCAAGTACATTCAGTAAATTTCTTTGGTTAGAATTACCTAGACCAACAATGCAATTCGTCCTTACTTACAGTGTAGAACGCCTTGAGTGTAGATCAAATGATGATGTATAAAAAAAAGATTACAGGATCATTTCTAAAGATCTATTGGTTGTGTTTCGTACACAAAAACCAATATTCATTAATTATCTTGACGGGAATTTATTTCCTTTTATTCTACATTAACACTGATGTTAATTATATAAAAAATATATTTTTTTTCTATGTTCTTCTGGAACTGGACGTATTGCACAATTATTTTAAATAATAATAACAGGTATACAACTTTGCTCCCGCCGCTTTCTTATAGATGGCGTTAGCGGTAAGTAGTCGTCGTAATAAATACTTCATAGATGGCATTCGATAATTCCGGTCTTGAAGAAGTCAAAAATTGGATTTTTTCAAAGCAGGATTCGAATGCGTTCTGAAAGATAGGAGAAAGTAGTTGGCAACGATGGACGATACTTTGAATCATAAATGTATAACCCGTTTTTACAATAAAGCCTTGAATTTCAAAAAAAAGACGGCGGGAGCAAAGTTGTATACTTTTTATATTACTACAATCAAAGTTTGTTATTCACGGCTCCGTCATTCGCGTTTTCAGTATTCGCGGATTAAAAAATTGTGACTACTTCTTGTATTAGCCGGTTTTCCGAAAATTTCTTTATTCGCGGATCCAAAATTAACGATACATACTGTATTTTTGGAATAATATGTATCTACTTACTAGTTATCTTTCAAGACAAACAACTATCAAAGTATTTACAAACAAATAAGGCTTATTGTCGCTTGGCCGAAAGTTCCTTGACAAATAAGTTGCCGCCGTCGGGTGTCGCGTGACGCTATGGCTGTTGATAAAGGCCGTCTTCGCACGATCGACTCCGAACCTTTTGTTTTATTGCTTCATTTTTTCTTTTCATTCGTCGTAATAATTTCGAGTGAATAGCACGTGTCCCTTTGGCTTCGTTCGCGATTTATAAGTCCGATTAAAAGCAAAGGAAAATTAGTTCCTACACCGAAAAAAGTCGTATTGCCGCTTAAGGTAAAAATAGAATTGCATGACTATTTACGCTTTGGTGAGTCGTTTGCATCCATATCACGTTTTTTAGTGTCAATGAATCAACTGTATGATCCATCTAGAAATCAAAAGACCAAATAAGGAATTTTACAACTTCAACTTCACTATCAGCAACAATTCAGCAACATTATGCAATATTATGGATTGAAAACTGTAGCCAGAAGAGAGTGCCTCTAAGTGGTGGTATAATCCGTGATGAAGCTGTGCGTCTTTAAGAAGTTAGTGCTGAACATACGGATGGAGGATTTCAAACATCGGAAGGTTGGCACAATACGTTCAAGGTGCGAAAATCACCGCATGACATCAAAATTGTTGGAAAAGCTGCATCTGCAGACATTTTAGCTGTGCCAACATATCATGAACAATTTTTAAATTTAATTGCTGGTGGTGGATAGACACCTGAATAAGTTTCACAGACGAAACGGAAAAAATTTCCTATTTTGGAAAAGAATGTCATACAAAACTTTTATATCCAAAAGTGAAAAGTCCACCTCTGTTTTTAACTCAGCAGCAAAATACTGCTACTTTGTTCTAGTGCGTCAGGACGTTGTTTAATTAAACCACTTAGGCTTTACAGTTCTCTAAATCCTCATCCGTTGAAAAATCAAAACAAGGACAACCTACCAGTGTTTTGGCGTTCAAACACGAAAGCGTGGGCTACAACTGTCATTTTCTGTGACCGGTTCCCGGTTTATTTTGTTCCTGAAGTTGAAACTTATTTAAACAAAAAATTAGGTTTCAAGGCAGTATTAATTTTGGACAATGCTTCAGGTCACCTTCGCGAGCTTGAAGCTATGCATACAAATATAAAGGTGATTTTTTTGCATCCTAATACGACGGTCTTACTCCAAGCTATTAATCAAGTAATAATCCAGACCTTTAAGCTCTGTTACATTAGACAAACCTTTAAAATCATACTGGACACCATGAAATATGATCCTGATATGAATGTTATACAATGCTGGAAAAACTTTGACCTAGCAAAGTGCTTCAGTTTAAGATTAAATCATCTCCTGATGATGCTAACATGGTTAGCGAAACGTGCATCGAGAACTTTAAAAAAGTGATTCGGTGTTTAGTGGTAAATATCTTTGAATTTATAGCAAAGTGTATTGTTAACATGCAAGAATCATTACAAGAGCTGAAGCCATGTATATTGAAACCATGCTGGAAAAAACTGTGGCATGGTCTAACTGTCGGTAAAGATGAAGAATCGTTGCAAATTCAAACATTAACTGAAAACATAGCTCAGTTTGCGAATTGTATATTGCAAGTGACATTCAAGAATTGCTTGAATTGCAAGATGAAGATTTGACTGAAACCGTCTTGGTGAAAAGGCTTAAGCGTTAATTAAAAAAAATACTTACAAAAAAATGGGCAATTATTACTTTGAACCTCTCATTATGTAACGCTCCTGATTGTAATTTTTAAATTTAAAATATACAGTTCATTTCGGCGTCCAAAGTTTACAACACTCATCAAATTTCATAATTTTATTGTAAACGGTTTCGGAAATATTTGTGAAAAACCGTCTTCAGGATGCTCTTATTTGGAAGGGCGTAGGCTCCTTAGGACGCATTATTCGTCAATGATTTACGTGATATTATAATTGTTTTTAGCCGTAGAACATGCTTCTAAAATTTGGTCCATACAATTGGGAACACCCCATATATATATATATATATATATATATATATATATATATATATATATATATATATATATATATATATATATATATATATATATATATATATATAAAAATTAGTTAAACACTTTTAAATATAACTAATTTGAATATGTACAATAGCATTTGGTACATTGTTTCGCAAAATAATAATGTATATATTACATGTCGTCATATAGCAGAAGATCGTGCAAACTGTCCCGGCCAACTCGAAGCTACATATTAGTCAATTGCATCACATTGACTATAAAATTGTAGGTGGAAACACATATTGTAAACTAATAACATAATATTAAAATGCAAAGCCAACGTGAAGATCCTCCAAGGTTAGTGTCTATTGAAATCATCGTTTTTATTACGACTAACGCGGCAATTTTTATTCGAAAAAGAATATTTCTTTCGTAACGACTTTCATAACAATGTTAAAAGCACAATACACGCTTGTAACTGTTTATTTTTGCAATATTAATGATTTAGGTTCATTGTTTGTCCCTTTTATGTTATTCAGCGTCGAAGAAGAAACAAATCAAGGGATCTAAACTACTCAAATCGATATTTTTTCGGTTTTTCGGACTCTATAAAAAGATTTCGTATATATTTGACATAGATACGAGCGTTGTTTATGAATTATTGTCCCCGAATCAACCTATAACCTCTCTACTCTCCAGATCTGAGCTTTGAATGTGAAACTTAAAGTCAAAAAGATCACCACTAAACACCAAATCACTTGTTTTTAATTTACTGACGCGCGTTTCTCTAACCATATAGGCAACATCAGGATATGATTCGATCCAAAATAGAATTTTCATTGATCTATCACTGTACTGATTGAGTTATCTCCTAACGATTCAAATCAATGCTTCCATAATAAAATGGCTAGTTTAAACTGTATTGAAGATAGATTAATTAATTTTCCTTTAAACCGAGATAAATGTAAATAGATTAAGAAAAAAAAGTTTATTAAATTAGTAAAGGTGAATATTTTTTGACTTTATAAAAATAATAGAACAGAAACAAATTCATAGAAATACCGTTTGATATCCCTTTGACAGCAGAATTTGATAAGATTTTGAGAAAAGTTAATATTAAGGTAGTTAACAAACCATATACCAGGTATGTAAAAATGAAACCGGAATTTTTGTATAAAAATACAGGTTGATTGTATGAAATTGATAAAAGATATTATATTCGAAGTATTGTCCTACTAATATCGCTAGTTATACATTTTTCCCACCTGTCTGACAATTTGTGGATATCACGCCACCAAAAACTGTTGCTCGTTTGAGGTAAACCAGTCATCGAGCTATTTTCATACATTTTCGATATAAGCGCTACTCAGCAAGTGCGTGTCCCATCGATGCAAATAAGTAGTAATCGGACGGAGCCAAGTCTGATGAGTAAGTCGCATGCGAAAGTATATCCCAACTAAACGCCCCAATCGTTCCCTTGGCCAGCTTTGCTGTGTGTGATGGTGCATTGTCATGAAGCAAAATTACTTTGCGTTGCCTTTTTACAACAACGCTATTACAAACTAAGCTGTTGTATGGAACTTGAATTGTTGTGAGTCAGATGTCAAGAAGGAAATGGCACCAATGACGCGGTTTGACGATAACTACATTGACAGCTTGGCCATCTATTGGCAAATTCCGGTTTCATATTTACAGACCTGGTAATATGAGACTGGTCTGAAAAGTTTCCAGCCTTCCACGAAAATGGCGTTATTCGTCAAAAATATTCTTGTAATATAATTGCGCATGCGTTGAAAGATAACCTTGAAAATTTCCACCATATTAGGTATTCAGCTGTTGTTTATGTATGTATGTCACCCAATGTTAGTGTTTCTGTAGAGATGGAAAAAATCGAAAATCCAGCCATCATTAAATTCTTGCATTGGAAACGCAATACGCCTACGTCTAAATTATAGTCGAGATGTTTTCTATTGACTTTTTTTTCATGCAAGAATTGTACTTACAGCTCGATATACAATTGTTTCCATCTTCACAAAAACACTAACATCGACTGATATAAATGACTGTTAAACAACTGAGCACCTAATAAAAATGAAAACAATAATTTAAATAAAAATAAAGGCATTAATGGCGTTATTTTTATATAGGCATAATATTGGAAGTCTATTAACAGTTCCGTTCTTCGAAATAATTTTAGAATTTTAAAAAATGGTTTATATTGGTGATTCGAGTTCATTATTATATCGAAAGGTTAAGAACTTCCCGAATAATATAACATTTATTGGTTGTTTACATTACAAATTTTGTCACATCACCCTATAAATCCTGTCATAATCCTGTCAAAATCGCCCTATAAATCAAAATGGCCAGTAGATTTATTAGAATTTTTAGAATCGACCCTGTATATTTCGTAAAAACATCGTTTTATAATGAACAGTCGGAAAAAAGTTATAAAATATCGATTTCGGTGTTTTCGAAACTTATACGTGCAGTAAATGATTAATATTTGTAAAGAGAGTGTGTGGATTTGTTAAAGCATATAAGTGTGTTTATTCAGCATGGAATTTGGAAAATATTATTCACTACTTAGAAGGCTAACAGGTAGGATGTTTCCAAAGTTTTTGAAAATGAAATAAAATTATAAATGTTCGAGAAAATTATCAAGAAATACGCTTTAAAAAAATAGATTCAAGCGTTACGAAATATCATAAACTTTCTTATTTAGTCCTAAACTACCTTCCAGTTTTTGAGTTAAGTGTGACTTATATAAATCGGCATTTATTTCACCAATGACACCAATAATGTTGCTTTTAAGGTCATTCACTGTTTGTGATTTATTGGTGTAAACCAATGATTTTGCATAACTCCAGAGAAAAAAGTCCAATTGAGTTATATCGCATGATCTTGGTGGCCAGGTAACATCGACAACTTTTCTTTCAAATACATTGATTGTGTCACGAGATGTATGACATGTTACACCATCTTGTTGAATCCACATGTCCAGATCAAAAACATCCAATTTATGCTAGTAAAAATCGGTAATTATATTTCTATAACGTTTTTCATTGACAGTAGCTGCATTTGCATTTTCGTTTTGAAATAAGTACGGTCCAATTACAATTCCAGACTATGAACCGCACAAACTGTTAATTTTTGTGTATATAAAGATGATTCAAGAACAGCGTGTGGGTTTTTTTCACTCCAAATGCGACAATTTTATCTGTTTAAGCAATTTAACCGAAAATGAACTTTATGGCTGAAGATAATTTTTCGTGAAATAATGGATCTGTTTCAAGGTGCTTTAAAGCTCAATCTGCATAGTTTCAATCTGCATTAGTTCCGGGATAAAGTGAATTGTATACGCCTTGAAATACAAATCTCTATGAAGAATATTTCACGTAATGCCATAAGAAAGTCCAAATTCTCAAGAATGACGTTTAATTGATTGTTTTGGATTTTCATTCACACTTTGGTTCACAGCATCAATGATTTTGGCAATACATTTAAGTTTTTGTCAGAATGGATTCTTAGCATCACAAGCACTACCATTTGATTCGAATTTTCGAATTAAATAACGAATAGTAAGCTCCGCAGGTCGACTATGTTGACCATAAATTTCACGTAAGGGGCGAAACGTAGCCCGAAGAGATTCATTATTTTGTAATAAATGCATGATGATATGCCACATAATATTAAACACAAATATTAATTTTGGAGGGAATAAGAAGAAAAATGGCTGCTAAGACGTTTTACAAAAATGTATAATACTAGTTTGATAAACCTCTGGTTCTGAAAATGTAGTGCTGATGATTAACATGTCGAAGATTTTTTAGTAATGTTCACGAGCTACTAAATGTCATATAACTTAATACTAAGTTACTGAATTAGCTTTAAAAAATGGTTTATAAATAACTAATAGATAAATATAGGATTTTCTACGAAATTTCTTAATTAATTACATTCCAACTTTTGTGAATCACCCTATAGACCAAAATAGTTAGCTGATTTATTAGAATATCTAGAAGCCACCCTGAATATTTAGAAAAAATATCGTTTTATCATAAACAGTTGGAAAAAAGGTTTAAAATATTGATTTCGGTCTTTTCGAATCTTGTACGTACAGTAAATGTTTAATATTTGTAAAGAGAGTGTGTGGATTGTATTAATGTATGTAAGTGTGTTTATTCAGCATAGAATTTGAAAACTATGGTACACCAGTTAGAAGGCTAACAGGTAGGACGTTTCCAAAGTTTTTGAAAATAAAATTAACTCATAATTTTTCGAGAAAATGATTAAATCATAGATTGAAGAGCTGCGAAATTGCATAAACATTCTTATTCGGTCCTCATCTACCTTTCAGTGTTTGAGTTAAATGCGACTGTGAAGCAGTGATCCAAACTTTTTCGTTTGTCCTATTTTCAGCCAATCTTACTGCATTTTTTAAAATTCTATTCAGGAATTCCAGTTTTCAATCACTTTGTCATATAAAACCTCATTTATTTCATAAATGACACCAATAATGTTGCTTTTAAGGTCATTTAGTGTTTGTGATTTATTAGTGTAAACCAATGATTTCACATAACTTCAGAGAAAAAAGTCCAATTTAGTTATATCGCGTGATCTTGGTGGCCAGGTAACATCGGCATATCTTTAGATTATACGGTCGTGGAACTTTTCTTTCAAATAAATTGATTGTGTCACTAGATGCATGACATGTTACATCATCTTGTTGAAACCACGTGTCGTCCAGATCAAAAATATCCAATTAATGTCAGAAAAAATCAGTAATTATATCTCTGTAACGTTTTTTATTGACAATAGCTGCATTTGCATTTTCGTTTTCAAATAAGTACGGTCGAATTGCAATTCCAGACTATAAACCCCAACAAATTGTTCATTTTTGTGGATATAAAGATGCTTCAAGGGCAGCATGTGAGTTTTTTTACTTCAAATTTGACAATTTTGTTAATTGATTTAAGCCATTTAACCAAACATGAGTTTCATGGCTAAAGATTATTTTTTCGTGAAATAATGTATGTGTTTCAAGTTGCCATAAACCTCAATCTGCAAAATTTCTTCACAACAAATGGACATTTGGTTTGAGTTCCTGGATTAGGTGAATTTTTTACGCTTTGAAATGCAAATCGTTATGGAGAATATTCAACGTAGAGAGTCCAAATAAGAGAGTTCAGATAAGAGAGCCCAAATTCTCAAGAATAACGTGTAATTGATTGTTTTTGATTTTCATTCACACTTTGGTTCACAGCATCGATGATTTCGGCAATACATTTAAGTTTTTGTAAGGATGGATTCTTAGTATCACAAACACAACCATTTGATTCGAATTTTTGAATTAAATTACGAATAGTAAGGTCGACTATGTTGACCATAAATTTCACGTAAGGCGCGAAACGTAGCCCGAAGAGATTCATTATTTTTGTAATAAATTTAAACAATTTGTAGTAACTGTAGATGTTTTCATGATAATTTGCCACATAATATTAAATACAAATATTAATTTTGGCAGGAATAGGAAAAAAAAATGGCTGCTAGGACGTTTTACAAAAATGTATATTACTAGTTTCATAAACCTCTATTTGTGAAAATGTAGTGCTGATGATTAATATGTCGAATATTTTTTAATAATGTTCACGAGCTACTAAATGTCATATAATTTAATATCAAGTTAGTGAATTACCTTTAAAAAATGGTTTATAAATAACCAATAGATAAATATACGATTCTCTACGAAATTTCTTAAATATTTACATTGCAACTTTTGTGAATCACCCTATAGCCCAAAATGGTCAGTTAATTTATTAGAATATCTAGAAGCCACCCTATATATATTTAGTAAAATCATCGTTTTATCATAAACAATTGGAAAAAAAGTTTAAAATATCGATTTCGGTCTTTTCGAATCTTGTACGTACAGTAAATCTTTAATATTTTTAAAGAGAGTGTGTGGATTGTATTAATGTATGTAAGTGTGTTTATTGAGCATAGAATTTGAAAAATGTGGTACACTAGTTAAAAGGCTAACAGGTAGGATGTGTCCAAAGTTTTTGAAAATAAAATTAACTCATAATTCTTCGCGAAAATTATTAAGAAATACTCTTAAAAATAGATTGAAGCGCTACGACATTGCATAAACATTCTAATTCGGTCCTCATCTACTTTTCAGTGTTTGAGTTAAATGTGACTGAAGCAGTGATCGAAACTTTTTCGTTTGTCCTATTTCCGCCAATCTTACTTCATTTTTTAAAATTCTATTCTGGAATTCCAGTTTTTAATCACTTTGTCAATAATGTTACTTTTAAGGTCATTTAGTGTTTGTGATTTATTAGTGTAAACCAATGATTTCACATAACTCCAGATAAAAAAGTCCAATTTAGTTATATCGCATGATCTTGGTGACCAGGTAACATTGGCATATCTTTAGAT
Organism: Cosmopolites sordidus; assembly: GCA_031761425.1. Lineage (NCBI taxonomy): Eukaryota > Metazoa > Arthropoda > Insecta > Coleoptera > Curculionidae > Cosmopolites > Cosmopolites sordidus. The sequence continues at coordinate 36,111 of JARFXV010001509.1, read as the reverse complement.
TATATGGTCGTCGAACATTTCTTTCAAATAAATTGATTATGTCACGAGATGTATGACATGTTACACTATCTTGTTGAAAGCACGTGTCGTCCAGATCAAAATCATCCAATTCATGCCAGAAAAAATCAGTAATTATATTTTTGTAATGTTTTTATTGACAATAGCTGCATTTGCATTTTCGTTTTCAAATAAGTACGGTCAAATTACAATTCCAGACTATAAACCCCAACAAATTGTGGACAGCATGTGGGTTTTTTCACTTCAAATTCGACAATCTTCTTAATTGATTTAAGCCATTTAACCAAACATGAGCTTTATGGCTGAAGATGATTTTTTCGTGAAATAATGGATCTGTTTCAAGTTGCCTTAAACCTCGATCTACAAAATTTCTTCGCAATAAATGGACATTTGGTTTGAGTTCCTGGATTAGGTGAATTTTATACGATTTGAAATGCAAATCGTTATGGAAAATATTCCACATAGAGAGTCCAAATAAGAGAGTCCAGATAAGAGAGTCCAAGTTCTCAAGAATGTCGCGTAATTGATTGTTTTCGATTTTTATTCACACTTTGGTTCACAGCATCAACGATTTCGGCATTACATTTAAGTTTTTGACAGGTTGGATTCTTAACATCGCAAACACTACCATTACTGTGTAACTGTAGATGTTTTCATGATGATTTGTCACATATACTAAACACAAATGTTAATTACGGGGAATACGAACAAAAATGGCTGCTATGACGTTTTACAAAAATGTATAGTATTAGTTTGATAATCCTCTACTTCTGAAAATGTAGCGCTAAGGATTAACACGTCGAATATTTTTTAGCAATGTTCAGGAGCTACTAAATGCCCTATAACTTAATACTAGGTAATTGAATTACCTTTAAAAATGTTTTATAAATAGCTAATAAATAAATATACGATTTTCTAGATCACTGTTGATTCGAGTTCACTATTATGTCGAAAGGTTAAGAACTTCCCGAATAACACAAAATATCTTTATTGTTTACATTGCCACTTTTGTGAATCACCCTATAGATCAAAGTGGTCAGTTGATTTATTAAAATATTTAGAAGCCACCCCGTATATTTAGTAAAAACATCGTTTTATTATAAACAGTCGGAAAAAAAGGTTTAAAATATCGATTTCAGTATTTCCGAAACTTATACGTGCAGTAAATGATTAATATTTGTAAAGAAAGTGTGTGGATTTGTTAAAGTATATAAGTGTGTTTATTCAGCATGGAATTTGGAAAATATGGTTCACTACTTAGAAGGCTAACAGGTAGGATGTTTCCAAAGTTTTTGAAAATAGAATTAACTTATAAATGTTCGAGAAAATTATCAAGAAATACGCTTTAAAAACTAAATTCAAGCGCTACGAAATTGCATATATTTTCTTATTCCGTCCTCATCTACCTTTCAGTGTTTGAATTAAGTGCGACTGAAGCAGCAATCAAAATGTTTTCCTTTGTTCTATTTTCGGCCAATCTCGCTGCATTTTTTTTAATTCTATTCTGGAATACAAATTTTTAATCACTTTTTCATATAAATCGGCATTTATTTCACCAATGACACCAATAATGTTGCCTTTAAGGTCATTCGGTGTTTGTAATTTATTGGTGTAAACCAATGATTTTACATAATTCCAGAGAAAAAGTTCAGTGGAGTTATATCGCATGACCTTAGTGGCCAGGTAACATCTGCATTTCTTTAGATTATTCGGTCACTGGACTTTTCTTTCAAATAAATTGATTGTGTCACGAAATGTATGTCACGTCCAGATCAAAATCATCATGCCAGAAAAAATAAGTAATTATAATTTTGTAACGTTTTTCGTTGATAGTAGCTGCATTTGGATTTTCGTTTCCAAATAAGTACGGTCTAATAGGTACGGTTTTTTTCACTTCATATTCGACAATCTTGTTAATTGATTTAAGCCATTTAACCATACATGAGCTTCATGGCTACAGATGATTTTTTCGTGAAATAATGGATGTGTTTTAAGTTGCCTTAAACCCCAATCTGCAATTTTTTTTTTATTCCTTGACAAGTGCCGCTGTGTTTCTCTTGTTGAAATATCCATCAATGTCCCAATTCCAAACGTTTAACTGAGGATAGCAAGTTATAACGCAAAATTTGCAGGTACATGCAGTGATCCATATTAACCCCAATAAAAACTAAATTTCTAACCCCAGCTGCTGCCAGCCATGCCACCGCCTCTACCGTGTTTGACTGTTGGCATCATATTTTCGAATTTTAACTCTTGGTTTGCTTTTCCCAATATTTTGCTTTTTCCAGTCAAATCCAAAAATGTTCTATTTACTTTCATAGGTAAATCAAACAATCAATTCTTTTTTTCATAAATCAAAATCGTTATCCGAGTGCTGGCTCCAAGTGCAAATTTTAACCGTTTTTGTTTATTTTATTTTGTTCTGAGAATCCTACGTACCGTTTCGGTACACATTTTCCAGTTTCTTCTAAAACATGATCGGCCAATTTGGTTGGTCCAATTTTTAATTTTGGGATTTAGTCTAATTTTTGTCAAAATTGTACGAATATCCCGTTCAGTCACCTTTTTTTGACTTCCCAAAACTCAAACTCTTCCATCAAAATGATCTTCATGTAATTCTTGTAGTAATTGTATTTTGTAAGGATACAAATCTTTTTTTTATTATTTTTTGGACTGAACGTCTACACATGTGATTTAAAGCTAATCCCACCAAATGCACAGTATTGTCTTTTGTCCAAACCGATTCGGTCTTGCCGTGGATGTTGATGGTTGTCCTGGGTCAATCCATGTTTTTCTGCATTTTGGGTTTCTCGAAATATATCCATTTTTTGTCTCCAGTCACGATTCGATGTAATAAATTCTTTCTTTTAAGTCGAGAGACCTAAACTTGGCTCACCGTATTTCGTTTTTCCATCGGCTGTTGTTCAGCCGATGTGATACTCATTTTTCTGTCTTCTAGATCTTTCTCATGACATGCAGATGATCAAAAATGTTTCGGCGACCAACTCCTCTGCCATACGTTGTTGAGTTTGCATATCGTCTTCTTTCTACAACGCTTACAATTAGGCATCTTCAAATTTTTTCGGTTGACCTGGACGTTCTTTGTCTTTTAAGTTGATATCACCACTTTTGAATAATCTATACCAACGCCCACGAGCGTCTTGCGTTGGGACATTGTCACTGTAAGATTCCACAATTATTCGACGCTTTCTCTCGCGTTTTTCTGTTAATTGGACAAGAAAAGCAGCACCGCAAATGCTCTTTATTTGGCTCAAGATTCGACATAAATATGATGCTAACTCGAAATCGTGTAAATATCAATTGCATTTTAAAAGTAACTGTTATAGGAATAAAATGACATAAGAGATTAGATTGTGAACCAACACTTGTTTTCAGCGCCATCTATTAAAAAAATAAGTATTATTAACCGCCACGCCTGGTATTTCGCAGTAGAATGATTCAGTTTTATACTGAAGAAGGATTGTTTCATTGTCGGAGAAAAAAGTTGAGATCGATTTAGTATTGTATTAAATTTTGTGTTAAAAACGGATTCAATGATACGCGGACCTTGGAAATGTTGGAAAAGTGTTTTCTGCAACGATACTGTAAAGGAAACAGTCGTTTATTAATGGCACGAACGCTTTAGAAGTGGTCGTGAGTTCGTCGATGATGACAGACGCAGTGGCAGACCGTCAACATCGAAAACCGACGAAAACATCGATAAAGTGAAAGAAATGGTGGTCAATAATGACAAATTAACCATCTAGAGAGCTAGCAGAGGACTCGAACATTGCTTATGGATCCGTTCAAGACATTTTAGTTCAATATTTGGATTCGTGTTGCAACAAAGTTGGTGCCGAAAGACCTGAATTTCATGCAAAAAAGGAACCGCGTTGACATCGCAATATACATGATTTCCAAGGCTGAATCCGACCCAACATTTATCAAACGCATTATTACTGGAGCCGGGATGGATTGGATGGATTGATGAGTACGACACGCAATCAGGCGAGTGAATAACGTGCACCCAAGGAGCCAAGATCGAAAAAAACACGTCCTTTTCAATCGATGGTATCGCCAAAAGAAAGCGATGCTCTCAGTTTTCATGGACTACAACAGCCACCGAATTCACGTGGCTTGGCTCCTTGCGACTTCTTTTTGTTCAATCGAGTCAAAAAACTGCTACGGAGAACGCGTTTTAGCAGCCGACAGGAGGTTATGGAAAAAGCGAAGACGACTCGGATGGCCATACCCAACACGGAGTATAAAAAATGTTTTGAGGATTGGATTAAGCGCTGGCATAAGGGTGTTACAGTCCATGGAGGGTACTCTGAAGGGGACAATATAAATTTGTATGAATAAATTTGGAATTTATGAATAAATTCCGGGAACTTTTTGATCAAGGTGGTAAACCTCCGAGGAGTGAAGTAAAATCCATTATTTATAAACAAGGGAAAACATCGCAAAAACTGTTGTTACGCCCTAGTAAACCTAACAACTTAATTAGTATTAAATACTGCTTTACTTGGGCCCTAACGATCAGAAACATACAGTTTTATAGACCCATCCTACTAATTTATATTATATTTTCTTACTTTCTTGAATCACCCTATAGAATGTTATGGCCAGTTGATTTATTATATTATTAGGAAACCACCTTGTATGCTCTATAAAAACATCGTTTCTTTGTAAACACACCATTGGAAGAACAAAATACGTATTAAATATAAATGTTGGTGGTTTTCATATATTTTTAAAACCCAAATAGACAGTAAATATTTGAGTGTGTATTTGAGAAGGTGCATATAACTAGAACTATATAACTATCTACCTTTACTCAGTTTCCCCTGGTTCTTCAAGTCGTATGCCAGATTTTCATACTTTGTGGATTTTTCTATCTCAGTTTTTCTAATGTTGTGAGATAGCGGCCCTGCGATGTCAATTATAAAAGCCCTCTTGTCCTTTTTATTGATTAGAACAATATCCGGCCTGTTATAATCAACCGTTCGATCAATAATGATTGGTCTGTCCCAGTAACGAATGGTATCGGATGATTCAAATACAGGAGAAGGCGAGTACTTATAATATGGAGAAGGTGCGCTTTCTAATAGCGAGTATTTTTTGAAGTTTGTTGATGTATAATATTTGCCAGCTGATTATGCTGTCCTAAATAAGTTTAGGAGCAAGGGCCGGGCAACCGCCAATAAGATGCTCAATTGTTTCCCCCAAAGTACCGCATTTCCTGCACTTATCGACTACGTCCAAATGCAGTATGTGCTTTTCATAGTTTTTTGTTCTTGTTACCCTAACTTGAATAGATATCGCGCAACCTTCTGTTTCTTGATACAAGAGTCCCTCGATCAGCCAGTTCAGAGACAATTGTTGGTCAATGGTGTCATCTTCAGTGACTTAGGAAACCTTCCGTGCAATGTTTGTCCTTTCCATTCTCGAACGCAATCCGTGAGTGTTGTTCTGATATCAATACGATTTTATTTATTTAGGTTCAGTGGGGTGAAACCCCGGTCCTCATTTGCAACCAATTTCATTAACGTACTGTTTGAATCAATGAAGTGTTTTCTCATTCTATTTTCTTCATTGAGACAGAGATTTTTTACGTTTACAAGGCCTCTACCCCCCAACTTTCTTGGGATGTATAGTTTTTCGTAGATGAGTTTGGATGCAGGCATCGGAACTTTGTTAATGTTCGGCGTGTCAACCTATTAAGTTCATCAAGGTCAGTTTCTGACCATTTAACTATGCCAAAAGAATATGTCAGAGTTGGCACTGCCCAACCGTTGGTCGCTCTAATGAGGTTACCACTGTTCAGTTTGGTGTTTAAAAGTTTTGTAAGTCTCTTTTGGTATAGAGTGGAAAGGTCCTTCTTTAACTGGTTATGATCAAGTTTATGCTTTTGGGGTATTCCGAAATATTTGTAGGATTCTTCTGGTGCTAGTTGTTGTATCTTACAAAGTGTTGAATGTTGACTCTGAACCTTTCCCTTCTGTATACTAATGGTAGAACATTTGTCCAGTCCGAATGACATTCTGATATCCCTACTGAATGTTTCAACGGTTTTTATCAATGAGTTTAATTTTTGTCTAGTTTCTCCATATAATTTAAGGTCATCCATATATAGTAGAGCAGAGAGCTTTCTTGGATTCCTCATGTTAAGTTTATATCCAATATTGCTGTTGTTGAGTAGTGTGGACAATGGGTTCAATGCCAGACAGAACCAAATTGGAGAAAGAGAATCTCCCTGAAAAATTTCCCTCTCGATATTTGTAGCAGCAATGCATTGTTGGCCAACAAAAAGATTCGTTTTCCACTTCCCCATCAGGCACTTTAAAGAATTAATAATCTGGGGGCTAATTTTATAGAAATTCAGAACCTCAACCAGCCAATCGTGAGGGACACTATCGAATGCTTTCTTGTAGTCTATATAGCAGTAGCAGATATTTAAGTTGCGTTTTCTTTTTCGCTCTTGCTCAAGAACTACAGCATCGATCGTCAATTGTTCCTTGCAGCCCATACTTATTATTATTATTATTAATATTATTATTGGTGGACTACGCGAAGTACAGTTAGAGGCGTTTGTTGTTGTTAGCCTTTTTTTGCGCCTATACTAATTTCATTCTTTCGCTATGAGCTTTTTTCCTTTCGTCAGACCAAGTTGTTCCAGTCTTCCTACATTTTTCTCTCTGGCCAACCTTCCAAACGTTAACCTTGTGTCTGAAACAGCCTCTATCCTGAATTTCACTTTGTGAAATATTTGCTGATCTTAGGTCCTCTTTAATTGCAGCAATCCATTTAATTATTTCTACTTTAGCTCTACTCCTATTTTCATAAAATTAGACTATTTGTCTAGTTAGCCTACTCGGATTCATCCGTTTTATGTGTCCATAAAACTTAAGTCTTCTTTTTCTCATATCGCTATGTATATCTTTGTATTCTTTGATTTCTTGGTTTTCTCGAAGTCGGTATGTTGTGCTATTTATTTGTTTGGGGGGCTAAGATTTTTCTTATGATTTTTCTTTCCTTCTTTTCAATGTCCTCGATGTCTCTCTTTCTATTCAAAATGAGCGTTTCTGCCCCATATAGACATTCTGGCTAAATAACTGTGTTGTAATGTCTCAATTTTGTGTTTTTAAATATGCATTTTTTGTTGTAAATATTTTGTGTAAATCTCAATGCCGTTTCCATTTTTTGACATCTAGCCTTATATATTTTCCATGGTTATTTCATCCAGATATTTGAATTGAGAGACTCGTCTGATGTTACCATATTTTGTTTTTCGAAATGATGTTCTTAGTCTGTTACAGGTCATGTATTGTCAAAGGAAATTTGGAGTCCTACCTTTTCTGCTGTTTCTTTTATGATTTCAGCCTGTTTTTTATCTATATATATCTTGAGCCAAAATTGCTAGATCATTAGCAAACGCCAGATAATCAATTTTGATGTTGGTTCTCCCCAGTCTAATGGACTGGTCAATATTCAGGGCCGACTTTTTTTCACGTCACTCCTGTATTACTTTTTCTAGAACACAATTATATAAGAGTGGCGAGATTCCATCCCCTTGTCTCACTCCAGTTTTAATTTCGAAGGGCTCTAAGATGTCACCCATGACTTTAATTTTTGATCTTGTGTTAGTTAATGTTGCTTTAATAATTGCCAGCGTGTTCAGATCTAGTCCTTGTTCTTAAAGATTCGCGGTCAATAGAATCATATGCTTTTTTGAATTTCACAAATGTACAGACGAGATTTTTATTGTACAGTTTTTGATGTCTTAGGATCAACTTTAGATTCAGGATCTGTTCAGGGCAGGATCTGCCCGGTCGAAAACCTGCTTGATATTTACCAATTTTAAGTTCTAACTGTCCCTGTGCTCTGTCTAGTAGACATTGAGATATAAACTTGTAACAAACTGGGAGAAGACAATCCCTCTATAGCTGTTTACATCCGTTCTATCTCCTTTCTTGTGTAGTGGATGGATTAGAGCATCTTTCCAATCTTCCGGAATCCGTTCGGTTCGCCAAACTTCTTGTAGAATTTTGTTTTGGTGCAGTGATTCTATCTTCACCAGAAGCTTTGTTATTTTTAAGCCGCTTTGTGTATTTTTGAGTATTTTTTTGTACGTTTTACTTATTATATTGGCGAAATTTTTAAAATACAGCAAAAAATTCCGAAGCAATAAAAAAATGTCAACAGAATTAAATCAGTTACAACAGCTTCAAAATTAAATGTCGAAAAAAACATTGTTTGAAAGCAAATTAATAAAAATTAATATTAATCCTGTGTTCTGTTTTTGGTTTAGTTTATTTTTCTAATTAAAGCTCTTCAAATAAAAAGGACAGAAAAAAATAACATCCATGTACTAATAATTAATCCAAACATTAATAAAATCGTCAAGGGACAGTCGATTTTGTCACGTATAAATCTTTCATTTTTTTTCGTAATAAAAAAGCCTTCGCCAATTTGGGTGACCCAAAACTACGAAACCGGTAATTAAAAAATAAATATTGATAAAAATATTAAGAACGCAGGTTTCAAACCATTAAAATTTTAATTATTAATGCACTTAAAATCAGTCGTTTTAATTGTTTTGTGTTTTCTTTGCATAAACTAACATGAGTTAGCACCAGGAGTATAAATACTCTATGACCGTATCGTCCTACGAGGTCTTCTCAATAAGTAAACCTATCCAACACATTAATAATTTCGATAAAATTTATTATTTTATTTATTTAAATATTTAATTGGCAACTATACTTGTCTTTATTCTATCGGGGTGATCGGAAAGTTCGCAGTGTTTTTTTTAATAGAGAGAGAAATGCAAATAGTTTATGTAAATCATGAAATTGAATTATAATTATTTAATATATTTATTAATAATATGTGTTTCCGTTAATAATGTGGATGTTGCCAAGAGATGGCGTTACTAATGTATTTGTTGGTATACACTAACGACGTCTATGGCATTTTGGAGCGTAAACAGACTCCATCAAAAGCCAGTCCGTTATTAACTGTTATTGTGCATAAAACATACTGCTTCATAGTTTCGAATCTGTCGAAATATATACTAGAAAAAGACGTTTTGCGAGGAAATTTAATATTTTTTTTCCTTTGAACCACTTTGATTTATGGTGAACATGGTCTAACACAAAAAGCTTGTTAACGATGGTTTAAACGGTTTAAAAGTGATGATTTTGGTATAAAAGACAATGAGCATCCTAGACGGCCGAAAAAGTTTAAAGATGCAGATTTGCCAGCATTATTGAATGAAGACTACATTCATACGTTGAAACATTTAGCAGAAGAATTGAATATTGCATAATTCACCATTTCCGAACGTCTACACGCATTGGGAAAGATGCAGAGGGAAAGATTGAACGAAACGATTACTGGTGATCGATACCGACAACATTTAATAAAATTACACCAAGCATTCAAGTAAAAACGAGCAGAATACGCCCAAAGACACGATAAAGTCATTTTTCAACTTGACAATGCTCGGCGCCATGTTGCAAAATGTGTTGCAAAAAACGTTAAAAGGGACGTTCTACCTCACCCGCTATATTCATCGGACTTAGCTCCTGCGGATTATCACTTATTTCCATCGATGAAGCACGGACTTTCAGAACAACACTTACACTCTTACGACGAAGTGAAAATAAGGCTTGATGAATGGTTGGCCTCAAAATACCAAATGTTCTTTTACCGCGGAATTCTTATTTGACAGAAAGATGGAAAAAAGTAATAGCTAACGATGAGCAGTACTTTGATTATTAACGTAATTTATTTTGTTATCGAAATAAACGCTCAAATTTTGCGAAAAAAATCGACACCATTAACGGAAACACTTATTATTATTTTAATTTTTCTTTATCATCTTTTTTCCCAGCTAAGCTAGATTTTAGTGTGCGGGTCGTAGCCGAAACAATTTTATTTCTCCAAAAATTTTAGGGGGATGCGGGTGGTATTTAGTATAACTACCTTCTGCTGTATTCTAAACATATTTTCTTTTAGTCCCAGAATATTGATGATATTTTTCAGATTCTTTGGATCAGGATTATGAATGGCACAATATGAACCTGGTTCAGCTTCCATATCGTCTTTATTTCTAACTTGAGGTCATATATATTACTTTCGTATTATCGTATTATATTTTACTTTCTCTTCAGCAGTCTTATGAATGTTTTGGATGTTTGGAACAGTTATGTCGATTAGGAATGCTGTTTTTCCTTTTTATCCAACAATATAATGTCTGGCCTATTGCAGTGCATAGTATTATCGGTTATTATTCAGTCGTAATATAACCTAAAATCGGCTGATCTAGTACCGCCATTAGGGTATATTTATAATAGGGAACACGGTCTTTTAGGCTATTACGACTTGCAAGTTCCTGTTGGATTATACTAGCAACCTGGCTATGACGGTGAAGATAGCCTGTCTGGGAAAGTCTGCTACATGCACCTACTATATGTTGGATAGTCTCAGGCTTTTCATAGCATTTCCTGCATTTGTCTATCGTGCAGAGATATACAGGGTGTTAGGTAAACATGCGGTAACAATTAAAGGGGTTATTCCTTGACTTATTCTAAGAATATTTTGTTGCATGATGATTTTTGAAAAATCCCTTTGTTTTGAGGATACAGGGTGAACAAAATTTACGACATTAACAACATTTTATTATCAAAAAGTACATGTAAAGTTGCTCAATCTACAATAAATATTCGAAATGACTTCCTCCAGCTTTGATACAAGCATTCAATCTTCTCGTCATTGACTGCCGAACTCTTTCAAACACACTAGGGTCGTTTCTAATTGAGTTACATCTAGCAATTAACCGATTTCGCAAATCATCCAAATTCTTCAATGGAGTAGCGTAAACAAATGACTTCAGATATCCCCAGAAGAAATAATCCAGGGGGTTTAAGTCCGGGGATCGAGCAGGCCATGCGTGTGGCCCGCTTCGACCAATCCAGCGATATCCCTATGTTGCTGTTAAAAAATCACGAGCAACCAAACTGAAATGTGGTGGTGCACCATCGTGCATAAACAACATTTTATACCTTGTTGCCAATAGTAGATCTTCCAGAAATGTAGGCAGCGTTGCTTCCAAAAAGTTGCGATATACCTCGCCAGTAAGTCTTTGTGATAGAAATACCGGTCCAATTAGATAGTCACCTACAATTCCAGCCCAAACTTTCAACGAGAACTGATGTTGAAAACTATCTTCGCATACCTCATGCGGATTTTCATCTGCCCACACATGGTTATTATGAAAATTCCTTATTGCGTTTCTTGCAAAAGTGGCTTCATCAGTGAAAAGAATTTGTGTTAGGAATAGAGGGATGTGAAGTAAAGTTTGCAATATCCATTAACATAATGCAATACGTGGAGGAAAATCAACAGGTAGTAGTGCCTGAACGCGTTGAATATGGTATGGATACAACAAATTGTCCTTAAGAATTTTCCAAATTGTCCAGTGACTCACATTCAAAGTATTTGCAGTTTTTCGCGTAGAACTACCAGGCTCTTCCGCTATCATGCCCAGCACATTCTGTTCCAATTGTACCGTTCTTACAGCCAGTGATCTTCCTGACCCTTCAGTTCGTTTCAATGTGCCTGTTTCACGAAGACGTCGATGAATGTTTTCGAAGATTTTTCGGTCGGGGACATTACGGCCTGGAAATCGTTCACTGTACAATCGCCTAGCTTGTAATACATTGCCATCAGCAAGTCCATGCATGAAGTGCATGTCAGTCATCTCGGCGTTTGTATACATTATGATAGAGGACTTCACTCACTATTTAAGACACGTCAAACAGCCAAACGTCACTCAATCTATGTAAACAAATGCGACCGATGAAATCCACTTACTAGATAAAACAGCCGTTCCAAGTGATCGAGATCGAAAAAACAAAATTTTGTACTTGATAAACTCATTGACGTACACCCTACTTTTATTTACATTAATGATTTCAACAAATATCGAAAATGTCGCAAATTTTGTTCGCCCTGTATCTTCGAAACAAAGGGGTTTTTCAAAAATCGTCATAGAACAAAATATTCTTAGAATAGGACAAGGAATATCACCCTGCATTTTTGCCGCATGTTTACCTAACACCCTGTATTTTTCCACTCTTGAATAATTGCTCCAGATGTTTGAATACTCCCATTTTGTCGTCGCCAGTTTCTTAAGGTTCAGAAGCGTTAATTTCCATCAGCGAAACAGACGCCAGCATATAGAGACCATTCTTTGATGGAAATATGTTCACAAACTGGATATTTGCTTTTCGTGTAGTTACATACATTTATAATTCCTCTTCCTTCTTCAATTCGTACTAATATAAGTCGTTTTGTGCTGCTGTGCGGATGGTGCTTCCTGTTTCTCGTTAGTTTACTTCTAATTATTGGGTGTAGTCTTTCAATATCTGGGTTTGACCAAGATATAATCCCTAACGAATATATTAAGGTTGGTATAGCAGAAGTGTCTATAGTTTTACTGTCTTCTTGCTGTCAAAGTCATACCTGCATATGCTTTCAAGTCTGGAAGTAAATTCTTTAGTTAGAGCTTTCTTAATGAGTGTATGCTCAACTCCCTTGCACTGTTGTATTCCAAGGTATTTGTATTCATCTCTGTCCTGCATTGGCTTTATATATTATTGTTGCAGTAAAAAACACTGTCACCTCTAACTTAGACTCTCTCTTTACAGCTCATTCAGGAAAATAATGGTTGCACGTCCCAAAATCCCCTAAATACCCAGACTTTGGCATTTGTATGATCGATAAAACTGTAAATGAAAAAGTAACACGAAAAGTTTTTTCCTTAAAAGTTTTAATCAAAAATCTATTTTGAAACTTCTGATTGTCAACATATAGCTTGTACACAATTAAAACCGTTGCACGTCATTAAGCACGTAATCAAAATTTCGGCTGCACTGTTGCCAGATTGCGATTAAACATCATAACCTTACTTTAGCGAATCATTTTTACAATTACAAAGTAAGTAACAAAATTATAATAAATGTTGATAATCTTGCAAGTGTCGTTGATTTAATACCTCTAGATAGATTCAGCACATGTAAAATGCTTCGTTCAAAAATCATCGACAACATTTTTTAATATTTGAATGGTTAAACTTGAAGAGATTTACCACTAAACACCAAATCACTTTTTTTGAACTGCTCGACGCGCGTTTCGCTAACCATGTTAACATCATCAGGAGATGATTTAAGTTCAAAAAAACAGTTTAAAAAAGTGAACTGGTGTGATTGGTGAACAGTGATTTGGTGTTTAGTGGTAAATCTCTTCAAGTTTAGTGTTTCACACCAAAGGTTCCAACAGAAGAATTGATTTGAATGGTTATTAAAATAAAAAGATTATATAAAAATCAATAACATTTATTAATATATGATATATAAGTACTAAACAAAAAAAACAATGAAATATCTGCATGCACTTATTTTCATTAATCGGAGTCTGAAAAGTACTGGCTGGAATCATTGCTATCACCTGAAGTATTTATAATTAAGGGAAGAACTTCTTTTCGATCCAGTATATGCTCTCTGTCGTACCATTTAATTATTTCCTTTTCAGTATGCTTGATCGTATTCTTCCATATCTCAGGAGTAACAGTGTGAAGTGCCTCACGCCACATGTTTGTACAGTCTTGCTGTGTATTTGTATAGTTGTTTATATAGTCTATCTATGTGTTTATTATAGTAATTATTGACAGTTCTCCATATAAGTTCAATTGGATTGAAAATGCAGTGGTATGTTGGAATACTTAAAACTTTCTGCCTATATTGTTCTGCTAAGTTGTCTACTAAATATTTCCATGCTAGTTTATTTTTAATATTCACTTAGCATTCACTTAGGAAATATATCAAAATAATACATTTGGTTGTGGTACATACTTTACTACAATTCTTAAGCGTTCAGTTTTAAGCATTTTGATTAAAAAAGCTATATTATTATTAGTTAACTAATCTTGAATGGCAGCTTTAGTCCATGAGCTGTTTAAGAGAAATTTGTACAATACGTTTTTTCTTTCCTTCATATAATCTCTCAAAAAGTCTATACATTTTAGGGCAACATTGAGAAGTTCCATAAGGCCTCATCTTGAATGACCTTTTTTCCATTTAAAACTTACTTCTTTCAATGTGTTGCACAATGACATATAGAATCCGTCAAACAGTTGTTTATCTTTTAATTGCTCATGTAAGGAATTCAAAATTACACGCTGCCCTGAAAATTATAATTAAACTGTGAGTGTTTACGATGGGGTTAAGAACAATCTTTTCTACAATTCTTAGGTTACTTATAAATACTTATTGTGTTCATACGTGATATAAATGGTGCAACAATAGAACTTGTATCCAAAGTTTCAGTGTTGGTAAGGCTTTTAGTAAAATTACGTTTTTTAGGCAATTTTAAAACTTCATTGTTTTTCACTTTTTGTGAAATAGTACTTTTGTACTGAAATAGAAACAGTTGACATACTCAACCTTACCTCTCTCTAACAGCCGCAAAGAGTAACAATGGACCATTATTGTCTGGTTCTTGTTCAAAATAGTTTATCAGAGATGCCACGAACTCTTGACAATGACTATTTAAATGATTTGGCAATTTACAGGCGCGACTTAAGTTCTAAAAGAAATTTTTTTCGATTGCAAGGTAAAAATGAAAGTAGACGTTTAGATACAAATGGGATAACCTCCAGATGTGTCAATAAATATCAACAAGACAAATTTTAAACCCGAAAACGTCGCATATGCTGCCAACCGAACACAGCCGCTAAATTTGAAATTTATTCTTTTACTATTTAATTTTTGTAGTGGTATTTCTGCTGTTCTTTAACAGGGTCATCGATGACGTGCAACGGTTTTAGTTTTATACAGGCTATAGGGGCTTTTCATTTAGTTCACACAAAGTTTAATATTCAGTGTCACTAAAACAACTTTCAGCATTTAAATCGCTGTTCAAGTAAATTATTAAAGGATTAACTTCTAGTCTGTCAAATACTCTTTCGCGATTTGACCATCTTTGAATCTCTTCTTCTGTATGTCTGATGCTGTTCATCCAGATCTGTGGTGTAACTGTTGACAAAGCTTCTTTCCACATATCCAACAATCGTTCTTCCATCTCGACCGATATGACGATTGTAATAATTTTTTATAGGATTGAATATGCAATGTTAAGGGGAAAGACTTAGTACTTTGTGGCCATACTCTTCAGTCTTATGATCTGCCACATATTCTTTTTTTAGGCTTGTTCCTGAAAAGAACAGTGTGAAACACAAACTTGTCGCTTTAATTACTGCTAACCGAATAACGATTTGCAGTAGTTCACTTTTCAACATAGTTTTTTCAAAAGGAAGATCATGTTCCGTACTTGTTCTACTGCTAGACTACAGCTGCTAGTACTGCTAGTACTGCTAGTACTGCTAGAACAGCAAAGAATACAGTAAAAATATTTCAGAAACGTCTGAAGGCACAACTGAAAAACGATCAGAACATGAAAATGACAGATTCTACGAGAAAGTTGTGCTAGGTCGCCAACACTGTCCAGAACCACAAACCTAAATGTTATCTTGACAGAGAATTCACAGTATTTTTATCCAATTCTAATAGAATTAGAGGAAGAAAGAAAGAGAGTGCTTTGAACTTTAAATGATTTTTTTCTTTCTTATGGATCTAAATTGGCGATAGATTTCTCTAGATTGTTGACGTGCAACTATTGTTTTCCTGAATGAGCTATATGTTGATAGTCCTGCATTTATCTAATCCAAAGCATATTAATATATTTTATGTTGCATGTTGTAAATTTCTCTATAACTCGAATGAGTTCTTGTAATTTCGCTGATAATGATGGACCATCCATATATAGCAGATCCATATACTTGTTGGTTTTGCAGTTTGTATTCGATTTGCGTCCTTTTAAGTGGAATAGAACAAGGGTTCAGTGCCAGGCAAAACCATTCGTCACCCGGATTTCTTTATTTTGTTAAAACTGAATGGTTGTGCGCCACTCTGTGGTTCTGAATTCCTGAAGTGTTTTTATTAAAGCTGGGTGGACTTTGTATAGTGCTAGTATTTTAGTTAGCAAAACGTGGAGCATCAAAATAAATTTCTATTTTTCTTCCGAGTATGTTTCAATATAATTTTAATTATTTTAATTATTATATTTTTATATAATATTTTCATTTTATATTTTTTATCAATCTCCACGGTAGGCGGGGTTGCAACTCAAAACTACAATGTTTGCACTAGACAAGAGGATTGAACCGAATATCAATTCAAGCTTAAACATTTTCTAACTGTAATGGTTGTACCCACTACAGCAGCCTTCTGCATGATTGCCATATGCAATTTTACAGGCATTTGTTACCAGCCCATTTGTATATATTAGTACTGGTATAATGTCGACATATCTGAATTGGTACATGTCTACTAGGTCTACAGATAACGGTTGAAATTTTGGTTTTTTTCTCGGCAGTGGTCTTGGTCAAATTCTGGTCCAACGGTATCTCCACATCGATAATAAGTGCTGAGTGCCTTTGTGTCACATATAACAATTCAATATAACAATAATACAACAATGTCATTATAACAATAATACAACAAATAACAACAATGTCATTATAACAATATCCGGCCGGTTAGCCTCTATCGTTGTAGTACTACTACATTGTTACTACTACGTTGTAGTACTACTATTGTTTACGTAAGCGACATTGATGAATCGATTTTTTCTCCTAATATATGTTTTTTATATGCCCTGGTACTTATGACCTGATCTTGGATGGAATATTGGAAATCATTTGTCTCTCCATAAGCTCCTGATATTTGGAGTTATTCTGTATTTCTAATCTATCTGTCCTGAATCGAAGAGAGCTTCAAAACTCCTCCTTTTCTAGGAAGTTATAGGGCTTGCCTCCGTTAGTGCTTAATGACTATTTAGTGTACAGGCAGCTTTTTGTAGATTACTCTCTTTACTGAGAAAATAGGCTCTTAGCCGATCTTCCTTTGATGGCACATTACTTCCACATTCTGTAAGCCTGTTACCCATATATGTCGAGACAAATATAGCCGTTCGATGGAACTTCTTGGGTTATATGTACGACGTTTTGTTAATTTAGTTCTTATTTTCTGATCAAATGCTTTCAGGGAGTTATCAGATCACAAAGCTCAAGTGTTGATTGCCAATATTTTATTTATGGCGCTGATCAATGATTTACATATTCTTTCAGCTCTAGTTAGGAACCGTTTTATAATCATTTTCCTAGCTTTTATATGAGGTATTCCTAATAACTGCATCATACCAAGATACTTATAATTTTCTCCAGTATTGAGACTACGAATAATATATTATTTTAATTATCAATATTGTTATTATTATGAAAAGCATTCCTTGTAGAAATCTATAAATAAATCCTCTCAAGTTATTTCTGAATTGCTTAATATCCAACAGTAATAGAATCGAACGTGTACATACATAAGAAATACGCAAACATCTCAATCACAAACAAATTTAATTCGTAAATGTTACCCAAATATTTCTTCAATATTAATCATTAACTCGGTTTCCGTAATCAATCTCAATCAGGTATATTTAAATTTCAATTCACACGTCCATTAAAATCCAAATGGTTTAGGCGCGAGAGAACCTCCTTCAAAATAAAAAAAAAAAGTTATTTGCCACCGAACCAACCTTTTACTTTTTTTTTAATATTAATGAATATTTATATTCGACCTTGTTGATAATATAGCTTAAAGGACGACATTGTAGATGGTGAAATAAATGAAGATGCTACTGTACCAGGGTCAACTAAAAAGATTTAATAAATTTAGATGTTTTTTTTTTTATATATAAGAGGCATACATATTTATTCGACGTGTTTTTTTATTTCAGAATTTATTCGCCAAACAACAAAATTATGTTTAAAACGTACTGGGTAAAACGTATTGGGTTTTTGAATAAAAAATAATTCTGTTTTTTTGCTTTATTTTAAAATTCATACATAATATTGATAATCGATGTGATAATCGATTTAAAATTTATCAAATTTAAAAAAGGCACGTGGCTACGAACGCACCGCGATTGGCTGCCATGTTTGTGACATCTTAATAGTAAAGTGTTTTCACGTCAGTACTGTCAACAGCTTCTACCTGTCATGTACTGTCAAAATTATTGTTGGTTAAGTGCAAAATAAAATATTGTTTGTTACTAATTTAGTTCAGTAATGTGTGACAAAGGGTTCATAAAGTCTAAGTCTGATAATATACCTGCTGTGGATTTTTTATAGTCACAGATTTTCTCAAAAATGACATTCGGTTTAATTCAGTTGAAGTTCTAGGTGCTAAAGCAGCAATGTGAGTTTAAAAAAAAAATAATGTCAATGTAAATAAGAAACAAAATATTTCTATTAAATGTAATTAAAGTATTTGTATGGTCACGAGAACGTTACGGTGACAAGGCAAAAGTTTTTTTTTCAACTTAATCGCAACTGCTTATAATAAAACAAAACACATACATACTGTTTAAATTACTAATTTTATTTCAATAAAAAATACACTGTTAAATAACTTCCCCCAACTAAGATAAAATGGATAATATATTACAGTAGATTATAATATGTAAACTACATTAATAATCAATTCAGAATAAAAACAATCACTCAATACACACAATCTCACAATATATATATATATATATATATATATATATATATATATATATATATATATATATATATATATATATATATATATATATATATATATATATATATATCTTTAAAGTCATCCTGTTAATATTAAATTGTTTGGCTGCAGCATTTACACTCATTTTTTCCTCCTTTAAGCCGCATCTTCACTTGAGCACGAACGCGAATGAGGCAAGCCGAGCCCGCACCTAATGCCTCGGATCGGGAAAAATACCTGCTATGATACAATTCTTGATTTTCTCGCCGAAAAATGTCGAAATGTCTCGCCGAAGGAAATCAAAAATTGTATCGTTGCTGATATTTTTCCCATCCGACGCATTCGACGCGGGCTCGGCTTGCCTCATTCGCGTTCGTGCTCAAGTGATGACGCGACTTAAGATTCATCACCTGTGTACATGTTATATATGACTTTTGACGCACCACGATTGTATTTTTTGAGCATTTCTTTGCACCAATCGACACGAGTACCCTCGTAGCAATGCTGGAACTCAGATAGAACAATCGCCTTCAGGTGGTTGTGTTTTTTTGTGGTCAATATTCAATCTTGGAAATAGGAAAATATTACAAGGACTCAAGTCTGGCGAATAAGGGGAAGCGGAATACGGAGTGTGCCATTTCTGACTCTGGTTATTCTAGGTCGTATCCAAAAATCCAAGGCTGGCCACCAGTACTGACACGCTCCAGAAAATGACAGCCATTCTTAGTCCGCCACAATGTTTCTCTTCTGTTATATTTTTAATTCGGCGAAACTAAAAAAATCCGGTTCTCAAAAAGAATTTCTACCGACCAGCAAGCGACTCTAGGTAGGTCAAACTCGCATTAAAGGAGCATCCGATGATGATCTTCCCTCCAGAAAGGAAGCAAGCAGTGCTGCCAAATCCAAACCTTATTCACACACCTCGTATATTATTAATTTTGATTTTATAGCCTTAAGTATTAAGTAGATATTTCATAATGAGTTTTCCACTCACAGCAATTAGCATTGGAATTATTCGAAGCACGTTTTGCTAGCCACATTATAGATAATATATTACAGTAGATTATAATATATATATATATATATATATATATATATATATATATATATATATATATATATATATATATATATATATGTATATATATATATATATATATATATATATATATATATTTGTTTGATTGCTTTCATTGAAGTTTACAATACTTTTAAAATCACACCGATTTTTCAGATCACCACACTAAACACTATTAACAATATTTTGAAAAAAAACACCCATACTACATTATTGCTTTAATGAAGGTTTTCAGTATTTTTAAATCGATGGCGATTTTTCGCCTTACATGTTTTATGAAACACCACATTAGACTTGATTTAATAATATTTGCAAATATAAATAAATCTGGCTGCATGAACGTTTATGCATGACCAGTTAGAGATTTTTCAAATAAGAGAAGGCACCTAAATCATTTTTTCTTTGAGTGGAAACCTTTTATAGTCGTGTATGACTCTCTTGTTAAGGTCTACTTACTAGAAAACCACTATGTACCACAACAGAGGTTCCAGGATATCCGCTGTCAGCCTACCATTAACTCTTCAATGCCTATAATAAATTTTTAATCCTAGCCTATAATTATTAATTACTTTTATTTTATTACACATCTTTTTCATTTGAGTATACATGCAAATTCTATATTGGCACTAAAACATTCATCTGTAGTACCTTCAACTGCCTTATATTTTCTTCTACAAAAGCCTCAGTGATAGGACTTGCAGTGTCTTTTGCAACTGGCAAATCTGTATTTACTATAAAATATATACACAAGACAAAATAACTGATTGAATAAAACTATTTAAAATAACCCATACCAACATCAGAATAATACATGCCGTTGCCCCAACAACAATCAAAGCCATCTCTCTATTTCCAACACCATTTAACTTTATTTCTCTTGTTGGGCCCCCACCTGTTTTGTACATATATTGTTTCTGTTCCGCTTATTCTTTCTTTATTGATTTTTTTTAACGAATTCGATTTGCTACGCAACAATTTAGCAGTTCTTTCTGTACCACAAACTGCATTGAACCTTCGTTCAATCAGTCCCCATTCTATATCTTTGGTATTATTGGAAAGGGTGTCTGTTTTCTTGCACTCTGGAATAGAATAATGCCAGGATCACCGGCACTGTTACTATGTAAGACAACTTTATACGTACCGACAATTTCTTTACCTGCCTCAACCAAATCGACTAACAGAACAATTTCGTCAATCGTGAAATTATTGAACCGCTTTTTCTCCATTTTAATAAGATGAAATAATATTCTTATAAATCGAATAAAACAATTTTATACTTTGTTATCTATCACTTTTATTTTTAAATTGTGTGAGTATAGTTTCGTAAAACGATGTTACATTCTCAAACACTACTTTAAAACTAAGGCATTACAGCTGTTTATCCTATGTACCTAATTTTACACTTTTATTGGGGTTAATTTCTTTACAATATTTTAAATAGTAGGGAATTCCGGAGATCTGTCTGATTATTTAATAACTGTCTAGACTGGTCTTTATTATATTTACAAATTTCAATTGCTTCTAAATTGTTTAGTTTTTTGCTTTTTGGCGCTGTACTGTACGAATCGTTCTACGAAACTATAGTCACACAAATTTAAAAATAAAAGTGATAAAGCATAAAATTGTTTTATACGATTTAAAAAATGAACTATCACAAAGTAACGGACAAATCAATCAATATTTTTATACCATTTCCAAACCATTCACGTTAGGTTAGACTTATAAAATGCTATAATTTCCCACGCCTTCAACTGTCAACGAAGGCGCAATCCCACCGACTATTTTAACATATTTGAACTACTACGGCGTTATTTTAGGTATAATGAAAGGCGTTGTAGGCAACAGGCCAACACCAGATATACTGAGAATAATACCTGGTATAACTTATTCCGAGTATAACTGTTCGCCGTTTATACTTGGTTTATACTTGCATTGTAGAACCGGCCCTAAATGTTTAATTTTGTTCTTAGTTACATGGTATTTTCGTACATTCGTATATTCATTTGGTTTTCACCATATCTGACTCGTATAGTAAAAAGCAAAATCGACTTCAAGCCTTATGGAATGAAATATTATCTGACAATGAAAGTAATCGTAGTTAATTTGGTGATGAGCCTGTTGGCCAAATAGTGATTTTGAATCAGACGATTCAAATAGCAGCAGTAGTTCTGAGGATTTTTCTCTTCAAGAAAAAAGAGTGAAAATTGACAGAATCGAACAAAATGTGCCTAATCAAAATGAGGTGCCTTCAACTAGCAGGCAAAATATCGATACCGATATTGATCAAATTATAAAGGATGTTATCTCAAAGTATGCTGTACAAGATTACGAGAAATCCGTTAGTATCGAAGAACTAAACTTTCTGATATGGAGTCCCGTAAGTGGAGCAACTTTCAACCAATTTCCATTGATTGTAAGTGATCCTGGGGTAAAAGCTCATTTATATACCGATTATATCAGTAAACATCCCTACGATGTATTCAAACTATTTATTACAGATGAAATAGTGACTTTTATGGTAAAAGAGACAAATCGTTACGCCCAACAACAACTGGTTACAGATAGCAAGCCTAAGGCACGAATAAAAAAATGGATTCCTACAACAAATGAAGAAATTGAAAATTTTCTAGGCGTGATAGGCGTGAATATACATTGATTTGGCAGATCAGAAAGAAAAGCAGATTTCAAGAAAGAAGAGTGAGAATTGACAGAATCGAACAAAATGTGCCTAATCAAAATGAGGTGCCTTCAACTAGCAGGCAAAATATCGATACCGATATTGATCAAGTTATAAAGGTTGTTATCTCAAAGTATGCTGTACAAGATTACGATAAATCCGTTAGTATCGAAGAACTAAACTTTCTGATATGGAGTCCCGTAAGTGGAGCAACTTTCAACCAATTTCCATTGATTGTAAGTGATCCTGGGGTAAAAGCTCATTTATATACCGATTATATCAGTAAACATCCCTACGATGTATTCAAACTATTTATTACAGATGAAATAGTGACTTTTATGGTAAAAGAGACAAACCGTTACGCCCAACAACAACTGGTTACAGATAGCAAGCCTAAGGCACGAATAAAAAAATGGATTCCTACAACAAATGAAGAAATTGAAAATTTTCTAGGCGTGATAGCCGTGAATATACATTGATTTGGCAGATCAGAAAGAAAAGCAGATTTCAAGAAAAAAGAGTGAGAATTGACAGAATCGAACAAAATGTGCCTAATCAAAATGAGGTGCCTTCAACTAGCAGGCAAAATATCGATACCGATATTGATCAAGTTATAAAGGATGTTATCTCAAAGTATGCTGTACAAGATTACGATAAATCCGTTAGTATCGAAGAACTAAACTTTCTGATATGGAGTCCCGTAAGTGGAGCAACTTTCAACCAATTTCCATTGATTGTAAGTGATCCTGGGGTAAAAGCTCATTTATATACCGATTATATCGGTAAACATCCCTACGATGTATTCAAACTATTTATTACAGATGAAATAGTGACTTTTATGGTAAAAGAGACAAACCGTTACGCCCAACAACAACTGGCTACAGATAGCAAGCCTAAGTCACGAATAAAAAAATGGATTCCTACAACAAATGAAGAAATTGAAAATTTTCTAGGCGTGATAGGCGTGAATATACATTGATTTGGCAGATCAGATCAAAGCTTATTCGCATTGCTTTCGCCGAAAGACTAAGTGCTACAGAAAACTAGAGACCTGAGGTAATTTTGGATTATAATGAAGCAAAAATATACATTGATTTGGCAGATCAGATCAAAGCTTATTCGCATTGCTTACGCCGAGATACAGAAAACTTGCCGTTGAGGTGACACAAGAAAAAATCTCCGTAATTAAGTTTCGAGAAAAATTATGTCTATCTTTCTTGGGCATTTCTAAAATTATAAAATTCATTGAAGACGAGCAAAGTGCCCGAGAGAATGAACATATTTTGCAAAAGCAAAAGTATTTACGTTTGCGCTGTGTTATGTGTTAGATAGATTAGATTAGCTAGATTATATTAGATTTGGTGTTTAGTGGTAAATCTCTTCAAGTTTAATATTTAAAGGTGTCTTTTGATGAAGAGCAGTTTTTATTATATAGGTACAGAAAACTTGCCGTTGAGATACTATTAGGATCGGCGGTCGTCAATTGGTCGTCATTGGCCCACTTAGTGTTCAAGGAGGTTACATAAGAAAAAATCTCCATAATTGAGTTTCAAAAAAATTATGTCTATCTTTACTGGGCATTTCTAAAACTATAAAATTCATCGAAGACGAGCAAAGTGCCCCAGAGAGTGAAGATATTTTGCAAAAGCAGTCTTCACGTTTGCGCTGTGTTCTGTGTTATCGTGATATGAAAGCTAAACAAGAACGAAAAGTAACGTTGAATAAGGCCTCCCGTAAAAAATATCAATGTGTGGGTTGCAAAAAATTTTACCATGTTGAATGCTTTTTTGTTGACGATAGTTTTATGCAAACGTAAATTTATTTATATTTTTGTTATTAGTAATATTTTCTAAAAGAATGCATTTGTTTTCGTATTTTTTGTATTTGTGAATTATTTCTAATAAATGTTTAAAAGTAAAGTGTTTGGGTTAGAGGCGCATCAGCAACTAGGCTATTTAGCGACTGGACCTACAGCTTAACGTGGGTTCCGAACCACGGTCATCAGCTTCCGACAAACCCAGGCCAGCACCCCCCTCGGGCTATAAACCCTTGGTTATGTGCCTACCCATAAGTCTATCAGGAAACCTACCGACTGGCGAGTGACCAACGTAGAACACTTCTCAGAAGGCATCCGGCCTTACCCAGCCTTTAACTGGCGTGACTGAGGGATAATTCGTAGTCAGATTTTACACTCACACTCTTGCCTATAAACAATCACAAACATTTAGGAAAGATAAACGGACAGAAGAAAGAAAAATAACCATCCGAGCGCTGGAATCGAACCAGCTACCGCTCCAGCGCGGATTCGGCAAAGCAGACGCTCTTACCGCCGCACCAACGCGACCGGCTTATAAATGTTTATATACATATAAATCCATTTAAGTTGTTATTATAGTTGTAGAACAAATTCTAAGACCAAAGAATAAAAGAAAAAATTGAAAAGTTTATGGGTCAACGAAGTAAACATACATACACACATATATGCTGTGTCGCACATTCAAATATCAAATAAAGACAGAAAATCCTAAAAATCTTATGGACCAAAACTATATGTTGTCTCCCCGGGCTACGCTCTTGTAGTCCCTATAAAAGAACCAGTAAGGTGAGACATATCTATTGTGCTACGCAGCCAAATTAAATCGATTGGAATGAGCCACAACATATATGCCAAGAAGCCTAGAGATGTGTGAATCACTCACGAATCAACAAAAAAAAAACTCGCACGAGAGAAAACAACTGACGCAATTTTCGACTAAGTTTGATTTGGCAAGCCGGTCGCGTTGGTGCGGACGGTAAGAGCAGTGGTCTGCCGCTGCTGTGCCGAAACCGTATCGGAGCGGTAGTTGGTTCGATTCCAGCGCTCGGATGGTTGTTTTTCTTTCTTTCTTTTGTCTGTTTACTTCCTAAATGTTTGTGATTGTTTCTAGGCAAGAGTGTAAAATCCGACTACGAATTACTCCTCAGTCACGCCAGTTAAAGGCTGGGTAAGGCCGGATGCCTTCTGAGAAGTGTTCTACGTTGGTCACTCGCCAGTCGGTAGGTTTCCTGATAGACTTATGGATAGGCACATAACCAAGTGTTTATAGCTCGAGGGGCGTGCTGGACTGGGTTTGTCGGAAGCTGATGACCGTGGTTCGGAACCCACGTTAAGCTGTAGGTCCAGTCGCTAAATAGCCTAGTTGCTGATGCGCCTCTAACCCTAACACTTTACCTTTACCTTTGATCTGGCAATGGCTGTATCGAATACGCGATAGGATGAAATCGCCAACAGGCAGAGAGGGAATAAAGATAAACTTTCATTTTAAACCCATTTGTGATAGATGAGGATAAATATTTCCTGTGAATTTCGATCGTTTTTATAATGGCGGGGTTTTCTAAGCATGCCAATACATTTGCAGATAGTGTAAAACCGTATGGCGTGCTTTTATTGAAACCCTATTCTCCGCGTATCGGTTGACCGTATATACTTTTTTCATAAATAATCGTGAGAGGTAATCAAATTAGAGCGATAGTTAAGTTGTGGGTCTAATAAATACTATGTTATTGTTTTAAGAATTTCGTTTTTAGTATATTTTATACTTACTTCTCGATCTTCCCTTGTAACCATTCAAATTCGCGATTCTATATACGCGGCCAATTAGTCGAATTCAAAGGAAACTGAAAGCTGTGTCGACCTTTACCGTTGACCGTCCTCACCATAATTATTTTAATCGAATTAGATCATCGCAAACTAAGAAAACAATTGCGCATAACCGTTGAACATGTGGCTTAAATCCTTATTGTTGCGCAACAATTCAGTTGGCTATTATAATACTTTATGCGAATTAATCACGCTTTTTTCTATTGTATTTTTAATAAACCGCCTTTAATTTGGATTTTAAAATGTTGTCATAACATATTATTTGCAAATTTTGTATAGGTTATGCTTAGAAAATAGATTTTTCTTATGTGTTTCTTTTCTTAATTTTTTATAGTGAATTTGCCTTGATTTTAACTTTTTGACAAAAATATTTTTGATTTAAATCTATAGAACCACGAACATGGAATTTTTAATAATACTTAAATATTAATTAAAACTTTTAAATATTATTTATTTTTGATAATTATTAATGATAAATATTTAAAACCTTAAGGATGTATCGGGGGTATGACAAAATGCTACAAAACATAATAAGTTACACACTTGTACCTGATTCCCTCAGCTTGTTTCCTGGACCTTGCTCTAAAATCATTAATTCAGCTCTGTGATCTGTCTACACTTCTTTTAGTTATGGAATGAATTATACGCTTTAATCAAAAATCCAACAACCACACCACGGTAAAATTTGAGGTCGGAGAAAGTTTGCGATAAGGGAATGGATTGGCACCAGTTTTGTTTAATAGAGTATTGAATAAAGTTAACATCGAAACAGACATAGGTGTAAATAATATGGAACAATGGCAAATAAAGAAAAAAATAAAAAAACGTAGGATCTGCATTAACTATATTAACACTATCGAAAAGGCAAAAAGGCAGATCTAGAAATAAATATCGATATATAAATATAGAGAATACAACTGGATAATCGACGATTATAATAGTGAAGTTGTGGAGGAATTTATACACAGTTATATCGAAAACAAAAATAAGAATACAGTAATCCCGCGTCAACCGCGGTTTTGATTATTCGCGGATTGGTCTTGCGAAATGTCCCAGACTAAATTTTCAATTGCCACTAATTTTCCAAAAATTGTTTTATTGCCTTTTTCGCATGACGCATGGTCGTTGGTTACACATTTACATGGTTTGTATGTATCATTATTCAAACGAAGTTGGTGATTAGGGGGAATCTTGTCATTTTCGGGAGTTTAATTACGTAGTTCTATGTACATGTCCTAATTTTAAAATCTAATTTTAAAGTTTTGTCAAAAGGTAACGAAATCTAACGACTCTTGATATAAAAATTCAATTGTTAGACTGTCTTTCTGCAGGGGAAACGTATGCGAGCGCCGTGAAAAAGTTTAAAATGAATGGATCACTGTAAGAATAATAAAAACGAGTGAGCAAACCATTCGAGCCAGTGTTTTGTATGGTACTGGTATCAGCAATAAAGTTAGGTCTTTCACGCGACCTTTAACGAAAGAGCGCTCGGAATTTGTATCGAAGATCAATCAAAAACAAGAATGCCTTTTAGCAGCCGAATTATTCAAGAAAAACTAGGCGTCTTTTCGAGAATCTAAAGTCAGATGAGGAAACTCTAAGCTTCCAAGCCAGTAAGGATTGGTTTGAAAATTGTAAAAAGCTCGTTTTGCAACATCTAAAAATTACTGGGGAGTCGGCTTCTGCAGGTCACGAGGAGGCTAATTGGTATTCCACTGAATTTAAACAATTGATTGAAACTAAAAGTTATTAACCGATTTAACGCCGATGAGACAGGTTTATTTTGGAAGAGGATCCCTGCTCGAATATTTGTGTCTCACACCGAAATATTCACACCAGGATTTAAAGCTGCAAAGGTAGGTACTCTTCTCTTTTGCTGTAAGTTTCCAAATATTGTGAAAAGTTTTCAATGGGATTAAGGTCAGGTGAGTTAAGCGGCGTTTTAGTCATTTTTGGGCAATTGTATAATAGCCATTCGCGAACTATACCAGCACTATGTTTAGAATCATTATCATTATCTTGGGAAAATTAAAATGAGTTCTTAATGTACATGTTCTCCGCACTTACTCTCAGATGTTGCCTTAAAATATATAAATAAATGTTTTTTTTTTCATTATACGGCCAATTAATATCAAGTTGTAATCTCCTCTGAGGATACAACACCCCGAAACTATTACCGATCCCCCACAGTGTTTAACAGTAGGAAAAGGTTTTCTATGTTGAACTGAGTTGAGAAAGTAGTGTAGTTCCAATAATTTTCAGGCGCACTCTTTAGCAAAGTCCAGAGTTTTAATATTTTTCTTACTTAAGCAAAGCTTTATCCGGGCCACACGTCTATGATATCCATGTTTTCTTATACAACGGCGTATTATTTCGGTGCTGACTACTTTTGAGATTTGTTTTCCACAAATGTTTTGACTGTGCAATAATTGCCTATTTTCAAAACCAATGTTTTCTTTTTGTATACAACCCATTTTAAGATGTTCCCTCTACACCAGTCTGCTAATTATTATTTGTAGTATACAAAGTTCCAATATTATCACTTAATATGATTCATTCAGGTTAATTTTTTTGTTTGCGCATCCGAATATTTCTGTGGTGTATACCAGGCCTGTAAATATAAAACCGGAATATGCTCATTACCGGTAAAACCGCGTCATTGGCGCCAGTTCTTTATTGATATCTGACTCGCAACTCACAACAATCAAAGTTTCATACAACAGCATAATTTGTATTAGCGTTGAACATGTCGAATATTGTGCCTGGAAACTACTATTTACGGACAGCATTATTTTTCGGTTATCATTTCAAGAAAACTGCTGCAGATTTGCATCGAATACTTGTCGAAGCTTATGGTGAGTATGCTCTTGGCAAATCACAGGGCTTTAAGTGGTTTAAAAAATTGAAAAGTTGCGATTTTGACTTGAGACGAAAAAAGTGGCAGACCATCGAAAAAGTTTGAAAACACTAAATTGTAAGCATTGTTGGATGAGGATGACGCTCAAAAGCAACAACAACTTGCGGATCATTTAAATCTGATACGAGAAGCTGTCTCTATACGTTTGAAAGCCATGAGAAGGATCGAGAAGATGGGGAAAATTAGTTCTACATGAACTGAATGAAAGACAGCAGGAAAACCGAAAAACCATTTGCGAAAGGCTGCTCGCCGGGTACAAAAGAAAGTCATTTCTCCATAAAATTATGACTGGCGATGAAAAATTTATATATTTTGAAAATCCTAAGCGTAAAGGCTAATGGGTAACTCCAGGCGAACCATCGACAACGATTGCAAGGCCAAATTGCTATGGATGGATCATCAGCATTCTCTGTTTGGTGGGATTAGAAGGGTGTGATCTATTATGAGGTCGTAAAACCTGGCAAAACCGTTAATACTGAACGCTACCGACAACAAATGATCGATTTGAATCAATATTTTCGCGAAAAACGACCAAAATGTGAAAAAAGGCAACACAAATTGATTTTGCTTCATGATAATGCACCATCACATACAGCAAAACTGGTTAAGGAAACAATTGAGGGGTTTAGTTGGGAAATACTTTCGCATGCTTCTTACTCATCAGACTTAGCTCCGTCAGATTACTAGTTATTTACATCGATGGGACACACACTTGCTCAGCAGCACTTCATTTCTTACGAAAATGGCTCGATGACTGGTTGCAACAGTTGTGGAAAGATACTTCGAAAATAATATTTTTTTATCGTTTTCGTACAATAAACATGTATTTTCTACACAAAAATTCTGGTTTCATATTTACATACCTGATAAAAATAATATTTATGTTTTTTTCTGAA
Source organism: Cosmopolites sordidus (assembly GCA_031761425.1). Classification (NCBI taxonomy): domain Eukaryota; kingdom Metazoa; phylum Arthropoda; class Insecta; order Coleoptera; family Curculionidae; genus Cosmopolites; species Cosmopolites sordidus. Next base: position 6,178 of record JARFXV010001509.1, on the reverse strand, counting down.
AAAAATTAGAATTAAACCGATGATTTTGGAATTTAGTTATACAAGAATTTAAAAAGAGGCAAGAACGATAAAATATACGGGAAAAAAATATTTAATTATTTTTTTGCGTAAATTGGAACTGCTTGAATTATTTTTTTAATAGGGTGTCTGAATATTTTTAGGATCCACTGTATACGCCGAGAAAAGATCCGATTCGAATCTGAGGCGATAATTAAATTGATGACTTAATAAATGACCCATTATTCTAAGTTTAAAAACCACAACAATGATTCTAAACAAAACAATTAGTCTTATTATATGTATTTCTTCAATTTCATTCATGATCGCTTCAGAAATACCGTAAATAATTTTAAGGTAAACAAAATAACCAGCCATAACACGATCTAAATCCCATTCACGCTTCGCACATTAAAATGCAGTTTTTTCCCTTTCGATTAGTCGCTTCACGGTTGCGAATCTTTACGGTGTGAAAAAGAAGGCGAAATGAAAGAAAAAATAACCAGTACAACGGCAAAAATCCGCAGTTGCATAATCAGGACGAGATGTCGATCGGCGGAAACCAAGGCCTAAAACTGTGCCAGCAGATCGCGTTTCGCGATCGTGGTCAGGAAGTCGATCTATTGTCTTGGTTCATTCCGGTTCTGCTCCGTGCACATCCTCGCAACTATGAGAATTTGGCCTTTTTACAGCGAACTTGAACTAGTTATGATTCATTGATACATTACTCAGGACTATTTTATTATTTATTATTATTATTCACGTATGGGCCCTGGTGGACCACGCGAAGTACAATTAGAGGCGTTTGTTGTTGTTAGCCTTCCTTTGAGCCCATACTAATTTCATTCTTTCGCTATGAGCTTTTCTCCTTTCGTCAGGCCAAGCTGTTCCAGTCTTCCTACATTTTTCTCTCTGGCCAACCTTCCAAACGTTAACCTTGTGTCTGAAACAACTTCTATCCTGAATTTCACTTTGTGTAATATTTGCTGATCTTAGGTCCTCTTTAATTGCAGCAATCCATTTAATTATTTCTACTTTAGCTCTACTCCTATTTTCATAAAATTCGACTATTTATCTAGTTAGCCTACTCGGATTCATCCGTTTGATGTGTCCGTAAAACTTAAGTCTTCTTTTTCTCATATCGCTATGTATATCTGTGTATTGTTTGATTTCTTGGTTTTCTCGAAGTCGGTATGTTGTGCTATTTATTTGTTTGGGGCCTAGGATTTTTCTTATGATTTTTCTTTCCTTCTTTTCAATGTCCTCGATGTCCCTCTTTCTATTCAAAATGAGCGTTTCTGCAGCATATAGATATTCTGGCTTAATAACCGTGTTGTAATGTCTCAGTTTTGTGTTTTTAGATAGGCATTTTTTGTTGTAAATATTTTGTGTAAGTCTCAATGCCGTTTCCATTTTTTGACATCTACCCTTATTGGCCGCTTTTTCCAACCCATTTTCCATGATTATTTCACCCAAATATTTGAATTGAGAGACTCGTCTGATGTTACCATATTTTGTTTTTAGAAATGGTGTTCTTAGTCTGTTGCAGGTCCTGTGTTGTGTCTTTTCAAAGGAAATTTAGAGTCCTACCTTTTCTGCTGTTTCTTTTAGGATTTCAATCTGTTTTTGAGCCATTAATACATCTTGAGCTAAAATTGCTAGATCATCAGCAAATGCCAGACAATCAATTTTGATGTTGGTTCTCCCCAGTTTAATGGGCTGGTCAATATTCAGTGCCGACTTTTTTTCACGCCACTCCTGTATTACTTTTTCTAGAACACAGTTAAATAAGAGTGGCGAGAGTCCATCCCCTTGTCTCACACCAGTTTTAATTTCGAAGGGTTCTGAGATGTCACCCATGAATTTAACTTTTGACCTCGTGTTAGTTAACGTTGCTTTAATAATTGCCAGCGTTTTCAGATCTAGTCCTTGTTCTTTCAAGATTCGGAATAAAGATTCGCGGTAATAGAATCATATGCTTTTTTGAAATCCACAAATGTACAGACGAGATTTTTATTGTACAGTTTTTGATGTCTTAGAATCAACTTTAGATTCAGGATCTGTTCAGGGCAGGATCTGCCCGGTCGAAAACCTGCCTGATATTCACCAATGTTCGGTTCTAACTGTCCTTGTGCTCTGTCTAGTAGACATTGAGATAGAATCTTGTAACAAACTGGGAGAAGAGATATTCCTCTATAGTTGTTTACATCCGTTCTATCTCCTTTCTTATGTAGTGGATGGATTAGAGCATCTTTCCAGTCTTCCGGAATCCGTTCGGTTCGCCAAACTTCTTGTAGAATTTTGGTTATTTCCTTGATTGTACCTGGACCAGCGGATTTCAAAAGTTCAGCAGTGATTCCATCTTCACCAGAAGCTTTGTTATTTTTAAGCCGCTTGATTTGCCTAAGTATTTCCTCATCATTCGGTGGTAATGAATCTGGGTTTGTTTGTTTAGGGTTTAGTGTTGGTAATTTGTTTAAGGGCTATTTTTCATTGTTTCAGGACTATTTTATTAAATGTAAAGATAATTTTGAACAAGAAATATGTTTATTGTGCCTTGTTTTTGGATCGAATCTCTGTTCATCCCAACAATCGAGTCAGGCAGGTGTTTTAGGCCCATAACTTTGATGATTTCCTTCTCTGTTTTCTACCTTTTGTCGCTCTTTTCTCGGAGGACTTTCTCTACAATTTGTTTCCATTTATTCTTTTCCGCTAGCCCCTCCGATGATATTTTTCTCACAATTCGATGGTTTTCCATCTACTCCAAATGTCCCGAACATTAAAATATGTTGAAGTTCATCAAATCACTAATAACGGTGATAAACACACTAAAGTGTCTATCATTAGGGATGACAGAACTTTGACAGCTTATGGCGGCCATATTTGTTTACTGATTTTTTACATGTCTTATCAATTGTGTTCCGAAAGGTTTGCAGTTAAATCATGGTTCGTTTCACGTTAGAAGAACGTTTGAAAATCGTCCAGTTTTATTACGCAAATCCGCGGTATCCTCGTGTTACTCAACGAACAATTCAGACCCTTCATGATATTCCTCGTGGTGGTCCTTCTGAACATGCTATTGATTCTGTTATTAGAAAATTTACCTTAGTTTGGTGTCTGTACGACAAAAAAAGCCAGAATTGTGAAGGATATTGCCGGCGTTCAAGCAAGTTCAGTCGAAAATGACAACGTCTCGGTGGCTCCCCGTTCGCAAATGTTAGGCCTCTCACCAATGACAACCTGACGAATTTTGAAGTCGGACTTAGACTTGCATTCAAAATAGATGGTACTGGCATAAGAATTGAAGTCAACCGACCATCGTATTCGTCGCGAATTTGACGATTGGGCCCTCGAAATGATAATTTCATTTGAATGATAAACTATTTTCATTGCACAATTATCTTCTCCGATGAGGCTCATTTCTGGCTCAATGGCTTCGTCAATTAACAAAATTGTTGGTATTGGTGCGAATCTAATCCACACGTGATACATGAGAGTCCTTTGCATTCGCAAAAGAGGAGAGTTTGATGTGGATTTTGGCATGGAGGAGTCATCGGTCCTTATTCCTTTAAAAATGGGGAAGAAGCCACCGTTACCATCAATACCGAGCACTACAAGGCAAGGCTGGAAGATTTTTTTCCGGAATTTGATGGAATCGATGCGGATGACCTTTATTTTCACCAGGATGGCGCTCCACCGCATATTTCCCGAGTAAACTTGGGCTTATTACGAGCCAAGTTCGGCAACTCGTTGATTTCACGAAATGGCCCCATGGCTTGGCCGTGGAGATCATGCAATTTAACTCATTTAGATTATTTTCTCTGGGAACAGGTGAAAACATAGATTTATAGCAAGAAACCCGCAACTATTGACGTCTTAGAAACAAACATTCGTCAAGCCATAGTCGCCATACTGTCCGAAATATATGCCAAAGCGTCATCGAAAATTGGCACGAGCGGGTTGGCGTCTGAAAAAGGCCATTAAAAATATGTGTTTTATTTAATTTTGAAGTTCCATTATTCTTATTGGTAGATCCTTTATATGTGACAGCAATTTTTGTAAATCCAACTTTTCTATCACCCATAGATTTGTGTAATACGCAAATTTATACAGCCAAAGTTCCTTATTCACGTTTCCATTATTCGCGCATTAAAAAATTGTGACCACTTGTATTCGCTGCTGAAAATTTCTTTATTCGCTGATCCAAAACTAATGATACATATTGTATTTTTAGAATTAAGAACCCAAATCTATTTCATAATTACAAAACGACGTTTAAAATCTGTTTTATTTTTTCGAAAAAGACCCAAATGATAGTTAGAAAGTTAGTTTTACTCATCGTTTTCGATCAGAATATTTAACAAATATGGCACCCATCTCGCACATGGCTTTCTAAAGTTCATTTCCTTTTTCAAAATATGAAACATCCGTTCAGTTGAGATGTCCATGACCTTAGCAACTTCACTCAGTCACTTGTCTGTCATACATCATGTATAGAATTCTTTGTTCAGTAGTTGCACTTATTGGACATTCAGAACGAGAATTATCATCCAGACTTGTAAGACCACATTGAAACTCAACTGCTCACTTACAAATAATTGTTTTTGAAGGAGCAGATTCCCCTAATACATGTACCATTTCACTATGGATTTCCATTGCCTTTAAACCATTTTTTACAAAGAATTTAATCACTGCACGATTTTCAATATTTTCCATTTTAAGAAATAACTGTGATACCTTTACTTTAAGCTGCTGTTTTTGTACGAATGAATTGATAGATCATTTTGAAACTTCACATATGTTCATATGAAGGATTGAAATGGATTAAAATGTAGTAGATTATATATATATATATATATATATATATATATATATATATATATATATATATATATATATATATATGACCATTGGTTAGTTGCTTGACCAGGACGAAGCCCCATCCCTTACATTGGAGGGCACATGTTTCGTCTGTTGGTGGTTAGACTCATCAGGGTATCGACATATGCTCTCTCACCAAGAATAGGGAGTCCCTTTCCACAATCAAGCAACCCATATTTTCTCCGACTTCTCGTCGATGGCTTATACATTGGACGCAGTCCAAAGAAGTCAAAAAACTCCATATATGTGTGTTGAAGGTATGGACCGTAATTTCCCATGCTGGGTCAATGCGGGTTGACAGATTTTGGATCATGTTAGTCTGAGGCCTCTCCACCTTGTCCTGTTCATCCCAGGAGCATAGACTCCAGACGGCATAGGTCAAAACTTTATTGCCCTACTCAAACCCCTTTACCACGTCAAGGTCTGATCCACACACACACACACACACACACACACACACACACATATATATATATATATATATATATATATATATATATATATATATATATATATATATATATATATATATATATATATATATATATATATATAGACAGTCAGACAGATTGATGGGTGACGGTTTTTAAGATACTCAACTGAAATCTGAACTTTAAACTAAGCCTACTACGAATTCACAAACAGGGTCAATTCTCGATATTTTTCTTCGCGTTAGATATATCGAAAAAAGTTATTAGAAAAAGTTGTGCAGGATGTTATTCTAACCCCATATACCAAATTTCATGACAAAATTCGCATTTTTAATTTTGTCATTATTTTGGTCTATACACAAAATTATTACAAAAATTTACTAAAATTACTAAATTTACTTAAATAATTACTAAAAGTTGTTTTCCAATAATAATAAAATAATTATTCCTTTGTAAGTGCTATTTATTTTACGGAAATATTTGAATACATGACACTATTGACAACGTGTCAAGTTTTTACTCACCATGGCACACTAATTATCAAATTAAACAAATAAACTTGTAATAATTTTGTCTATAGACCCAAAATAATGAAAAAATTAAAAATGCGAATGCGATTTTATCATGAAACTCGGTATATGGGGTTAAAATAATATTTCGAACAAATTTTTCTAATAACCATTTGCGATATCTCTAATGCGAAACAAAATATTCAGGATTGAGTTTGTTTGTGAATTCGTAGTAGGCTGAGTTTAAAGTTCAGGTTTCAGTTGAGTATCTTACAAAATGAGACCCATCCACCTGTATGACTGTGCAAAAATTCAAATCTGTATTCCTGCAAATAGTGGAGATATGGGGGTGTCTTCATC